>JAMZEH010000020.1:19192500-19575000 GCA_024699665.1 Ostrea denselamellosa
TACACGTAGTCCATTAAATTCAATTTTAATTATATATTATTTAACGTCCCGCTCGAGAATTTTTCACTCATATGAAAACGTCACCATTGCCGGTGAAGAGCTGCAAGATTTAGGCCTATGCTCGGCGCTTAGGACCTTTGAGCAGGGAGGGATCTGTATCGTGCCACACCTGCTGTGACAATGGACCTCGGTTTTTGCGGTCTCATCCGAAGAACCGCCCCCATTTAGTCGCCTCTTACAACAAGCAAGGGTACTGAGGATGTATTCTAACCAGGGTCCTCACGGGATCTTATCATTCGAAAGGTATGGTTTACGATAGATTTTCTAATAGTAGGTCAAAGGTCAATGTTAAAGTCATCATGTCAAAAATTTTGGTGACAGTAGAAAGTTCTTTCCACAATGAATATGTATACCAAATATGAAGGCTCAACCTCTTATGGCCAATCTAATTAAAATTAGATCCTTTGATCTGCTCACGTATATTGCTACACATCATGTAACGACATGCGTAAGCTGATCAAAGGATCTAATTTTAATTAAATTGTTATATGGTGTAAATGATGTGAGCAAAGTAAAAAATTTTGCCACAGACAGATAGGTTAAAAACTATATTTCACCGACTTTTCGATTCCGGGGCATAAGAAAATCATCAAAAAAATTTGTTGATGTTTGTCTTCATTCTGTATAGGGGCCGAAGTGTCTCTGGGCCGAAATGTCTTTGGGTCGAAGTGTCAATGAAAAGTAAAAAAGCAGAAGGGGAAAAAATGAAAATAAATAAAAACAAAACAAAAAAATTAAAAATGGTCGACATTTCTTTTGGTCGAAGTGTTCAACTTTTTGGGACCGGGGTTTCTAACTTTGGGCCAGAGTGACATGAAGTACCTTCCGGAATTTTTATGCGTGTTGTTATCATTCACCAGTTAGGAGTGTACGCTTACTTCCAGTTTCGGTTCTAATGGGGAAAAAACGTTAAAATATTACCATTGCGTGGTTACGGTTATCGTCATGATTACGTCAGATTAACGGTCAGTCTAGCCTTTGAAAAAAGACAGTACACGAACTGACGAAGAAACAGATATATTCCTTACATTTAAAAAGAATGTAAGTAAAAAAGTAAATTTAAAAAAATGCATTATTAAATGATTTGGGATCTCAGGACACTTGACTTGGGATCACTTGTGGTTTGTTTGTTCAGTTCCAAATAGGTTTATAATCCTCTTCAACAATTGGCATATGGCTAGTTACAGGCCTAATTGTGAACAGTAAAGTTTAGACCATGCTAGTTTAAGTCTGTCCTCTTGTTGTGTATTGGGGTATTGGAAGTAGATAATTTTATGGCTCTTGCAGACGTAGATTACATGTTGTAGTAGTGTTGTAGTATTTACTCATGTATGGCAAGAAATTAGGACCATGTTTTAAATAATACTTGTATACCCATGGTACATGCTCAGTACATTCTGTAGTAAAACGGTTACATGATGGGTACAAAACAATTTATTGAAAATGAAAGTAGAGATTTTATATGCCTATAGATAGTACCTCTAGGTACCCTTTGGAACTGTGGAATCAATTTAATTAGGCATTATATATATTCCTATCTTTATATGTAATTTATATGTGGACTTGGAAACTGTGAATGCTATCACTACTAGATGGAATGTGCACTGAGAGTAACCCTTAAATAAATGCTGATGATTACTGATATTGTGCTGTCAGTACTGACAAGTTCTGTTGTTTCTGATATGTGTTATCTAACTCATTTCCCTGGACATAACATGAAATGACCATCTGCAGGGTTATTTTTTTCAGTTTTGTTATATAAGTAAGATTCTAATGTACAAAAAAGAAATGAAAGTAAAAAGAAAGATTAGGGAACATCCTATAAACTTTTTCTAATAACACTTTCAAATTGAAAAATTCTCCACAATTCAAAAATAACTGTGTCAAATAGTCCAGTAGAAAAAAGTTACCCCTGTCCTCAGCCATACTTATATAATAATGTTACATTTTAAGTGTACTATGCAAAAATAATATAGTCAGTGTTGTGATGAATGGTCCACGGGCTGAAGGCGAGTGGACTATGCATCAAAAGCCTGACTACTATTTTAGCATAGTACATGCAAAATGTAACATTATTAGTCCCCTTCCAGCTTTGCTTATGTGGAGTATTAGTTATCCCAAAGTCTGTTCATCCATCTGTCTGGCATTTTAAATCAGTTTTATGTACTTTTCTCTGCAATGGATGAAGATATTCAACTGATATTTTAAATATCACTTTTATCATTAATAGTTAGAGATCAAGTTTGAGTTTTGTTGCGCTTGACCTACTTTTAACTGAATTATGCCCCTTGATGAATGCTTTAGGTTTTCTGGACTTTTTTCTGCATTGGATGAAGATATTCAACTGAATTTTATATATGGCTTTGTCTTGGATAATTACAGATGAAGTTTGAGTTTTGTTATGCTTGACCTACTTTTGACTGAATTATGCCCCTTGATGAATTGCAAGAATCAGTTTTCTGGACTTTTTTCTGCAGTGGATGAAGATAATTAATTAAAATTTGATTTGTGGCTTTGTCATGGATAGTTACAGATCAAGTTGGAGTTTTTGGTATGCTTGATCTACATTTGACTGAATTATCCTACTGGTAGGGACTTTGTATTGCCTGCAATACACTCAGAATGCTTCTTATTTTGCTGACTGCCCATATTTTTTTTAAAAGATCAATATTTATGTTTCAACAGAGCAAGTTCATTTCTTACTGTATAAAGCATTCAATGGTGTCATATGTAGTTGAAAATAAACTTTATCAAAAATATTCAGTTTTTGAAAAAAGTAATTTATTACAGCTAATTAAATTTATGAATTTTAATAACACCATCCCAAGTAATGTATTGCAAGAGGGATAAATTCTCATGTATAAACTATCAAGTAGTTTGAATGTTTGCTGATTCAGATATTCTTTGCAGTGCAAAGAGAAAATGGCAAATGTGCTGGGAATGGCATTTATTCCTTATTACAACCAACTAATGGAGATCCTCGAGACCAATGAAGAACTGAAGAAAAGTGCCAGAGGGATCTTCAAGCAAATGGCCTGGGCTGCTGGGGGCACGGCAGTTGGTGGGGTCCTTTTAGGGCCTCTTGGGGCTGGGATTGGGGGAATGGCAGGTTCCATGATTGGGTACATGTGTTCTGATGAGTACACTGCAATGGTTAAAGTGTTAAAGAATTTAAATGATGCAGACAAAAAGAAGGTTGTTAAAGCTGTACAGGAGCTGGTGGGGAGTTCCTCCATAGAGTCCCTCACAAGGTTTATTGGGAGTCAGGTACAGAGAGACATTTTCTTAAAACTTCTCAGGGATTTAGTGGGAGACATTCAAAAAGGAGGATAAAATTAAATGTGCCCTGTCAGTACTATGTTTAATGGAATTATCAGCTTAATAGAGTTTACAATATTGACATGAATGATTTGCTGTCTTTTGTATATTTGTATTATTTGTAACAGATGAACAGATGTTGATATTTGTACCTAGAACACATGGCTGTGAATTTCATCATGATTCATTGTGTAAATGGTGTTAGTATCGTGCGCATGTTTTATGCATACCTTGTTGTCCAAGAACTAGTGCCTGTACATTTCTTAGTTGCTCATAATCTGAAAAAGTATGTGTTTTCATGAATGTGATGTATCCCATTTTTGCAATTTTAGACATTCTAAATTCCCAGAAAACACAAATAGTAATTAATTAATATTGTAAATATCATATCTTTTCTCTGAAACAGTTTCAGAATATTTCAAAATATTTGTTGAAAGTGGCTGTTAAACACATCAAATGTTTATTTTTGTACAAGACTGTACATGTTCTAATAATTTATTCTGTGTCCAATTTATAAATACATTATAAATCTGTGTTTTGTTTTCATGAATTCCTTTTGTTTTGAATTAGTATACATAGTAAATTTTCATTCAAGCCATATCTTGCAATATATGATCAAAGAGCTCGACCTGCTGAACGACCCCCCCCCCCCCGCAAAAAATTATATATGGTTTATTGGTGATTTTTTTGTATGAAGTTTCATTTCTAATGCTCAAATATTTTACGATATCAATTATCCAGACACCATGTCTCATAATATTTGACATGGTGGCCTTCACCTACAGCCTTCGATCTCACAATAGTGATTATCCATTAGTATGTACAGTGTCACTTCTAAAGCTCAGACAGATGGGACAGAATCAGATTACCAGTAATATCTTTTGCTGAATCGGGAGGGGTGGTCAGTTTTTCAAAATTGTTTAAAAGGTTATTCTTATACTTTAGGGTTATCAAACACCATCAAATGTTCAGAAAGTGAATGAATTAAAGGTTTTTCTTTTAGATCATTTTGTAAGACCAACAAGAAATTTTATTAATCAATTATGGGCCTATTATTTGAGATCTTTCTAATATCAGAATAGTCATCTGCAGACTGAGCTCATTGAAGATATTAAATGTCAAATATCAGGTCGTCTGCAGACTGAACTCCGACATTGAATATGTTGGATGTCAACTATCAGGTTGTCGTCTGGAGACTGAATTCTGACATTGAATATGTTGGATGTTAAATACTAGGTTGGCTGTGTTCATTTTCGGTTATTTTTGCATGTAAAGTAGGGACCCTTTCCCCCGATTTAGGATTTTGAAGTTTGGTCAAAATAACGTTATATTTTTTTTCTTTATTGATTTATTTTTAATTTGCTTATCAAGGATTTTACACAGTTGTGAAGTCAATCTCTCTCTTTATCTCTTAAAAAGAAAATGTAAACCTGCCTGCTACAGAAGGAGTAAAGAATCCACGATAAAAAGTAGAAATAGTAGAACTGATATTTCAAATTAATTTTGTTACCCCCCCTCCCCCCCCCCCCCCCCCATCTCGTTTTGCTCCGTTCACGGCCCAGTTGGTTGAGGAACTTTGGTGACCTTCAGCCTATTCATCTCCAAAAAAAAATTCTAATTTCTGAGTACAGACCGGATGAATTTACAGTTCACCCGTGGGGACCCGGGTTAGAATAGATCCTCAGCACACCTTGCTTGTCGTAGTAGGCGACTAAATGGGGCGGTCCTTCGGATGAGACTGCAAAAAAACGAGACCCCGTGTCACAGCAGATGTGACACGATAAAGATCCCTCCCTGCTGAAGGGCCCTAAGCGCCGAACATAGGCCTAAATTTTGCAGCAATGGTGACGTCTCTATATGGGTGAAAAATTCTCAAGCGGGAGGTAAAACAATATACAACCAATCAATTTACAGTTCTAAGTAAGCTACTGCACATGTGTCTATTCGTAGCAATTGCATCTTATCGGGCCTTTCCGGTTAGCAGAAAAGTTTTTCGCTCTTGCTGAAAAGGCCCGAAAAGATGCAGTATTGTAAAAGTACCACTCGGTCGATCCTTGCTCCTGTGTTTTTGGTGCGAATGTGCGAGGGCAACGAAGTATATTTGTGAGAGTGAAAACACGAAGGCGAATGAGCGAAACTAGTCGAGCTACTTCAAAACTTCCCTCACCTTATAAGAAACTGGACTTGGATTTATCGGAAAAAAAATCTCGAACATAAGTTTGAGTTTTCTCTTGAGCAGTCAAAATTTGAGCAAAATGACAGTTATAAGTCCAAGTTTCAGCTTATGATGTTTTCGAGAAATCCAAGCCAGGATTGATAACTTCTCTCAAAGTACCTCCACCTGGAGGACATCAATGTCATGGTCACAAACCGCGATTTTATACCCTTGCACCTTCTCAAGAATTGATATAAAGCTGATGGCGGATCAAAAATTCTGAAAGGGGGGGAGGGGTATACGACTTGGTGTTTCGGGGGTGTCTTCAGGCCTCCAGTAGGTTCAGGGTGAAACTATTGAGTTTTGACAAAATTGGACGAATATATTTTAATGTTTTAAAGACATATTTCTATAAAAGATGGATCATATAGGAAGGGAGGGGGCAAGACTGAGTAAACCGGTGTGAAGTACTCGTGGGTAACCGATGATTCATTGGTACCACAATGTGAGGTTAATATTCATTGGTACCTCAATATGAGGTTAATATTTATTGGTACCTAAATGTGAGGTTAATATTCATTGGTACCACAATGTGAGGTTAATATTCATTGGTACCTCAATGTGAGGTTAATAGTCATTGGTACCTCAATGTGAGGTTAATATTCATTGGTACCTAAATATGAGGTTAAATACAATTATGGAAGAAGATACATAGCTTGTTTTCAAATGGAAGAAAATGCGTTCTTATTTATGAAACGCCAAATTAACATAAATTTACGTAATTTTTTAAGATATCTTCAATTATTTGAAGATATCATCAATTAATTTGATGCGCGCATCAATTTAATTATTGCGAGCATCAAATAAATTGATGATATCTTCAGATAATAAAGATATCTTTGATTATCTGAGTTGATGTTAATTGGACGTTCCATAAACAATAATTGATTGGATGTGCGCATTAATTCAATTGATGAGAGCAAGGAGGTGAAATTTTGGAGCTCGGTATATTGATTGTGGATATTCGAATATACGTGATATTCAATATGCCTTATTAATTTTCCAGGAGTAAAATATGCATGTGATTTTCTTTTGACAGTTTATACGAATTCGGTTTATTTAAAACAAAATAACAAAACAAAAAACAAAAAAAAACAAAACAAAAAAACACAAAAAAAAACCAACAACAAATAAACAGAAAACAAAAAGTGGCAAAGATCGGGATAGTTCTGCACTCAGCCTTTCAATTTTTGGGGGGTAGGGAGGGTGGGTAGTGCTATGCCCTTGGTGTGTGTATATATATATATATATATATATATATATATATATATATATATATATATATATATATATAGTTTCGAAAGTTTCTTGCGCTCTCCATGGATTGTACAAAAGATGTGGGTTTCTGGGGCATAATAGTTCACTGATTATTTTAGGATTACGAGTATTTTACATACTTGTATAAAGAGTGTCTTTAATTTTGACATTGTTATAACGAATATGACACGAACTGGTGTCGTTAAACTTTTATGTGAAAAAATCTATAAATTAAATTTAACTAGCTTCTGTTCACTGATGCGTTCGTAGTAAAGAAGATGGAAAATGTCTGTCCGACATTCCAGAGAGTGCAGCAGTTTGTCTTCTGTCGCTAAATCTCACGAGGAAAAGGGAAGAAAGAAATCCTATGTTAATTAATGCTGTAAAACAAATTAGCTAATCTGCATATTGTATTTAACGTGTCGGAGCATTATGAAGAGGAAATTAATCAAATATTTATGATGTCAAGCCGTCGTTAACTTTGCGCAACAGATAAAGAAGAGGTGTTGAACGGATGAACTTGTATCTTTTGGGGATAGAAAGGCCACCTAAACGTATACGTGGTGAAGGTAAACTCTCTCTCTCTCTCTCTCTCTCTCTCTCTCTCTCTCTCTCTCTCTCTCTCTCTCTCTCTCTCTCTCTCTCGTAAGTAGATTGTGTAAATTAATGCAGCGCACATCTTGTTATAAAAATTCAAACAGGAAATATGCATGGCATTGTGTTGTTGCGTAATTTGAAACAATGTGAACTAATAGAACCAATTATGTTAACATTGACACACATTAATCTTTAATGGGTTAAAACCTAAAATCTCGATAAATTATACCATATACATATACCCGAGGTACGTATTCTGGTTGTCTATACTTCTCGGGCTGATAAGAGGTAAAATCAATCAATAAATACATCAATATAATTATGTCATTGATAACGGGCACCTGGCCTACAGACATCCATGCTATATTAGCTTACAGATTATAAAACAATTGATGCATGTTTAGTCAGGTATTAGCATATCGGACAATACTTCGTATCTATTTTTATGCGGAAAAGCTTGATTTTAAAACACGGGTCGTCATATGAAAAACCATTTTCTAAGGAAAAATACGATTTTTGGCTAAAAGGTAAGATTATCCTCGTGAAAATAAGGTGAAAGAAAACTTTGAAATATACTGGTACATTTGTATGTGATTTAATGATAAAAACACAGGTTTCTCAAATAATTACTAGTTGTAGTCGATAATTAAAATGGATAATTGATCTGTATCTTCATTGCGTCAGAATCAGTCTTTTGGCTACAGACTCCGTTCTAACCTATCCAAGCATGCCGAGCATCTGGTGTGTCACTGGTCGTGCTTGAATGATTACAGTTGATCAAATCTTATTTTAATTGTAGGAGAAAGTGTGGCGCGCGCGTTTTGTGGATATTTCGGAGAAAGTACCTTTTCAGGATATACCCCCAAAGTCGGCAGCTAAATATTATACGGTAAGATTTCACTATCTGTTTGAAGGTGAAAGACGACAGAAATCTTAATGGCACCTGGATGTTAGACCCAATTCTAAATCAAATATTATTTACAGAGGGAAAATAAGCCATAAATTCTCTGGAATTCAATATTTAAAAACAGAATAACTGCATTCTGCCAGTGCTGTGTTTAATGAATAATTGATATTCCTACGGAATAAAGTTAAATTATTTACTGTTGACAACGACAAAGTATACTATTATACTATGCGAATCTAACAACAAAGGATTGTAATAATTATATTTTAAGAGCCGTCAAATTAATAAACGCTATGGCTTGTTGAATTAATGAGAATTATAGAGCGCCCCACCCTGTGTGTAAGATGATTGGAAAGTTTTGTATGCATATCTGAATTTATAACGTGATGATTTAATTCTAAGAATAGTGTCGTTTATATATCGACAGTGTTTACCTACGGACATAAAGACAAAACAAAAAAAAAGGGGTATGTATATAACATTTAATATATTTTGACTTTTTCATCAGGTATTTAAAATAAGATTCACCCACATAAAATAATTAGTATGCTTTTAGATATATAAATAAGTTATGAAATTTTCAAACACCTCTTAGTTTAATAGTTCTTTGTGTTTTATCTTAATATTTACACCCCAAAAAGGGGGGGGGGGTCTGTTTTTGTGTTGTCGAAACTTCTACCCCCACTACCTTCCAGTTGTCTGTTTTATTGATAACGAACGATCGAGGAAATAGTAAGCTGAAACTTTGCCTTCAAACACGGTCTAGGTTTAACGTAACTTCAATGTTTTGAAATGTACAAGGTTTATATTTACAATGCTCAACAGTTCATGTTCCCCTTCCTTTGAAATCTATCTCTGTCTGAAAAAATATGTAGCGGTAAGCACGTCTGAAACATGCTAATCAACTTCATTATTGTTATTTCTTGACATGAAACCACGATATTGTGTAACCACAGATGTAAAATAAATAAATAAATAAATATGCTTCTGTAGGGGGGGGGGGGGGGGGGGTGCTGCGATTCTTGTCGGATCGTCACATTTGGTAAATGTGATTATTTCAGACTGATTTTCTTTGCTATTAAAGAATTCGTCTTCATTGACTAGTAAAGATAAAATTGGTGTATAACTAACTAAAAATAATTTACAAAAGCCTAGTGGGGTCAAGTTAGGAGCAGGAAAAAAATATGTCATACTTACAAAGTAATAAGTCGAAATAACGAGATAAAAGTCGTTATTACGACTTAAAGATAACGAGATAAAAGTCGTTATTACGACTTAAAGATAACGAGATAAAAAGTCGTTATTACGACTTAAAGATAACGAGATAAAAGTCGTTATTACGACTTAAAGATAACGAGATAAAAAGTCGTTATTACGACTTAAAGATAACGAGATAAAAGTCGTTATTACGACTTAAAGATAACGAGATAAAAAGTCGTTATTACGACTTAAAGATAACGAGATAAAAAGTCGTTATTACGACTTAAAGATAACGAGATAAAAGTCGTTATTACGACTTAAAGATAACGAGATAAAAAGTCGTTATTTCGACTTATGAAGGTCATAATAACGAAAAAAGTCGCAATTATGCCGGACTTAAAGATAACGAGAAAAAAAGTCGTTATTACGAAAGTCGTAAATCGTAATAACAAGATATAAATTTGTAATTACGACTTTCAAGTCACCATTTCAACTTTTTAACTCGTTATTACAACTATTTTTCTCGTTATTACGATTTTCTTTAAAAGTTGATACTTACGACTTTTTATTTCGTAATTACGACCTATTATATCGTAATTATAATAAGTACTGTAAAATTTTGGTCTGAAATATTTTCTCTCATTTCCAGATGAAGAATTACACACATCGTACTGACAGCACAGACTCTAGCTGGGTCAAACCCACTATTGTCTTTCTGGAAAACAACCACAGATATGTGTGTCAGTGGCTACACGACTGTGAAAAACATAATGTTCAGAGTATGTCCACTGAGGAATTCCCGAAGTATCTCCCCACCCCTCAAAGTGCAGCCAGTGATACATATTGCGAAGACCTAGACATTGCAGCAGATAACGAGACAGAAATTCAGAAGTGGTCAACGTGGCGGACCAAGGTCAACGAACGCCTTATCAATAACGTGTTAGTGATGGGTCAGCTGTACACGGAAGTGGATAGTGACGTCAGGGAGAGCGTGCCATCCAGCGTTGTCTGTTACCAGGAAGCCTCCAAGAGCATGCACAGATCTTCCACAGATTTGTCACTCCCGGATTTTACGGTGTACGGAATACCCCGAGCCCGGCTTGGAAAATAGATGTTGATTACATTACTTGTTAAAGTCTTTGTGCAATAACTAGCGAAGCCGGTTGACGTTACTGCAATTTTGACATCCGAGACACAAACTACCTTTAAAGCGCTTGCAGTTCGGCGCTTTCGGATGCTTTGAGCCATCATCTGGTCTCCCATTCATGCTGAAATTTACATGTATTTTCATATTATAACGTCACTGACATGTTTATCCATATGATCTCCACACAAGTGACGATTTTACCCATCCAACCCCGTGTTTTTCAATTAAATTTGATATTATACAATATACATAGTGTTCTATCACCACTATTCTTTGGGCATATACCTGAATTTAATATATACAGAACATTGTACAAACTCTATTAAAGCGTGACTGATAGTTCAGATATATTAAAATCAAATTAGCAGAACCCTGCAGGTTAATTGCAACCATTCAAAAATCCATTAATCATGCGACACGTGTAATCAATCACGGCAATATTTCAGTTGCCGTGATTTTCACTAATATTTGATCGTATCTCGTAAATCGCAAGGCGTTTCTGATGATCGGGCTGTAGACCAGGATTGCTGGAAGACAAACAGGTGATGACCGAAAGGCAGATTGTTACATGTTGTGCATATGTAATCTTTAAAAAAAACAACAACAAAAACCAACCAACCCTGCCGATGTCCTTTGGTGAAAATGATCTTCCTGCTTCATACAGGATCGTGTAACAATGGCATTATTAAATATTTTGTATTATAGGGAAAAAAACCTGTCAGTTTTCCACACAATTATCCTGTGATGTCTGATTTACTATTCCAATTACATTTTGGGACTTAGGAAAGTTTTGTGTGAACATGCCTGCTGCTATAGATATGATTAAGGCTAATTACTACAATTTGTGTGCAACTGTAAACTGTCAGATTTGGGGCCAGACTATATATATATATATATATAAAATCATTCTTAAAACGGTGTAACTGAAAAACACATTTGACTGCCTCTTGTAGAATTTATTTGACTGACAGTCATAAACAATTACCAGACAGACAATATAACAAAAACTTCAAAAGTACAGGAAGAAAACAAACAGTATTTCATACATCAGCCTCCAAACCAAAGCCATCTCAAACGCGATACACGTACAGCACATGAATTTTGTGCAATTCATGTACTTTGGATCTTGCTTTGATTTAAAAGAAATTAACAGTGGGTTTCTTTAATACACTTGCAGAAAATAACCAGAGAATATTCTCAATACATGGCATCAATGATATTTCCCCATTACATACATAAATACCTTGGAAGTACATTTGTCCCCATACAAACATTAGATATGAAGTATGCACACCTTTAAGGCAAGGAACCATACCATACAAGTTAGCATCAGAAATATTCCTCAATAACTGAAGTACATGTAGTCGATAAAAATCTATAAATAGTTTGTGACAGACTTATTCCTCATCCACTCCAATAAGCAGTCGCTCAGTGTTCATAGCTACGTATACATATTTACGCAATCTGCAGCATACTGAATACAAAATCATTCTAAACCAGTCATCTACCACACTATGAAAGCCCTGCGTATTACTCCCATTCACAAGGATACATGTTAAATAACAAAAGATTTATCCCACTTCATTTTCACTGAAATGTCTCTACTTCTACTGTGAATATTCATTTAAAGAGTTCTGCAAACTGTTACAGGCATACATATTTCCTTCGAAACTCGCAAGTTATGATATCTCTGTCAATAAATATCAAAAAATACTACTGTCTTGATCCTAGAAATTTACGAGATGTTCTCACAGGATAATTTCATGAATGCTCTAGGAAAATTTACACGATTTGATCCCCTAGAAAGTACAAGTGTGTGATATAGATGTATAATATATTCAACAATGCAAAATATGTTATGGTTATCCTGGCAAGATTCCAAATTTTCTTGGATGATTTCTAAATAACAGTAGATCCTTCTAGAATGGTGCCACTAGTTAGGTCCCCTCTGGTTTTGCTTTCCATCTATTTAGGTCCCCTCTGGTTTAAGCATCCCTATGAATCACAGCATACTTTCTGAGCTGAATCATTATCACAGTATTGCACATAGTCATATACTCTGTTTCCATTACTTCGCAAGGAGGTGATCGATCTGAAAAGAAACAAATCAAGCATTACAAGACCTTGATTCGATAGGAGAGTGCTGGAGTTTCACACCACCAAATTTCCCTGCGTTGGTGTAGTTGTACATTACGACCATGCGTATAAATGCTTCACTTTGAAAAGTGAGTGTATGTTGCTCAGGTAACATGTTATAAGCATCAATTTGTATATAAAATATCTTTCTGCTATAAAACAATGAAACCTAAGCAATCAGGTATTCATACCTTATTTATCAAATAATCACCAAGAAAAATGATAAGTATTGATCATTTTCTTAATCACTGCAACTTTTTGGACTCTATATGGTTTATTTTGATACATGAAAATTATTATTGAAAATGAGTCCTCTTTCACTGATATATAGAAATAGAAATTTTGAAGTTTCTACTTTGACATAACCAGGGGGCATACAATGACTTATATAGCATCTAGTCCTTTGTTGGTAGGTATCAATTTAGGATAGAAAAATCAGGGGGGGGGGGGGGGGGGTGGCACAAATTCATTGGTACATACCAACAAATAGATCACTACAAATTTTCATCTGCTTCAAACATAAAAGCAACAAAATTTAGCACTGTAGGTCTGGTTATAGTATTTGAACATAATTTCACAAGCTTATACATTGTTGTTATATTTTTCCTCTTTAAGGTATGAGTCAAATATCCATCGCTTGCAAAAGTTAAACCAATAATGCCAATCTCATGAAAATAAAGTCTCAGAAAATTTTCAACAAAACCAATCAGAATTTGAGTTACCTGTAACTTGTACATTTCCTTCACGTCCTGGAGGTCGAGTCGGAGTTCATCCGCCTCTTCTACTTTCTCTCCGTACATTTGCAACAGAGCATTGTACCTTTGGTTCAGCTCCTGTAATATACAAAATAATAAAGTGGTATGCAAATCAAATCCTGAAACTGAACCAGTGTCTGAATTACACTATACTGTACCAAAAAGGTTACATTTATGTAAATATCTTAATCATGTAGAATTTCAGCTTTTGACTACACATGTATTTTAAAATTACCTCATATTGGTTTTTAAGATGTGGTAACTCATCAATTTTTTCCTGAATTTCTTCATTCTGATTGGTCAAATTGACTAGTTCTCGTGCCATGGACTCCCTCGTTCTTTCCAGTTGTTGAATATCACTCTATGTTACAAAGCAACTACATAATCATTAACATTAAAAATAACAGCATAAAACTATAAATCGACTTCCAAATCACTATCACTTCATAACAGCATCATCTGTACACTGAAAGTTCTCTTTAATCAAGTTATTCTAAATGAAACTGCAAACCAATACATAAAATCTAAGGAATGAACCATCCGTATTCACAAGTAAGCTTTAGTGTTGACTGTTCATCATTAAGTTTACATGCAATTTTTATTCCTGCATTCTGAATTGACAGATGATATTTAAGAAATAAATTTCATTTTTGAAAATACATGAGAGCATGAACTGTGATGTTTTATGCCAGCATACTTCATGAAGCATGTTAAATTCATATTTTAAATTTACATTTTACTTTCATTTCTCTCAGAATTTCCAGCCATTAAAATAGTCGTACTATATTTATCAAGATTCATGGTTTACCTTCATGAGAAAATGGCTATTTATTTCAATTTGGTAAAGATGTCGAAGACAAAACCATTGGAAATTTAAATATCACAGAAACTAACCCTTAGCTGTTGGACTTCACCATCCCTCTGTTTCAGCTGTGACTGTAAGTTGTCAATCAAATTTGCAGCCCCACCCCCTTGTCGAATACTCTCATATAAGGTTGATCGACTGGACACAGGAGATATCCCAAAGCTTCTGTCTAAATCATCCTACAAATGCAAAACTCATAGTCAAAATCTGTTCAACATATACCACTGACAACACAGAAAGTAATAATAGTTTGTTTAATTTTGTGGATGTCAAACTTGTTGCTGTAATATTAGTTACCTGAGTAAGAGATATCACCATGGAACTCTGATCTCCAACCACGCTCTCTGCTCTGGACACCGACAATGGTGATGCAGAACCCCGGGACTGGGGACGCTGTAGGTCCTTCTCCTGAAAATCAGAACAGAAAACTTAATATACAAGCTAACATCACATCACTCTACAAACTTAACATCTCATTAATTTACAAACTTAACATTTCATCACTCTGCAAACTAACATCTCATCACTCTACAAACTTAACATTTCATCACTCTACAAACTTAACATTTCATCACTATACAAACTAACATCTCATCACAAAACAATACAGTAATATTACTCATACAAGAACTCTTCATATTGAGGAGGTGAAAAAATAATTTCAGAGAAAATGTCAGAAACGTCACGTATGTCCTTAATCCAAGCCTTTGTGATCTGAGTTTATGATAATATACTTGGTATTCATGAGGCCACGTTACAAACCTACCATCTGTGAGATCTGTTCCTGGGCCAGCATCAGTTTCTTCTTTTCCTGTTCTACCTTGTTCTTCTCCATGTCCAGCTGGGTCTCCAAGAACACCTGTATAAATGAATAGGTGTTATATATTGGAACCAACTTACAAGACTTTCCATTTCTTTAAAAACAAAAAAAAAAAAAAAGGTGATTTAATCAATATTTACTCTCTCTCTCTCTCTCTCTCTATATATATATATAAAACTAGGCTTAAAATTGGTACAATTAATATATTGATGATTTGGAACCAATAACCAAATTATGTCAAAATTAGCACCCAACCAATAAACTCACAATACAGTGCTGTCAACAAATACTGGGTTTTTCTTAACAATTTTTTTTTCAGAAACTGAAAATGTTCTCCAATTTCTATTTGATAATGTCTTGTCATGAACTCGTGTCTTGTTCTCAAACAAATGAACTTCCTGTACATATCTTGTTCTGACACACAAGACCTTGTTGTGACTTGTTTTGACACATGAACTTGTGACTTGTTCTGACACACATGAACTTGTGATTTGTTCTGACACATGAACTTGTGACTTGGTTCTGACACACATGAACTTGTGACTTGTTCTGACACACATGAACTTGTGATTTGTTCTGACACATGAACTTGTGACTTGTTCTGACACACATGAACTTGTGATTTGTTCTGACACATGAACTTGTGACTTGGTTCTGACACACATGAACTTGTGACTTGTTCTGACACACATGAACTTGTGACTTGGTTCTGACACACATGAACTTGTGACTTGGTTCTGACACACATGAACTTGTGACTTGTTCTGACACACATGAACTTGTGATTTGTTCTGACACATGAACTTGTGACTTGTTCTGACACACATGAACTTGTGATTTGTTCTGACACATGAACTTGTGACTTGGTTCTGACACACAGGAACTTGTGACTTGTTCTGACACACATGAACTTGTGACTTGGTTCTGACACACATGAACTTGTGACTTGGTTCTGACACACATGAACTTGTGACTTGTTCTGACACACATGAACTTGTGACTTGTTCTGACACACATGAACTTGTGACTTGGTTCGATACATGAACTTGTGACTTGTTCTGACACATGAACTTGCTGTGTCTTGTTATGGCCTGACCTTTTCTTTTTTGAGATCTAAGATTTCCTGCGACATCTGCTGTTTGATGGCCTCTATCTGGGCTGTCTCACTGAAACAAAACAAACATCTCATCATTAATGGGTAAACTCATTTGACCTGTAATCCTATAATGTAAATATACCAGCCTTGACTTCTCGCCCTCTTAAAATTTCCATCTGACTCTCATTATTGCAGTATCCTTTCCATCATCCAGGCCATCTAAGCTATTGCTAACTATTTATGTCCCATGAACATATACATTGTACCAATGTTTTGTATTAATTGACCTGAGAATTGACCCGTGTTTAGTATTCTCTACCTGAGAATTAACCTGTGTTTAGTATTCTCTACCTGAGAATTAATCAGTGTTTAGTATTCTCTACCTGAGAATTGACCTGTGTGTAGTATTCTCTACCTGAGAATTAACCTGTGTTTAGTATTCTCTACCTGAGAATTAACCTGTGTGTAGTATTCTCTACCTGAGAATTAACCTGTGTTTAGTATTCTCTACCTGAGAATTGACCTGTGTGTAGTATTCTCTACCTGAGAATTGACCCGTGTTTAGTATTCTCCATCTGAGAATTAACCTGTGTTTAGAATTTTCTTCCTGAGAATTAACCTGTGTTTAGAATTCTCTACATGAGAATTAACCTGTGTTTAGTATTCTCTACCTGAGAATTAACCTGTGTTTAGAATTCTTTTCCTGAGAGTTAACCTGTGTTTTGTATTCTCCATCTGAGAATTAATCAGTGTTCAGTATTCTTTACCTGAGAATTAACCTGTGTTTTGTATTACCTACCTGAGAATTAACCTGTGTTTAGTATTCTCTACCTGAGAATTAACCTGTGTGTAGTATTCTCTACATGAGAATTAACCTGTGTTTAGTATTCTCTACCTGAGAATTAACCTGTGTTTAGTATTCTCTACCTGTGTTTAGCATCCTCCAACACCTGTACTTTGGTCTTTAACATCTCCACCTGAGCCATCTGTTGGGCTCTATCTCGCCGGAGTCCGCTGTTCTGAGACTCCAATGAGGCCACTTCTGCAGAAAGCTCCAGAACTTTTTCATTTGCTGATCTCTCTCTCTCCGTCAGGGTGGCCAGCTGAGTCTGATTTTCAACTACATGGAAAATTATTTTCTGAATCTTTACCAAAGATAAGTTTCGTATTAACATTGTACTTTCTTAAAATCAAATGATAAAAACCTTTCCAATTCATAGACACCTATCAAGAAATATACACACATGACTTTTAAAAGTTTACATCTAGTTTGTCTGGAGAGAAATTTACACACATAACCATCAAATTTCTACATTTAATCTGTCAGAAGAGAAATTTATACACATAACTATTAAAATTCTGTATTTAGTATGTTGAGAGAGAAATTTTCACAAAGAAACTATCAAAATTCTAAATTTAGTCTAATAAGATAGAAATTTACACATGTAACTATCAAAAATTCATACTTAGTCTGTCAGAGAGATTCTTTTCCAGCTTTTCCCAAGAGAGGGCCTGAGCTGCATAGGTTGACTGAAGACTCTCAATCTGTCGGAGTAGTGGGCGGGTAGCTGCAAAATTCAACACCTCAAAAATCACTCATATAAACCACACGTTTTTATATCCATTCAAGTCCTATTTGTTAGAAATCTATCACTTTGTTACAGGACAAGTTTAATAAGGTTTAAGCCAGCTAAAGGTTCCCCAGCGACATCTTTATTCTATGTTATCATACAGATGTATTTTCTTTAATTTATATTTCTTATACAGTATTATTTTTATCTTATTTCATTTTATATATACATTCTTTAAGATATCACATGATGATTTATATAAGGAGTGTTGGGATGTTATCTGGAGCTGAGGGACGGAATACCTGATGTCACATTCTGGGTAAGGTCTTGGTTTCTTGCTTCATCTTCCTGTAAATGCTGAAAATAAAACTTTACGTTTAAGAATCTCTAAAGTATGTATAAAGGCACTATAAAGAGACACAATGACAACCAAGAGTGCCATTTCATATACTTCCATAAGCAGGGTATAAAGTTCTGTTTAATGCGCTTTCATAAGAAGAGATTAAATAAATATGACTTACCCTTTGTAGGTCGGAGATTTCCTGACGAAGCATATCCTCTCGTCTGTTGTGTTCTTTCTCCATCCTGGAGACAGTCATTCTCAGGTCCTCTATCTACCAAACCAATAAACCAGTGTTGCCATTAATGAACCAAAAAGATTCTATCAAAATTCACTCTTAATCAGGACAGTAAAACATTTTATATTTGTGACTCCTGTATCTACAGATGGCTTTGCTTATCATAATCATTTTACAAAATAAAAACGGGCTGGAAAATACCCCTGCAAATTCATATGACCTTGACTGTTGACTTTAAAGTTTTTCTTTGACCATTGCCTAATAATATATTGAAAATAAACTCTTTTACTTTAAATAATACTTAAAGAAAATGTTGGTGAATGGACAGAAAAACAGAGTAACACTATCTTGGGGCTTCTGTTTCTTCAAAATGAAGCTTCCATGTCCTCCACATGGAGCTTTTAAATCCTCAACATTGGACTTCTGTGTCCTCAATGTGGGGCTTCTGAGACCTCATTGTGGGGCTTCTAAGATTTCAATGTGGGGCTTCTGAGGCCTCATTGTGGGGCTTCTAAGTTCTCATTGTGGGGCTTCTGAGACCTCTTTGTGGGGCTTCTAAGTTTTCAATGTGGGGCTTCTGAGTTCTCATTGTGGGGATTCTAAGTTCTCATTGTGGGGCTTCTGAGACCTCATTGTGGGGCTTCTGAGACCTCATTGTGGGGCTTCTAAGTTCTCATTGTGGGGCTTCTGATTCATTAACATGGGTTCTTAGTGTCATTAATGTTGGGTTTCTGTGTCATCAATGCGAATCTTCCATGTCTTCATTGTGGGATTTCCCGTGTCATCAATTTGAGGCTTTCGCATCCTCAATGTGGGGCTTCCACATCCTCTACATGAGGCTTCCATGACCTCAATACTTTACCTTAAATTTCAGTATTTTGTACCTGATTGATGAGTGCCACTTTTTCCTGTTGGTTGCTCTTGCATTCCTGCTCAAGCTGTGCTTTCAGTTCCTCTCTGACCTGCATCTCAAGACTCAGAGCAGTCTCAGCTGCCTTGCTGTCCTGTGCTGCATTTGAGCGATGTAACTCTACTATCTCTCTGTAAATACAGAAGCACATCATCGATATACAGAGAAATAGAAAAAGTACATATATACACACACAGACAACTATACACATACACACAGAGAAATATACACACACAGACAGACATATATACACACACAGACAGACATATATACACACACAGACAGACAAATATATACACACAGACAGACAAATATATACACACAGACAGACAAATATATACACACACACACAGACAGACAAATATATACACACAGACAGACAAATATACACACACAGACAGACAAATATACACACACACACAGACAAATATACACACACAGACAGACAAATATACACACACAGACAGACAGACAAATATACACATACACACAGACAAATATTCACACACAGACAGACAAATATACACACACAGACAGACAAATATACACACACAGACAGACAAATATATACAGACAGACATATATACACATACAGACAGACAACTATATATACACACAGACAGACAACTATATACACACACACAGACAACTATACACATACACACAGACAAATACACACACACACACAGACAAATATACACACACACACACAGACAAATATACACACACAGACAGACAAATATACACACACAGACAGACAAATATACACACAGACAGACAGACAAATATACACACACACACACAGACAAATATACACACAGACAGACAAATATATATACACACACACAGACAAATATACACACACAGACAGACAAATATATACACAAACACACAGACAAATATATACACACAAAGAGAAATATTCACACACAGACAGACAAATATATATACAAACAGAGAAATATTCACACACAGATAGACAAATATATACACACACAGAGAAATATTCACACACAGATAGACAAATATATACACACAGACAGACAAATATACACACACAGACAGACAAATATATATACACACACAGACAAATATATACACACACAGATAGACAAATATATACACACACAGAGAAATATTCACACACACACAGACAAATATATACACACAGACAGACAAATATATACACACACAGAGAAATATTCACACACACACAGACAAATATATACACAGACAGAGACAAATATATACACACAGACAGACAAATATACACACACAGACAGACAAATATACATACACAGAAAGACAAATATATACACACACACAGACAAATATATACACACAGACAGATAAATATATACACACAGACAGACAAATATACACACACACACACAGACAAATATACACACACACAGACAAATATATATACACACACACAGACAAATATACACACACACACACAGACAAATATACACACAGACAGACAAATATACACACAGACAGACAAATATACATACACAGACAGACAAATATACACACACACACACAGACAAATATACACACACACAGACAAATATATATACACACACACAGACAAATATACACACACACAGACAAATATATACACACAGACAGACAAATATACACACACAGACAGACAAATATACACACACACACAGACAAATATACACACACAGACAGACAAATATACACACAGACAGACAGACAAATATACACACACAGACAGACAGACAAATATACACACACAGACAGACAGACAAATATACACACACAGACAGACAAATATATACACACACACAGACAAATATATACACACAGACAGACAAATATATACACACAGACACAGACAAATATATACACACAGACAGATAAATATATACACACAGACAGACAAATATACACACACACAGACAAATATATACACACAGACAGACAAATATATACACACAGACACAGACAAATATACACACACACAGAGAAATATTCACACACAGACAGAGAAATATATACACACAGACACAGACAAATATATACACACACAGAGAAATATTCACACACAGACAGAGAAAAGTACACATAGTATTACATAAAAAGAAAAGTACATATACATATACAGAAAAGAACACATACATAAAAAGATTCTTTCAAATTTGAGTAAATGTAGCCCCTATTTGTAGAAGCATGGGCCTAATCCTATATGATTTTCTTGAAATTGAAAAATAACTGGGTGGCAGATTATATGAATGAAAGTGGATGGCACAAGTACAACCATTTCTTCAAAGATATTACTATACATAAATTTTTGAAAAGTTTTGTTGTAGGAATCTCATTATTTGTAGGTGCTGACAATAAATAAGTCACATTTACAACTACTTATAATTCTTCAAAATTTTAGCTGATGAAAACTAGTCTAGATATAAAGTCAAGGTCCCCCCCCCCCCCCCCCCCCCCCCCACCCCCGAAACTTACCAAATAACTATTTAAAAGTATACACTTTGAGAGATTTAAGATAAAACTCTCCAATTATTTGTAGAAGTTGAATGTTATTAATTCTTTACCAGTTTAGAGATAAATGTCAAGTTGTTTGATTACTTGTAGAAGTTGAGTGTTGCAGATTTTATATGAGTCTAGAGGTAAATGATGTGATTACATGCAAAAGTTGTGTGTTACAAATTCTTTATGAGTTTAGAGCTAAATGATGTGATTACTTGTAAAATATGTGTGTTACAAATTCTTTAAGAGTTTAGAGGTAAATGATGTGATTACTTGTAAAATTTGTGTGTTACAAATTCTTAATGAGTTTAGAGCTAAATGATGTGATTACTTGTAAAATTTGTGTGTTACAAATTCTTTATGAGTTTAGAGGTAAATGATGTGATTACTTGTAAAATTTGTGTGTTACAAATTCTTTACGAGTTTAGAGGTAAATGATGTGATTACTTGTAAAATTTGTGTGTAACAAATTCTTTATGAGTTTAGAGCTAAATGATGTGATTACTTGTAAAATTTGTGTGTAACAAATTCTTTGAGTTTAGAGGTAAATGATGTGATTACTTGTAAAATTTGTGTGTTACAAATTCTTTACGAGTTTAGAGCTAAATGATGTGATTATTTGTAAAAGTTGTGTGTTACAAATTCTTTATGAGTTTAGAGGTAAATGATGTAATTACTTGTAAAATATGTGTGTTACAAATTCTTTACGAGTTTAGAGGTAAATGATGTGATTACTTGTAAAATTTGTGTGTTACAAATTCTTTGAGTTTAGAGGTAAATGATGTGATTACTTGTAAAATTTGTGTGTTACAAATTCTTTATGAGTTTAGAGCTAAATGATGTGATTACTTGTAAAATCTGTGTGTTACAAATTCTTTATGAGTTTAGAGCTAAATGATGTGATTACTTGTAAAATTTGTGTGTTACAAATTCTTTATGAGTTTAGAGCTAAATGATGTGATTACTTGTAAAATCTGTGTGTTACAAATTCTTTATGAGTTTAGAGCTAAATGATGTGATTACTTGTAAAATCTGTGTGTTACAAATTCTTTATGAGTTTAGAGCTAAATGATGTGATTACTTGTAAAATATGTGTGTTACAAATTCTTTATGAGTTTAGAGCTAAATGATGTGATTACCTGTAAAATTTGTGTTACAAATTCTTTATGAGTTTAGAGCTAAATGATGTGATTACCTGTAAAATTTGTGTGTTACAAATTCTTTATGAGTTTAGAGGTAAATGATGCGATTACTTGTAAAATTTGTGTGTTACAAATTCTTTATGAGTTTAGAGCTAAATGATGTGATTACTTGTAAAATTTGTGTGTTACAAATTCTTTGAGTTTAGAGGTAAATGATGTGATTACTTGTAAAATTTGTGTGTTACAAATTCTTTATGAGTCTAGAGATAAATGATGTGATTACTTGTAAAATTTGTGTGTTACAAATTCTTTGAGTTTAGAGGTAAATGATGTGATTACATGCAAAAGTTGTGTGTTACAAATTCTTTATGAGTTTAGAGCTAAATGATGTGATTACTTGTAAAAGTTGTGTGTTACAAATTCTTTATGAGTTTAGAGCTAAATGATGTGATTACTTGTAAAATATGTGTGTTACAAATTCTTTGAGTTTAGAGGTAAATGATGTGATTATTTGTAAAAGTTGTGTGTTACAAATTCTTTCTGAGTCTAGAGATAAATGATGTGATTACTTGTAAAATTGGTGTGTTACAAATTCTTTGAGTTTAGAGGTAAATGATGTGATTACTTGTAAAATTTGTGTGTTACAAATTCTTTATGAGTTTAGAGCTAAATGATGTGATTACTTGTAAAATCTGTGTGTTACAAATTCTTTATGAGTTTAGAGCTAAATGATGTGATTACTTGTAAAATTTGTGTGTTACAAATTCTTTCAGAGTCTAGAGATAAATGATGTGATTACTTGTAAAATATGTGTGTTACAAATTCTTTATGAGTTTAGAGGTAAATGATTTGATTACTTGTAAAATTGTTTTATGAGTTTAGAGGTAAATGATGTGATTACTTGTAAAATTTGTGTTACAAATTCTTTGAGTTTAGAGGTAAATGATGTGATTACTTGTAAGAGTTGTCCAGCGCTGTCTGTAAACCCCGGACTCTCTCGTGTGCATCTTCTAGGTCACTCTATATAAAGGAGAATACACTGTTACACAGGATATATCACATTCCATCAAGACTCTTCATTACAAGATTTGTATTGAATTCTCTAAGATTGGACATTTAAACACTTATGAAATCTTCCATCAGAAGCTAGCTGAAGTTAGGCGAAGAAGTCAAGATACAGCTGTTCTTGCCTGAAGTTTGGATTTTTCTCTCTCTTGCTTTTGTACAGCTGCGTTCAGCTGATTAATGGCATCTGCAATTAAAACCAATGTTTTATATAAACACATTCAAGTTAAAATTGATCTTGAAAATGTTTCAAAGATGAAGTCTACAGGAATACAGCTCTGAGGTTCGCATGTATTTTCTACATCTTCACAATGACCATCATGAACTTTATTTACCTGTCTGTTTCTTCTCCATATCATCCTTTACTTCACACACCTTCCGCAGGTGATCCAACTCACTTTTTTGTTCTTCCAGCTTCTTCCTTTCATTGGATTTTAATTGATATTAAAAAATAGGTCGATGCTTCCAATAATTTTTTGAGAAAATTTGTTAAATAATTGGACTAATGAAATTGTCAGTGAATTTTTTTTTTTTTTTACTAAAGCTACCAGAAATAATATACAGCACCCTCAATTAATTCAGTAACAAAACTTACATTCAATTACATCATTAAAATAATTTAAAAAAAAAAAAAAAAAGGTTTTTTGCTAAGTTTTTTTTTTTTGCTTCAATATTTTGGTAAAACTTTACAAAATGAAGATTACTTATATCAGAATACACATGAAGGGGCTTACTTCTGTGATGAAAGAAGGGAATCGTTTTCCTTTTCCTTGGCTCTCAGCTTCTTGATGATGTTATTACTCTGTAATTGCTGTTTGGAAAGTTTCTCTCCTGCAATGTTATCAAGTTTACAACTAAATTCTATCACTAATAATATTTTTCCAATGCAAAATGACCTTCATATGCACAAAATGCCTGCTGTAATATTCCTTATTTTATGTGAGTATTTACACGAAATTGTATGTTTTGTTGCCATGGAAACACGAGTCAAAGTTGTCATTATTAAAAGACTAAAGTATGTATACTTTGTGTAAAATTTCATCAAAATCTAACATGGTGGTTTCCCACATCAATTTGATGTTTACAGAGAATGGCCCTAAATATCATAAAATGGCTCATGAAAGTTAAACTGCGAGAACATAAATTTGCGAGTGGACTGTTTATCAAGAGTTTTACATGTATTTCAGCAATATTAAAATAAAAGTGGGTAAATTTATTTCACAAATGGTGCTACTCGTTAAAATTATGTGATAATAAATTCCCCGCATATATCTAGGAATCTGCAGTAATCTGTACACATACACTAAAGAATCACATTAATCATCAGAAATTATCAAACAAGTGAAATTTGTCATTGCAAAGGCAAAACACAGTGTTAAGATAAACATTCAATTTGGTGAACTAGGCTGTTGAATACATGCTTTTATTTTTTTTTTTACACTGAATGATTACAATTACTGGAAGAACAAGGACTTCTAGTGTACTTTATGTGAATAAAACAGATAATTCCCAGTCATATTTAGATAAAAATTCCATGATTTAATTCATTTTATTACTTAAAGAATGATACACAGAATTGTAATCCAACCCAATCTCCTATACAAATGAGTGATAACAGAGAACTATGATCCACCCCTCTCCTACATTAGAAATTAACAGTATACAAATATGTGGTAAGAAAGAATTATGATCCATCCCTCATCTACATTAGGAATTAACAGTATACAAATATGTGGTAAGAAAGAATTATGATCCATCCCTCACCTACATTAGGAATTAACAGTATACAAATGAATGAGAACAGAGAACTATGATCCACCCCTCTCTTACATTAGGAATTAACAGCATACAAATGAGTGATAACAGAGAACTATGATCCACCCCTCTCCTACATTAGAAATTAACAGTATATAAATGAGTGATAACACAGAACTATGATCCACCCCTCTTACATTCTATAAATGATAACTCAGAACTGTGATCCATCCTACCTTCCTGCATCAATTCTGAAATTTGCTGGTCCTTCTCCTGAATCTGCTGAGATTTGTCATTGATTCTGAAACACATCACACACATACTTATGGTCACTTCTATATTTTCTGTTGTTTTTATAGGTAAATTTCATTGCATGGAACAAGTAATAATTGAACTTTCATCAAAGATCAATGGACATGAATTTCTGACATTTAACAACTACCTTGAGACATAATTTTGCATGTCCTTGTTTTATAATACAAAGGTTTTAAAAAAAAGTCAAAATAATGTACGTGATGTTTGCTGAGATTAATTTTGTGATTGAGGGGTTATTATTCTTTAATGCAGTCATCAGCTTCTCCGCTACATGAGGAATTTGATATTCACTGGTAAGTCCACATGACAAAAACACTGAAAATTACCTCCCTTGAACATCAATGCCTTAACAGTACTATTAAAATGTGGACTGTCATTAGCGACAGTGATTCTACAGTATGTATATTTAAAACACTGATTTCCTCTGCATGTTTGTTTCAGTAAGCTTGGTGTAAATAAAGCTTGGTGTAAATAAATACACATTTAGATATAAATTTCGTGTTTGAAAATACATGAGAGAATGAATTGCAATGCTTAATTCCAGCATATAATTCCAGCATACTTCACACATCATGAAAAGCATGACAGCATAAAGCATTGCAATTCATACCCTCATGTATTTTCAAAAACAAAATTTAATTTTTATATTTACATTCTACTTTCATTTTTGTCAGAATTCCAGCCATAATAGACAGACTATATTTATCTATATTCATAAGTGCAACATTCACAACTGCAACGTATTCATGAAGATGTGGCTGTCATTACAATTTGTAGAGATATCAAAGGCATAAAAAATGGAAATGCAGATATTAAGAAATGTCTGTTGAGGATGGACCCTGTCAGCTTACTTCTTTGTGGACTCGTCCTGTGTGTCCTGTAGCTGTTTCTTAAAGCTTTCTTTCTCCTACAATTCAAGGAAATCATTTCAATGTAACTGTTTTACTACCTCATCTTCCTAGGCAAAACAACTCTTGTGATGACTTAATTAAGAAGCAATAACAACCCCTAATCATTAACAAATTAACATCATTAACAACCTCTCTAAGTCTTAACATTAATAACCAAAATCAAAACAACAACTTCAATCTCAACAATAACACACTCAAAACATAACATTACCAACCTCAAATCTTAACATTACCAACCTCAAATCTTAACATTACCAACCTCAAATCTTAACATTACCCACCTTATATCTTAACATTAACAACCTTATATCTTAACAACAACCTCAAATTTGAACATTAACAATCCCAAATCTGAACATTAACAATCCCAAATCTTAACATTAACAATCCCAAATCTTAACAACCTCAAATCTGAACATTAACAACCTTAAATTTAAACAGCAACTTCAAATCTTAACATGAACAACCTTATATTTTAACAACAACCTCAAATCTTAACATTAACAACCTCAAATCTTAACATTAACAACCTCAAATCTTAACATTAACAAACTTAAATCTTAACAACCTCAAATCTTGACATTAAAAACTTCAGATCATAAAACAACACCACCAACTCCACCCCAGTTTAGTCTGAATGCTGAACGTCTGTACCCGTATGACTTGGTTGATCCTTTTTTCTGCCTCAGACAGCCTTTTGGTGAACTCCGATGTCACATTGTTCACATCCTCCGTTTCTGCTCCTCGAAGTTCTTCCAGCTGCTTAATTTGACTGTACAAAGAAATTTTCAAATGCATGGTCATAAACTTCAAGAAATCATATTCCAACCCGTTTTTAATCACCATACTCCAGACAGCCTTGTCTGTAAATATTCATGGGATATACCAAATACCCTCACAATTTTTATCTCATTACAATTACTGTTGATCTCCCTTCTGCTATCTGCAAATGTGAAATGAAAGAAAACTAAATAGAATTCTTTCGATTAATTGATTATATATTGTTTAACGTCCCGCTTGAGAATTTTTCCCTCATATGGAGATGTGACCATTGCCGGTGAAGGGCTGCAAAATTTAGGCCTATGCTCGGCGCTCAGGGCCTTTGAGCAGGGAGGGATCTTTATCATGCCACACCTGCTGCGACACGGGACCTCGGGTTTTGCGGTCTCATCTGAAGGACCACCCCATTTAGTCGCCTCTTACAACAAGCAAGGGGGTACTGAGAACCTATTCTAACCCGGGTCCTCATGGGGTAGAATTCTTTTGATACTGACACTTATTAAACAAAGATTGAGAGGAAAATACTTGGTACTCTTTTATATATATACCGCCATGGAATATCCAGGTGCTCCCACACTCAGGATTGCAAGAAACCCTCAAAAGAACCTCACGATTTGCCAGGTCTTTTTTGATTACATTACCTTTTTGACCATGTTATAATGCAGAGAAGTATCTCGTTTTACAATGCATGTGACAAAACTCAAAATGTCTTAGTTATATTTATGCATATTTGTATTTACAATACGTCTGCGACAGAGACATACTTGCGTAAGATATTGTTGGTTTCCATTAAATCATTGCTATCTTTGCTCATCTGAATCATCTTGCTTTCTCTAGCCTGTAGAATTTCTGTCAATTCAGCAATTTTCTGCAATGGCAAAAACAAATTATAAATTATGAAAATTTTATCACAATGTGTTATGGATTATTACTTGAATACATTGCATACTGGTTGAAGTTTTTGGAGACGTAATATTTTCCAGCCTTTTTAAGAGGTGAAATGAAGCAAGATTGATGCAGACTATTAACACTGATATGCAAGGGCTGATTGATATATTGTGAGCCTTGTATTGAAGGAGGTTAGTATTGATATCCTTTTTCAGCTCTACTTTTCCCCTACTATTTAAGGCCATGTACCCAAAGACTGTTGTCATATTTTCAGTTTATATCAACAAGGTAGCACTCTAAAGTAAACAAGGCAAGTGACTTTTGCAAAATGGACAAAATCGGTGAAAGAGCAGTGATCCACTATTTGAAGTCTATGATATTATTCTGATTGACAGGTGAGTTACAGAAAGATACTGTAAATTCCTAATTATATGCGAGGAATATATTATCACATAATTTCACTAGAAGCTTCAGTCACGAAATAAAATTATTCACATTTATTTTTATGTTGCTAAAGTACATGTAAAAACTCTTGATCAACAGAGCAATCGTGAATTTATGTTCACGTGATTTAAAGTGTACATATCATTTTGCGATATTAAGTACTCGTGTAAAATAAGGAATCTACAGTATATAGCCAATACAGTTGGCATTTCAAAGAAGAGAGTACATTCCATTCTGACAGAGGATCTTGCCATGCGAAAGCTTTCAGCCGTTGGGTACCAAGACTTTTGACTGTTGATCAGAAGCACACCAGGCACACTTTGTCGCATGCTAATCTAAACCTTTTAGAGGTAGATTCTGCTAACTTTCTTCAGAGATTTGTTACTATGGATGAAACGTGGGTCCATCATTTCACCCCATGGGCCAAACAACAGTCTAAACAATGGAAGCACCCAGATTCACCAAATTCAAATGCCGCAAAAAACTCAGTAAAGGTGTGTTGTACCACCAGGATAATGGAATAATGCCCCTGTTCACAAGTCGGCCATTGCTGCCATTAATGACTAGCTTTAAATTGATTGAGCATCCACCTTATTCAATTCACCTGATCTTGCTCCATCAGACTTCTATTTCTAAAACTGAAAATGGCCATTTCCGGTACCCACTTTCAGTCAGATGATGACGTCATACATGCAGTGGAGGACTTTCTGAACGGTCAAGAAAAGGACTTCTTTATAAGTGGCATTGAGGCCCTTGAACATCGCTGGCAAAAGTGTATAAATGCTGAAGGGGATTATGTTGAAAAGTAATGCAATTTGTCTGCCAAAATTCAAACCCTTACCTATGAGGCTCACAACATATCAATCAGTCATCGTTTCTCAGCCTAGAGAAGTGTTGATCAGGAACACAATAAGTGAGTTATATACTGTTACTGAGATATCACAGACTTTGAAATTATATATTGTTAAAAACATTCGATAGCAAAGTCTCACTGTTGATGAAAGAGTGTAATAAATTCAAAAAGCACATTGCTAAGTAGGACAAGTAACTGTGAGGAAAATATTTAAAACAAAATTATTGAAAAATAACTTAAAAAACTTAAAAACTGAAGAAAAAAAAAAGAAAAAGAAGTCAAATGTTGTCTATTTCAAATGATGATGAGAATAGGAAATTTCAGCTATACAAAGGGTTCTTAAATCTTCAGTAGTTGTTTACAATTTTAATTTTCAAATTGTTTAAAAATTAACTGCTCTAGTATATCATAAAGAGCTCCACTCCCTGAGGTAAAGAGCTCCATCCCCTGAGGTAAAGAGCTCCATCCCCTGAGGTAAAGAGCTCCATCCCCTGACATAAAGAGCTCCACCCCTTGATGTAAAGAGATCTATCCCCTGAAGTCTAAAGATCTGACCCCTTGAGGTCGAGAGATCCACCCCCTGTGGTAGAGAGATACTTTGGGAAATAAAAACCAAGCTCTGAGACAAGGGTTTTTAATTTTACAACAAAGTTTTGAGGTATCCCAGATTAAGGAGTTTATTCTTCAACAATTCTGATAATACAGTGCTTATTTCTCTCCTTTATAGAGAAGTCAGAGAGATGATAACTGCAACAAGTTTACAATGGTGACTTCTGTTTAAGATTGCGGTAAATGAACCCAGATCTGAATGAAAAACACATGACTGGGCTACATGTTTTATCCACCACCAGTGTTGGGATTCCATGAAGCTGGTTAACACATACATGTACGATGGAAAACAAACTAAAAATGAGATGATGTCAACATGAACTGACCATGAAGTTTTAGTGCTAGAAGCCCACAAAACAGTAAAAGCTGCCATCAACACCAACTTCAAACAACATCTAAATGGGACCTTATCAGGGTCAAGCCTGATGTATCTATTCTTATTTCAAATATTACAGCTTTGAGTTCGTACATGTACTAGTTCAATTTTGCTGTTTTATGAAAATTGCAATTAATTCTTCACTAAATTGAAATTGCTTTGTTTTAAAGTTTATGAAAGTATACATAAAGAAATGATTTTGTTTTGTCTGAATTTGAGTTTGTCACATTGTTTAGAAAAGTACAATATAGGACTTCAGCAAAGTAAGAAAGTTTCCGGCTACTTTGCAAATTCAGTTAGATGTGCTTGTATGCATTTATTGAGTTTCTTGTTGGCCATGTGATAAATACATGGCCCCAGTGATGAATAGACAGCCCCTGTAATAAAGAGACAGCCCCTGTTTAGAAGTTGTTTGATTCATCAGCCCTACACAAACCCTGACCTGCTGGTACACTACATCACTGTTAGTGGCATCTGCGTTCTCAGGGACCGTCTGTAACTGAAACATACAGCGTCTTATAACGGAATGTCTGTAACGGAAACATACAGTGTCTTATAGCGGAATGTCTGTTACTGAAACATACAGCGTCTTATAACGGAATGTCTGTAACGGAAACATACAGTGTCTTATAACGGAATGTCTGTAACTGAAACATACAGCGTCTTATAACGGAATGTCTGTAACTGAAACATACAGTGTCTTATAGCGGAATGTCTGTTACTGAAACATACAGCGTCTTATAACGGAATGTCTGTAACGGAAACATACAGAGTCTTATAACGGAATGTCTGTTACTGAAACATACAGCGTCTTATAACGGAATGTCTGTAACTGAAACATACAGCGTCTTATAACGGAATGTCTGTAACGGAAACATACAGAGTCTTAAAACGGAATGTCTGTTACTGAAACATACAGCGTCTTATAACGGAATGTCTGTAACTGAAACATACAGCGTCTTATAACGGAGTGTCTGTTACTGAAACATACAGGGTCTTATAGCGGAATGTCTGTAACTGAAACATACAGCGTCTTATAATGGAATGTCTGTTACTGAAACATACAGAGTCTTATAGCGGAATGTCTGTAAATGAAACATACAGCGTCTTATAGCGGAATGTCTGTTACTGAAACATACAGTGTCTTATAGTGAAATTTCTGTAAATGAATCACACAGAGTCTTATAATGGAATGTCTGTAAATGAAACATACAGCGTCTTATAACGGAGTGTCTGTAAATGAAACATACAGCGTCTTATGATGGAATTTCTGTAAATGAAACATACAGCGTCTTATAACAGAGTGTCTGTTACTGAAACATACAATGTCTTATAGTGGAATGTCTGTTACTGAAACACACAGCGTCTTACAGCGGAATGTCTGTAACTGAAACCAGGGTGTCAAGCCATTTTTGACCAATCCTATATAGGAAAATAGGATTTTTCACTATGAAAATATAGGGTATATATAGGATAAAATTTTGCAAATAATTGAAATTTCAAGCATAAATGTTTGGCCTCCTCCTCCCCTTTAGCCATACCTCACCTCCCTTTTACTTGAAACACAGAAACATATTGTTACTACTTATAACACCTCTTTAACAACTAAAAAATAGCAGTTAGCTACATGTATTGCAATTTACTTAATAATCAAACATCAGTTGACCATATGATATCTTTTTCACTTCGTTTTCAATTTCTTTTTAGGTGGCTGGTCACCAGTTAAAGTTTTGAAATCAAGACTGCTCTCCAGAAGTTTCCTCTTTTTTCCTTCAAGATCCCTCTCCTTTGCTCTAATGTCCTCTAAACTTTTGTTAAACTCTCCTGTTTTTGCAGTGGCAGTATCTATCATCATCTGTGCTGTAGATATTCTTGTCATATCTCTTGCCTCAATGCCTGCCTTCATTTTTTCATTTCCATCTTTCAACAGTTGGTAAGCAGAAGTTAAAGCATTTCTTATGTTCTTTTCTTCCTCATCAAGTTTTCTCTGTTTTTCAGCAAGTGTAGACTTTTCTTCTAAGAGCTGTTCCCTTTCCTTTTTTCTTCTCCCTTCTTCAGCTCTCTTCTGTTCAGTTTCTCGTTTTTGTCTCTCCTCTGCTTCCCTCTCTTGTTCCAACCTCCTCTGATAATCCCTATGAGCATTTCTGGCTGATGTCAATACTTGCTTATTAATAAGTAGCTTTTCTGGTCTCATCCTTTCAGGGTCATAAAACTTAACCGCATCTTTTGTGATTCTCAGTCCATTGATTGAAGTTTCACTCAACTGGTTTCTCTCCTTTGTAACTATGGTGTTGTTAATTGAAAGACCTCTTTCGACATCTGCATTACCGTGAGGGAGAACCAATGCCATCTTTACAATTGACGTCAAGGCTGGGTATTTTGATGAATTGTCTGGAGACTGATGAGTAAATATTTCTCTCCAGAAATGATCAACTCTTGTATATGGTATATTCTTTAGAGACTGATCCATAGAGAGCACTTTCCATTCATCAGCTACCCTGGTGATATTTTACTCAGATACCGACAGCTCTCTGGCTATCAATTCAATGTTAGATGACGAAGAGTTTGATATCTTCTTGGGATTTAAAGACCCTAGGCTAGCCAGAAGCTTGCTGTTGAATGGCAACTTCCTCTGTAAATATGAGGCTATTGCAGAAAGATTAGATCTCATACCCAGCAGACATTTTCTTTGTTCAGGTTCTGTGCATTTCTTCAAAATCTTTCTAGTGCTTTCTCCAACTGATAACTCACTATCTGAGACTTGATTGGATGACTTAGTTACGTCAATATCAGGCAGTTCAGCTACATGCTTGTTTTGGACTAACTCTCTCTTTACAAACCTCAGCAGCAATTTAATCATCAAGTTGCCAAGCTCATCATAGAGTCTATGGATCTGTGGCTCATCAGATTGAAAGGACTTCAAAAACTCCTCAAACAACTGAAACACATTCTCAACAAAGTACAGCTGAACCAAGATTACATTTCTACTTGATGCTGATCCTAAAAGAACCATTATCCTTTTAAATGCTGCACTGTTTGGAACCTGTACTTCCTTTCCCTTTTGAAGACGGTCTATGTACTCAATAACTCCATTCCACTGGCTTAATACTCTACTAACACATGGACCTAGAGACAGCCATCTTACACTGGAGTATTGCATGAACATTTGAATTTCTATATCTAAATTCAGTTGAAGGTCTTTGTAGTCTTCTCTCCTACCAGCTGAATACTTGAATAGGCTGAAGAGATCAATGATTAATTGCTCAATTTCCTGACCATACTTTTCAAGACCTTTAGAAAATCCATTATGCATAACATGGATGTTTCATGTCCCAACATCTACAAAACTTCTAAAACCTGGCTCCACTGCTTTGATCTTTGACTGTAGCTCTCTCCATATCGTCTTGTTCACATTAGGACCATCACTTCCTAAGGTAACTAGTTTATCCATTCCTACTTTGTCTTCCTTTAAAGCATTGAAGATAGAATTGGCAACCTTTGCTCCTTCAGCATGACCAAAAAATAAAGCTTTGTAAAATCTACACCATACTTCATTATGAGTGTTTGACCAGTATCTGATGTGCAGATCCATTTGTTTCTTAACCTGGGCTTGTGTGGTTTCATCATAATGTAATGTAAAGTGTCCTGATTTTTTCAAATCTTGAATCATTTCATCTCTGTAGACAGGTCCGAATCCATCTGCAAGTAGGTATGAGATTTTAGTTCTACTCAGGGTCATACCTGCAGCTATTTGGCATTTAAACATTGCCTTGAATGTGTCCACAATCCCATCAGTGATCTGAAACTGAAATTTGTAGCAGCAACTTTTTCTGCCCATATTACCTCAGCTGCCGTTACCTCATCAGCCAAAGTACAGATACCCAACTGAGAAGTGGATGCTGTTGATTCTACTTTTGATTCAATCCCTTTCAGTTTTGTCTGATTAGATGATAGGACTGTCTTGCAGATTTGTTTGTGACCTTGCGTCTCAGCATGCTGTTTCAACTGGAGTTGTCCACTATTGGCACATGAAAATTCCTTTTTACATAAGAAACAGTACACATGATATACATCATTTCCTTTCCTGCACCATGCAGAATATTGATGTCCTGCAGGATCTATATCCATCATCCATTTCTCATGAAATTTGGTCTTTGTCTTTGGCATGTTGCAACTTCAAATCACACTATCTGAAATATCATGTATATTGCACATCTGACCATAGGTAGCTTCAACTGCAGAGCATTTATACCTCAAGAAATATAATAATGTTTTGACTTGTAGAAAGTTTTTTTATCTTGAAAGAAATATGTTTTAAAGATGACAGATTTTGTTATCAAAAGCAGATTATTATTAATTACTGTACAAATTAAAATGAAATATAGCTAGTACTGAGTGGGCATTCATGTCACTTATTCTTAAAATTCAAATTTATTTATTAATTGATACAAGTGCTCTGCGGTTGGTAACTTCTTTTTGACTGAAAGTAATTATTTTCTTAAGTAACAATTTATGAAATTATCAAATAGTTATTTACTAATTACCTGTATGTATCAAACTCATAAAAAATTTCGCTTGTATAATGCTCGATCATATCATTATATAAAAATATACTTAATTAAATTCTAATTTTAGTTTAAAAAGTATAAAAAATACAAAAGAAACAATATGACAGATTCCTAGTGTATTGCACATGTAGTTACATTGTAAAAAAAATTGAATTTTAGATAGTAATATTCTTTTATCAATAACAATTGACTCAAGAAATGTAGAAGTTTTCATTAAATACTGTATGTCAAAATATAGAAAATATTTTTAAAATTTGTAAATCATTCATATAAACATCAACAAATATTATTTGACACTCCAAGAGCACTGAAACCATATTGCTGCATTAGGTTAGCTCAATACTACAGACCAGTACAAGCATTAACACCATCTACAGCTTTCATTTCAAACTCTAATACTCTTATATATCAATACTAATAAATTTCACATATGAAAATCTCCACTTTCATTATTTTTTGTCCAAAGTTCTAAAAATATAGGAGTTAAAGTCAAAATATAGGAAAATTTAGTGAAATATAGGAATTATAGCAACATTCTGAAAAAATAGGAAAAATATAGGAATATAGGACCACTTGACACCCTGTGAAACTCACACAGTGTTGGTAAACACACAGTCAACTTCAAATTCAGCTGTTAGTCTAGTCACACTCTCTAGGTACAGAAACCTTGATGTAATTTTGCACTCCTGTTTTAAAATACTGCTGTTTTCCTGTAATTTCTTTTCTTGAAAATCAGTAAGAATTTTACATTTTCTTGCTTACCACTCAAACAAATTCACAAATCTCAATAGTCATTCAACTGCATGCATACTAAAGCATTGGCTTCCACTAAAAATACAATATCTGTAGCAATAAACCTTTCATCAAAACAATCAGCCAGCTTTTAATGTAGTAAAAATGGCTGAGACAGTAAACAATGCTTAGTTCTATTAATATTGATTTCAGATTTTTGTTATTTTCCCTTACAATATTTTGAAATCATAATCTGCATGGGATGTACACTTTTGTTTGAATACTTTGAAAGCGCACGGTATACACATGTATAGACATTTTCATCACAAGCTTTCTTTGACTTCATATAGTAGAAATTTGATTTTCTTATATAGGCAAATTTTAAATCTATATGAAGGTTATTTCTTATACTAGAATGTGTCATCAATTTTGTCAAATTATTTGGTGGACCACTTTGTACATTTCTTGCATTTCATAAATTCTGAAACACTTTTGATTCTTGAAAAATAATTTTTGGGTTAGTGTGGGTTGAATACCTCAAGTCAGACATATCATTACTTGTCCCATGCAAAAATCAATTTGTTCATAACACCAAGCATATCCTATGTCACTGATCTTTCATGCTTGACAACAAAGCTTCTAAAATTTCACCAAATTTCATATCATACTTTCCATGCAGAGCATCTTCAAGGTAAATAAAAATGATGCAACCTAAATTTAAATATTATGCAATCAAAACAATAAAATAACATGTCTTTCATATCTAAAATGATTTGGTTAGTTTTCCAAGCAAACAAATGGCAAGATCATATGTCCAAACAAGCCTATGAAAAGCATGATCTACAATATACTTGATCCTTGTTATCCCTTATTCCAGGTGAAGAAAATTCCTGTACAGGTGTTAACGTTACCTTTATCAGCTTCTCTTGTTGATTGTTTTCAAAATGTTCACTTAGTGGGAACAGATCATGCCTTCCTCCTACAAAAACAATAGTACATAAACAAAAGTAAATATAAAAACAAATGTCTCCCCAACCCCAAGCTCCTAAAATTGAAAGTGCTCCAAATTACACCCACCCCCCCCCTTTTCCTCAATGTATGGTATGGTGTGGAGGAAGAAGCATGAATGAACAGGAACATAGACATTATGAACTGCAATTTGTGCATTGAGGAAAAAGATGGAGAAAACATTCAACAATGATGTAACCGATGTCATTGTTGTGTTGTATATGATACCAAAAAAATAGAGCATCACTAAACCAGTATATGATGCACCCGCTTATGTTATTGACCCCAAAAAATATAAGTCCAAGGGCCATAACTCCTTCAAAAATTTTGGGACAGCATTCCCCTTGTAATATGCACATCTTCACATTGCGCTCTTTCTTTGTACCGTTTCTTTACAGTCACCCAACGGTTTGGGAGGAGTTTTGAAGACAAAAGTACTTTGCATAGAAAAAAAAAACAAAGTCCAAGGACCATAACTCCTGTAAAAAAAATTTAGACAGGGTTCCCCTTGCAATATGTACATCTACACACTGTGATCTTTCTTTGTACCAATTTTTATTAAAATCCCCCCCACCCAAGGATTTAGGAGGAGTTTTGAAGACAAAGTTAAGGGGAAAGTCTGATGACAGCAGTAAAATAACAATATTACATTTTGCGTGCACTATGCCAAAATAGTAGTCATAGTTTTGATGCATAGTCCATGAGCCGAAGGCAGTGGACTATGTGTCAAAACCCTGACTACTGTAGTTACGAAGCAAAAGCTCTACCCCTGAGCTACCATGACCCGTCTACATGGTGATAAATTCTAATCTGCATGGTGATAAATTCTAATCTGCATGGTGATAGATCCTAACATGCATGGTTATATGGTGATAAATCTTAACGTGCATGTCAATAAATCTTTATCTGCAGAGCAATAAATCCTAACCTGAATGGAAAAATATTTAATTTTCATAGATATATATCAAGGCTTAAATGCCAGGATCTATGAAATCAACATTGCTTACAGATTTTTTTTACAGATATCAGGTGGTATTTGATAATTTTCTTTTCTAAGATTGTCAACTGGGGTCTTTCTGCACTTAATTAGAGAAAAATGTTATCAACGTTGGGCTGTTATGCAGCATATATGTGTGTGTGTGTGTGTGTGTGTGTGTGTTTGTATGTATGTGTCTGTGTCTGTGTGTGTCTGTGTGTGTATGTGTCTGTGTGTCAGTGTGTGTATGTGTCTCTGTGTGTGTGTATGTGTGTGTGTCTGAGTGTGTGTGTGTGTGTGTATGTCTGAGTGTGTGTGTTTGTGTGTGTATGTGTCTGTGTGTGTGTGTATGTGTGTGTGTCTGAGTGTGTGTGTGTCTGTGTGTGTATGTGTCTGTGTGTGTGTCTGAGTGTGTGTATGTGTGTGTGTCTGTGTGTGTATGTGTCTGTGTGTGTGTCTGAGTGTGTGTGTATGTGTGTGTCTGTGTGCTCGTGAACATAATGTACAGCAGCTGATCAAGTCACAGGACTTTATTTATCTTATTACTATCAAAATCTCTTCTAGCAGTGTAAGTATCAATATTAACATGTAATTTTCATTAGGCTTCAAGATTCTTACTGAACATCAATCACTTTAATTATATTGGATGAGTACTAGCCACTGATGTATTGATTTCAGACATCGCTTTGTTTCATCTAAACACTAAAACAAATGTGATATTTCTATTGTATCTCTCACCTGCTTTAGAAATAGCTTTTATCTTTTTACAACAATTCCTTTTGAGATGGTCCCTTACCTTCCTGCATGTGATGACTCAGCTTCTGAACATCATCCTCTTGGTAATCCCTCCCTGGACTAAGCTGTTCAAACTGTCCCTCCCTGCTGTGGGTACTGGAGCTAGACTGACTATCCGATCGCCTGTGGGTGGGGCTGCTTCCTCTCCGTGTCTTTTGCAGGGAAATCTTAAGGGGAGACAAATCCACAATTTTGGATCCATCTCCACTGGATGTCGGAGTTGATATGATTTCAATATCAGAAGACGTGGTGGTGGATAACTCATCACCAGAGTCATGTCCCCCTGTGCTGCGAGAGCATTCAGACTTTGAGGGTGTGTCACTTCCGTTGTCCTCCATCTTGGCACTGTCATCCATTGCATCTTCAATCATGCATTTAACATATGAACTACTGGGAGAGATTTCTCCCATGCTTTCTGAGATCTTATCATTTTCAGGAATGTCATCCTCTGGAATGCTTTCATCAGATTTTGTCATTTTATTGGAGCTTTTCTCCACAACTGTTTCATCTGAGGTGTATGTATCCAAACTGCTGTCCAGCTTGTTAGTGTCGGAGTCTGTTCCACCCAGTGAACTTGCTGTTGAAGGACTCAGTGGTAAATCAGAGTGTTTGTACTGGTCAATGTCTAGACTACCAGAAGGAATGTTAACAGGCTGAGATTTGTTTTCTACTCCCATAGAATCCACAGAAATTGGAATATTTTCCTCATCTAATTTTCCACTTTGGTCTTGAGCAGTGCCTTCATCCAGCCTTTCCACTGCTTCTTCACCATCCACTTGTTCAGTTTGTATTTCTATATCATTCTCTTCTTGTATAATTTCTACCACATCATTACTTTTCTCAGTACTTATATCATCGTTCTGATCTATACATTCCACTGAATCACTTTTCACACTAACATTTTCTCCTTCCTGTAGTTTTTCAGTTGTGTCTTTATCATCAGAGGAATCAGAATGATCTATGTCTGAAGGGTGACTTTCTTGATTCTTTTCTTCTACGTTTAACTGTTCATTCGTGGTTGATTCAAATGACCTGCCACCTGGTTCCCTCAGCCTGTCATATGATTCAGAGACATTGGAGTCTGGTAATTTTCTATCTGAGCTTTCTGGTTCTAACTCTATAAAACTGGAGGAGATCTTGTCTTCAGAACCCTGAGGTACATCAGAATCACCTTGTAATTCTTCTGTAATTTCTTTGTTAGAAATGTCCTCCCTAGATGATTGACTCATCTCATCCGTCATCATTCTTTCATTATCTATATCATTATTCTTTTCCTGCACTTCTTCAACTTCTGTTGGATTAAACAACTCACTCTGTTCAGATATCTCCCCACTGTGAGCCTCTGTTTTTGATATCTCTCCACTGTGAGCCTCTGTTTTTGATATCTCCCCACTGTGAGCCTCTGTTTTTGATATCTCCCCACTGTGAGCCTCTGTTTTCGATATCTCCCCACTGTGAGCCTCTGTTTTTGAAATTTCCCCACTGTGAGCCTCTACGTTTGATTTTTCCTTATCATCTGCTAGGTTCTTAATTTCCAATGACTGGCTTTGTGTCTCTATATTTTCCTTCACCTTTTCACTTGTGTCTTTCGTCTCACTCTTTTCACTCTGTACTCTGGACTTTATTTTCAGTGCACCTTTCTTACTCTTGGATGGCAGCTCAGAAACCTTGGTGTTAGGTGACTCTGACTCTTGGACAGTCGGAGACTTGTCGGATTCCTTCAATGAGGACTTTTTCTGGTTTGGCATGGTTTGTCTGTTCAAACTGGTATCCATCCCCCATGGCATGGACCAGGCACTCCTTGTCTCCTCCTCTCCCTCCTCCTTCCCTTTGTCCAACACAAATGACCCCCACGATGACCATGATGAACTTTCTACTTCTTTTTTAGGTTCCTCTGAAGTCTTTGTAACTTTGCTCTCTGAATAAAATAGATGGATAATTGTAAAGAAAACAGTCAAATTGCTTTAACATTTCATATTTCAAAAATGCCTTGCTGATGGATAATGAAACATTTTACACAAATTTAAAATCTGTACATCAGTTATGTGATGAAAAGTCAAATAGTCAACAACAATATGTTTTCTAATATTACACTACCACAATGCTGTTAATTACAAACAAGTCTCAGTTCTACAGTTTCATATATGATTGAAATTTTGACTTTAGCCAAAGTTTGTTTCATGATTTCGGAATTGATCTTACAAAAGCTATTGAGTGTATCAAGCTATGATGTCAAAGCTATTGAGTGTATCAAGCTATGATGTCAAAACTATTGAGTGCATCAAGCTATGATGTCAATTTGAGCCTGTAAATCAAGTTGTTTCCTATAAACAGGCAAGTCAACTTGTATCTTGTAAACAGGACAGCCCACCTTGCATTCTGTACCCAGGAAATTCAACATGTATCCCATGAACAGGAAAATTAATATGTATCCTGTAAACAGGAAAGTCAATGTGTATCCTGTAAACAGAAAAGTCACTGTGTATCCTGTAAACAGGAAAGTCAATTTGTGTCCTGTAAACAGGAAAGTCACTGTGTATCCTGTAAACAGGAAAGTCAATGTGTATCCTGTAAACAGGAAAGTCACTGTGTATCCTGTAAACAGGAAAGTCACTGTGTATCCTGTAAACAGGAAATTAATGTGTATCCTGTAAACAGGAAAGTCAATGTGTATCCTGTAAACAGGAAAGTCAATGTGTATCCCATGAACAAGAAAGTTGATGTATATCCCATGAACAAGGTCAATGTGTATCCTGTAAACAGGAAAGTCACTGTGTACCCTATTTCCACTGTACTAATTGACTGGAATGGTAAAACACCTCAACCAGTGAGAAGTGAGTTGATCAAAATATGAGATAGCCAGGGTTTTGAGCTGATTTGATGCCCTTCTTGTTTTACAGTATCTAAAGGTGTAATTATACCTGCTCTTTCTTACAGCTGAAGATTTACCTGTTCCTGAGGCAATTTCTCCACCAGCTCCATCCTCATTAATGTCAAGGACTTTGTCAATCTTTTTCTGAGCATTTTTCAAAGCCTGCGTTGCAAAGCTGGAGAAACCAGATGTATCCCACCAACTCATTCTCCACACCTGCTATTCCAATTTCACCATTTTTTGAAACTGTACCTACATTAAAAAAATTCATTTGGATAAAAATTGCAGTCTTTGTTTTCTACCCATTTGGATGTGCAAGATACATGCGATGTATAAATACTGAAAAACTGAGAACGAGAAGGAAATTTATTTGGAAAAAGATCCTGAGGGATTCAAACCATGAATGATCAGAAGTTACTAAAAGACCAAATCCTACTTTTTCCTTCTCAAACTCAACATAACCAGATTTATATATACTGAAAGCTCTTCAGCCAAGATTTTTACCCCAATATCGGTTCAGAGATGGGCATAGCCATTCTTAAAACTTTCAACAAAGTGTTCTTCAAGCAGATAAAACCCTCTGACAAGATTCTTAGCAGATACACCACAGAGAAGTCAGATCCTGCAGTTTCTGTCAAAGACTCAGGAATTGCACAATTTCCATGCTACAAGTTTTTCTGTGATGGACATACATTATTTTATTTAATCCTTGGATGGTTCAAGGTATATATGAAGTAAATAGACTGATTTTGTACTAGCTATGTAAATGATGAAAAGTTAATTTTGTCTATATCAGCCATTCACACACCCCAACTCAACATATCAAGCAGAAATTATTTAATTAGACCATTAAATCAAATAAATTATCATTATCCTATTTGATGCAATCGATACGTTTAACAAAGAAAGATAGTGAATTTCAATTTTCATTTGAGCCATTTCTTTCTCAAACACTTAAACTTTACAAATTTGTATTTCCCTGTAGTTTGCATGGTTGCTTTTGCCAATATATAAATGCAGTGATGAGCATTTACACCCATCGAATGTGCAGAAATACATATTTTGTGTCCCACCACACACAAGAATTCAACAAAGGGAAATAACTATTGGGCAACTCAGAAATTACTTATTGAACCTACACATCAAAAATTTCAACTTGAATCTTAGACATTACCTATATTAATAATCAGAAGTGTCTTAGTTTTTGCATGCAATAATTTTTTTCACATCATGACATGAAACTGAGGACAACGATACCAAGAATTATTTTTTTTAATATCAATAAATAAGCAAAAATAGAAAAATGGGACCCCATAGTTTCAAGTGAAAACAGGTCACAAGTATACATAATATCGACATATCTATTGTTATGGCAAAGAAAGTATATTTTCAATCCCATTTAGCCCCATTCGTTCACTTTATTTTCAAACAGTTCATAGCAAGAACATGATCCTATTTCACAGTAGAATATTGGAAAAATATGAAACTGAACTTTGCCATCTAACCAGATAATTATGACATGGACTGGGACATCATAAACAGGTGAATTTCCCCAATTTCTGGCCAGTCTAGTAAAAGATCAATTTTAAAAAACATATGCATTACCAACAGCTAAACTTGTGTATTTAATACAATACATAAACTATCTGACATGGGCCACTACTTAGGACTGAAATACTGCAAAATGGTCAATTTTATCAAATTTCCATAAAGTCATTAAACTGATAATGCATGTTGCTGATTTTGTTTGCAGAAATGTTTGAAGAAATTTACTTCCTAGGGGTAACAAATTTAAAACTCCAGATAAAGCGAAACTGACATTTAATTATCAACAACCTAAGAACTTCAATTTAAGAGCATATTTTTTTTTTTAAATCAAAGATGCTTTAAATTTATTAAACAATAGGCACTGAAATCATATTTTAGATTCATGTTAGAAAATGGTTTGTACAGAGATGTTATATGAAAACTTTATGGCAGGACCAGCCAGTCTAAATTTTGCAACTGACATCATAAAATATAATTTCTGTATCTAGAGAGTCCAAATCTAAAGGCGGGCTGATGATGTTCTGGGAATCAAAGAAAAAACAAGAATCTACAGAACATAACAGAAAAGATAAAAAGATTTACTGAAAACATGGACAGGTTTACAGAAAATCTGAAAATCTTCACTGAAAGTATATGAAAAGTTTCACTGAAAACATGAGCAGACTCACAGAAAACATGGGATATATTCACAGAAAAAAGACTTAAGGAAAATATGGAGAAAATGACGGAAAGCGTAGAAAGATTCACACACACACAAAAAAAAAAACATGGAAATATTCACAGAAAACAAAGAAAGATTCACAGAAAACATGGAAAGAATCACAGAAAATATGAAGAACTTAACCCTCAGAGAGAAAACCTATTGTTATAGGGATTCTTCTCCAAGTTTAAAATAATTTTCAAATTACATCCCCTGAATTTTTGCTTCCTGGACAAAAATACAATTGGCTCCTAGTGTAATATTTGATAAACATGTAATCATTTCAAAGCTGATTTGGGGTGAGAAAAAATATTAACTAAAATGATATAGGCCTACATATGTTGTATATTATAATCTTCATAAATTTATAATACGATACTTCAATGTCTTTATCAATCTATTGTTTGTTTAAACTGTTCTGATAATTTCTAAGAATGTTGTTCTCTCTTTGGGTCTCCTAAAGCAAATGATTGTAACAGTAACTTCATTTACTTTAGGAGACTCGCAGATGAAATGCAGGGGAGAAGAGAAGCATACAATTTCAGAGTTATATAGTGGGTCTCTCTACTTTTTCGACTTTGGGTTGGGTCCTCTAAAGTAAATGAACACCGTTTTTCTTTCTCTCTCTCTTTCAAAATCGTAAACACAACTAAAAGAGAAAGTATTTTCTACCTACATACCCTAATTCTGTAGGCCCTACTCGGCTGATTGTCTAATCTTTTTCGACCATTAGCAGAAACACGTCTTAAATTTATCGCCTTACACCCAACAAGACTCAGATCTGCTATTACTTCCTTCAAATTCTCTAGAGTGAAACAAAAACTGTCTTACTGAAAACTTTAGCTGAAATTGGCGTTTTCGAGAGACCGTTTATTATGAACTACTTCGTGAATAGCTATTCCATGGGGTTTTTTTTTTGTGAAACTTATTTCCTTAGCTTAAAGAAAACTCATTATTTTCAGAACAAATATTCTAAAGATAACTTTCGCTTGTACCTATTCATTCGAATAAACAGTTAGGATCGGAAACTTCATTGAAATGTTTACAAACTTATATGGGCGCAGCCATTTTGTTTTGTTGACGTAGCACTGTGTGAACTCGTCCATCGATTATGTCAGTGTTTTTTCGTTCTTTGGATTTAAAACGAACATTTGATAGAACAATTAATTGCATAAAGAAATTTGATGCATACATCATCAATGTTAAAAAATAATTTAAGGAATCTAATTATAGATTATGGCTTATTTAGTTTGTTTGAAGCCACTTTCTCAGTTGCTCCGGTGGCACAATCGGTTAGCGCGCCGTACTTATAGACAGTACCTTCCCTGTGCTTGCACAGGATGAGGAATGCGGAGGTTGTGAGTTCGAGCCTCACCCGGAGCACTAATTTTTTTTTTTTTTTTTTTTCATATTTTCCCCTTTATTTCCCCACTTTTACATCTTTATTTGTATAATTTTTGATTTTTTTTTTTACAAAATTAATTATTATGATTGGAGAGAGAATACCGTCAATCACATTCTTAAAAATATAAAGAGGGAGGGTGGCATATCGTTGTTGTGTGTGTGTGTGTATATATATATACACACACATATATACATACATATATATATATATATATATATATATATATATATATATATATATCGCCAAGTTACTAAACGTACAGAAAGTTTGGAATTGAAACCGGTAGACTCTCCCTGGTTCAGAAAGGGAAATTCTTTGTCTGAAATATGTGAATCTCCTATTAATACTGTCGAAGATGAAATTCATTTTAAAACAAATTTTATAACCTATATTTACACACATACGCACGCACGTTCCCAGAGGATTTCTTTACATTGATGTATACCTACAATTACTGTTTATGCATACAATCCATGTATATTAATTACAAACACTTTTAATGTATTGCCTTGCATCGTCACGTGGTATTTTTTTTTTTTTTTTTTTTTTTTTTTTTTTTGCAATGCAGAGATTATTATGGTTTTTATCATTTAATTCTCGTAGCTACCATTAGGCACATAAGGCACGTGCCAACACATAATTTTTCAAAACAAATTTTGTGTATTTCATGTGCCTAGAATTTGTTTCCAAGTGATCTCAAAAACACGAAATATGTTTGCCGTTGGCGGGCTTCACCCCACTGAACCCCACTAGGGCGCTGCCCAAGACCCACTGGGGGCCTTAGGCGGCCCCAGACCCCTCGCTTTAATTGGTGCCTATACTTCCTAAAGGTCCTAGCTACGCCACTAGTGACAAATCCAGAATACGCTAGAGTCTGGGGTCCGTCTTAAGGCCCCATTGGGTCCAGGGCAAGGCCCTGGTAGGGGCCAAGGGGTCGAAGCCCCCAGAAGCTCATGGGTTTTGAGGCTTTTTAGGTTACATTTATGGATTGTTCTAGCTATAAAATCATGAATAAAATGAAAAATTAACAATTATTTTTTGTTGTTGTCAAATTGATGTGTACGCCCGGGCGTTTGGGCGTCAACCCTCCATATTGTTACATCATACTATATTTACTGGCGTTGTATTTGTAATTGAATCATATATGTGTTATGCCCATTTGGGCCCTAATTTGGAATAACTTACATCTATCTATCTATTGGAGGAAATTGAGAAAATCGGAGAGAGAGAGAGAGAGAGAGAGAGAGAGAGAGAGAGAGAGAGAGAGAGAGCGCAATATAAATTTCACACAGTTATACTGAACTTAATTAATTGGGGAAAAAAGCTGAGGTCGACCATTCTGACTTTATAACTTCTTGCAGAGTAAAGAAAACCTTTCTCGATCTATTTGCATTGGTTGGCTAAAACTACGCATGCGTAATCCTGTAGTGTCACACAAGAGTCAGGTGTGGGAAAAACAGTCTGTGAAGTGAAAAAGAAGCTTAAACGCCATTTGTGAATGATACATGTCATTTTCTACGTACAGATATGTAGGAGCTATATTTTTCTCATAGGATAATTTTGGAATTTCGTGTGAAAATATTTTAAACGTGTGAAAACACCGGGACATGGCACGTGTATTTTGGAACGCAGCAATATTTACCTTTCAGTGAATCACGTTGTTTAGAGTTTTTCCCCTTTGCGAAATGGTGAAGGATCAAGATATAATTCAAGCCGTCAAGGATAGGAATGTCCCAGTTTTACAAAAACTGTTGGTCAAAACAATAAAGTCTAACAAAAGTAAGTACTGTGTAGATAGTCATCTGATTGTTTTGCCAGGTGTGATTTACAGGTGTGCTTATGTAGGTTCACGAGTTCAGTCGGTGTAGATTACAGTGGTATTCAATTTACAGTCAATTCAAAAACTTATCAGTAATGACATTTATATGAAAACTAGTACTTAATTTTTGCTATCACGGTGTCTTAAATAATATTTTCCCTAATTATTAAAAGTAACACCACCGATTGCTGAACAAACACTTTTTACAATATCAATTTGATAATTAACAGCTATTTATATAGTATTCAGTAGTGTTGCATCATCATAGTCAATTTCTTCAATATACCTACCTAAGCTGTAGTCCACACGTATGTTGATTTATTGAATAAAATTAAGCCCCATCTGACACAGCATTTTGTATTTATTGCTCAGCTCTGCAAATTGTACACGCTTCTTCTACTCAAACTGTTCTAAATTAACTTACACAGGTTTTGAGTTTTAGTATAATGTAAGACATTGGTTGACTGTTTTGTATTATGAATATTTCTTTTATATTGATAATTGTAATCAAAATTTAATATCAAAAACCACAAACTGCAATAAGTTTTGTTTCATTGTGTTGGTTTTTATTTTGTTGTTGTTTAATAATATTTTTAGAGCAGACTATCTGGTGACAGAAGAAATCAAATTACTGAAAATTACGAAACAACACCCAATATTCAAGAGAACAAAAAATATTGTTTGATGGCTAACATGCTTGTGCTTGGTGGGAGTATTTAAACAATGTCCCAGGGGCACTGTCCCAGTATCTGGTGTATTGGAAGATAGAAATCTCTAACACTTCTTGTGAACTATTATTTTGTAACTCTCATAATGAAGGATGTGTTGACAATAGGCTAGAACCCCCCCCCCCCCCCCCCCCCAAAAAAAAGACTATCTATTTTGACTGGGTTAATCATCTGCATAGTATAAATTTTACAATTAATTGTTATTTTTATAAGGGGTATCTTTTATGTTGTAAATATCTTTAGGATATGTGTTATTCATGAATTACTTGATAGCATTAAATGGCAGTTCTATATTAAGAGCCAGTCTACTAGAATGAGATACATTTTATATTGGATAATAAACTAAACATGGGGACTCTGATACTGCTAATGAGAGTTGAATTTACCTCACTGTATCTTGGCAAAATTGTATGCATATCAAAGGAGTAAATTAGTATTCAGGCAGCAATTCACTACATTCCAAGTACAAAGGGGATGTACGAGGGTATACTTCTTGACTTTCCTTTAAAACCTTGTGGAAGGCACGCTTTGTTTTATGTATTAGAATGTAACTTCAATTATGAGAATTTTTGCTCTTGTTGCGTTCCCAGTTTCTGGTGAGTTCTTTTTTGTCTGTTATCATTATCATTTGCCATTATCCTCAAACCTTTGATACTTTATTGTTATAATGCAATTTCTTAGCTCAAAAGCTGCAGAAAGACAGGATTCTTCTTTTCTTAATTGTTAAAACACTTGCAACTTCTCTTCAAGGGTCCTCATGCTGTAAATTTCTTCATGCCACTGTTGCGATATACATTGATAAAAATCAGCAATACACTTATCGGAAATATGGGCTAAATAAACCAAGTGCATATACATCTCATATATATATATATATATATATATATATATATATATATATATCCAAATGCATGTAAATTGACGAAAGACGGTCGACAAGTAACAAATTGATATTGCTTCATTACAATGGCAGTTTCTTGTCACATGTCATTTGTATAAGTGGAGACCTGCTTTGTCATCACGGTGTGAGTTTACAAGGTTTTTATTGGTAAACTAGTGACCATAGTGTGGGTACAGAATACACACCTCAGATCAGACTGATAATGTGCTAAAAATAAACAGGCCCATAAAGTATCCAAAGCTGTTTAAAAGTTTTGCCAACAAATTTGCACATGTATGGACTGTGAAAATGCTGTAGGCTGTGCTTGACCCTGGTCAGGCTTTCTGCATGATTTCACAGATCGATCAAACGGGTAGATTGGGGCCTTAGAGGATGGGTGGGTAAGTCTTTCAAAAAAAAAAAAAGAAGAAGATTGGGGAAATTAATTTGATACTGTTCAGATGACTTGAAAAAGAATTCCAGACCCTTAGAAATTGTTTTAATCAAGAGAACTAGCCATACCACATTTGTTGTGTTTGATTGATGAAGACAAGTTCACTGTGAGGTACATCCACTAATTACAGTCCTGCCAATTAATCTTACATTTGTAGAGACTCTTTAAGATTTGTAGAAGCAGAGGAGATTATAATTTCTGTATTGGCAGAGGTACAAAAGCTGCAGCAGTAAACAGCGTTTTTCAGAAGTGTTTTATTTGCAAATGTTTATTAACACCAGACAGCGTGAAAGCCTGTATATCCTGTATTTCCCCCACCGAAAAAAATTAAAATCTATCAACTGCACAAAATTGCTGCAAATCTGACGGTGCTGTTTTAAATCAATCAAGCATTAACGGAATTTTGTGATTACAATGAACTTTCCATTTTGGTTTTTGTTTTCTTAATCATTGAAACACTTTAGAAAGTTGCATGTATGCATCATTTCTAAATAATTTATAAATTAAATTAAAACAAAAATGATATTCACGCGGTGACCTGAACACAGGTGGGTGCAGTGTCATCTTTTATTTTGATTTATCATGTGCATTGCTGTGAATACACACTACAGATTGCTCAGAGGGATAAAGGAACCTTATCAGGCTATCAGAAATCATTAATTACAGTCCTAATTAGACATGCACAAATAACCGCCAGAGAGCCATGGATTTAATGGTCAATACCTGTCAGGATCTAAAGTGCAGATGTCGTTCTTACGTTGGTGTTTACCACTAGAATGTGCATTGCAGAACGGCACTTGAGGAGCTTTTTTATTTCATGTTGTCTTTGTTAACTGGTAGTTGATTTATATCTAAAGGGTTTAGGGTAGTAGAAAAATATGTTTGAAAAATCACTGTACATGACACTGTAAATTTAATAGAAGTGACTTTGTATTTTGAAATTACATTGTAACAGTCATTATGAAAGATTATTAGTTTGGATTACGTCATATATTGTCTTCAATATTAGCCACTGGGCCGAAGACCAATTGCAGTAAAATCGGGGTTGGGCTTGTGGAAACATGACTTATACAAGGCCGTCAGGTCGGTGCTTTTCATCGATATCACCGACTTTTGTTAAAATTATGTAACCATATATTTAAAGAGAGTGATGATTGTAATCAGAATTAATAGTAAATATTGTGTTTCTATCACACTAGAACTAATTTTGAGTAAATTTATAGTACTCTTGAACTCTATTCAAAGTTCTTTTCAAAACTGAAAAAAGTAAAACTGAATAGCCAGTGCTCACAAAAAGTTTTTTGTGAAGACTGCATATATATAATATTTTCGTGTGTGTGTGTGTGTGTGTGTGTGTGTGTGTGTGTGTGTGTGTGTGTGTGTGTGTGTGTGTGTGTGTGTGTGTGTGTGTGTTGAATAACTTGAGTTCAAACAATCATTAAAATGCAAGATTAAGGAAGTACGATTAAAAAGGAAAAATCAATTTCAAATGATAGGTACAAAAGAGGAAACACAAGTTACACGGTGTCTGATTAAACAAACACAATCATACAGTCAAAATGACTACTTTTCAGAAATAAAAGTTTATAAATCTTTGCGTATTTCAGAGTTGATTGGGAGCAGCAAAAGAATCAACATCAATTATCAGGATGGTGATGGGTAAGTATATTACTGTGTCTACAGATATTGAAAATCACCACCTCTATAAGGTTTGTACCCAAGGTTACTAGACACCACCACTTCTATAGGGTTTGTACCCAAGGTTACTAGACACCACCACCTCTATAGGGTTTGTACCCAAGGTTACTGGACACCACCACCTCTATAAAGGTTGTACTCAGGGTTACTAGACACCACCACCTCTATAAAGTTTGTACTCATGGTTACTAGACACCACCACCTCTATAAGGTTTGTACTCAAGGTTACTAGACACCACCGCCTCTATAAAGGTTGTACTCAGGGTTACTAGACACCACTACCTCTATAAAGGTTGTACTCATGGTTACTAGACACCACCACCTCTATAAGGTTTGTACTCAAGGTTACTGGACACCACCACCTCTATAAGGTTTGTAGTCCAGGTTACTAGACACCACCACCTCTATAAGGTTTGTAGTCCAGGTTACTAGATACCACCACCTCTATAGGGTTTTTACTCAAGGTTACTGGACACCACCACCTCTGTAGGGTTTGTACTCAGGGTTACTAGACACCACCACCTCTATAGGGTTTGTACTCAGGGTTACTAGACACCACCACCTCTATAAAGTTTGTAGTCCAGGTTACTAGACACCACCACCTCTATAAGGTTTGTACTCAGGGTTACTGGACACCACCACCTCTATAGGGTTTGTACTGAAGGTTACTAGACACCACCACCTCTTAAAGTTTGTACTCAGGGTTACTAGACACCACCACCTCTATAAAGGTTGTACCCAAGGTTACTAGACACCACCACCTCTATAAAGGTTTGTACCCAAGGTTACTAGACACCACCACCTCTATAAGGTTTGCAAGTTTGTGAGTAGGTTATTGCATATCACCTCTAAACTGTTTGTTCCCGTCTCTATGTTGGTTGAACTGGGCCCTTAACAACAGTTGTGTTTGTGTAGATATATTTAGTTTTAAGAATAATACAAACAACCTAGATAATTACTCCACAAACAAATGAATGAATAAAAGAAAAGGTGTCTCATCACTACAGTAACAATGGCAATGTGTGACCTAACAGTTGTGTCAGTAAACAGACTTTCCCCTTCGTTGTTGGGGACCTGTCACATATTTTTGTGATGACCAGATAATTTTTGAGTTTTCTAACAACCCTTGAGTTCATTACATATTAATCACAGTTATGACAGATTTTATCAAATCATGTCATCACATCGTCATTTATGATAAATATTTAGTACTGGTAAACGGATCTGGAATTGTTGTTGAAGCTAATGGGTTGTAAAGTACAGGTATTTTTTCTGGTGATATTTTTTTTGGTTATCTTCAGACTCTGGAGACAGCTGTCCAGTGTTATGACTTGTGTTTGTCTGGCAGCAGAAAGTTTTAATGCATTAAGAGTGGTATCATAATTCAAAGCAATTTACAGCACATCAACGCTTTTAAAATCAATATATCTCAATAAATTAGAAAGATAGGTGTACTTCAAAGTTTATTCCCAATCCCATGATTTCTTATAATATATGGTGTTAATCTATTTTCCTGTTGTTTAAGTATGGATATTCCCAGAGATTTTCAAAGAGTTCATTTAGATGGTATCTGAGATCCTTTAAGTTACAGACACATAGAGTAGTCCAGATTCAGAGGTTTCAAACCAGATATCTGATCACTATATATAGTAAACAATATTCCAAATTCAGAGGTTTCAAACCAGATATCTGATCACTATATATAGTACACGATATTCCAAATTCAGAGGTTTCAAACCAGATATCGGATCACTATATATAGTAAACTATATTCCAAATTCAGAGGTTTCAAACCAGATATCGGATCACTATAGATAGTAAACGATATTCCAAATTCAGAGGTTTCAAACCAGATATCGGATCACTATATATAGTAAACGATATTCCAAATTCAGAGGTTTCAAACCAGATATCTGATCACTATATATAGTACACGATATTCCAAATTCAGAGGTTTCAAACCAGATATCGGATCACTATATATAGTAAACAATATTCCAAATTCAGAGGTTTCAAACCAGATATCTGATCACTATATATAGTACACGATATTCCAAATTCAGAGGTTTCAAACCAGATATCTGATCACTATATATAGTAAACAATATTCCAAATTCATAGGTTTCAAACCAGATATCTGATCACTATATATAGTACACGATATTCCAAATTCAGAGGTTTCAAACCAGATATCTGATCACTATATATAGTAAACAATATTCCAAATTCATAGGTTTCAAACCAGATATCTGATCACTATATATAGTACACGATATTCCAAATTCAGAGGTTTCAAACCAGATATCTGATCACTATATATAGTAAACAATATTCCAAATTCATAGGTTTCAAACCAGATATCTGATCACTATATATAGTACACGATATTCCAAATTCAGAGGTTTCAAACCAGATATCTGATCACTATATATAGTACACGATATTCCAAATTCATAGGTTTCAAACCAGATATCTGATCACTATATATAGTACACAATATTCCAAATTCAGAGTGTGCTGACTAGACATCTGATCACTACAGTAAAGAATAGTCCAAATTCCGAAGTTGCAAATTGGATATCTAACATCTGTGAAATCATCAAATTCATAGGTTTTAATTCTGTCATCATATAAAGATATACTGTAAAATACATATCTAAATGTTGGATTGGTTAGTTGTGACCATTGTTACATGCATGTATTGACACTGTAGTGGTCGAAAGTTTGTATTTTTCAAGCCATTTGGTTGTTCCATATTTATAAATGAACAATTTTAATGTATATGGGAATTAATGCTCAAGTAATAACACATTTGAAATTGGTCAATTTGACTCTGAGCTGGATGAATGACCTTCATATAGTTTTGACCTTGACCTTTAAGTTCAGTAAGTATGAATTTTTTTGTCTATTATATAGATCTCACTGACTAAAATTAATAGTTACTGTAGTAAATGTTTCAGACAGGTGAAGGAACAGGCCAACCAGAAACAGTGTCCAAGTCTTTGATTTTGAGGGCACAGATACTTAATATTTGTGTACTGCAAAGTTAGTGGTCTGGTCTAAACTTATATGTCTCAAACTTGATGTTACGGTGGTCCAAACGACAATTTTATTGGTTGTAAAACAGAGAAGTTAAAGAGATATAGGTCAAGGAGGAAGATGTAAAAATAAAAGGGAGGATTTGGTCAACCAAAAGTGAAAAATATCACATATACTGAAATCACAGAAGAGAAACATTATCTTATCAATCTGCCGAGAAGGCCACAGCAAGACGGGTCCAAATTAAGCTCCCAGATTAAAAATCAATATGCTGTGAAAATGTCATGAATAGCTAAATAGCTCTTGACCATTGTATATGTCTTGGTAGAATGAAGAGTTGTTGCTCAGCATCTGTTGGGAATGAACTTAATCGAACTGAATGTACAGTCGCATGGAAAATTCAATATCCAAGACATTTCTTACGGACTCACAGAAAAATTCAATATCGTAGACAATTCTCTCACTTACAGAAAATTTCAATATCATAGACAATTCTCTCACTCACAGAAAAATTCAATATCATAGACAATTCTCATGGACTCACATAAAAATTCAATATCGTAGACAATTCTCTCACTTTCAGAAGATTTGATATCATAGACAATTCTCTCACTTACAGAAAATTTCAATATCATAGACAGTTCTCTCACTTACAGAAAATTCAATATCATAGACAATTCTCTCACTTACAGAAGATTTGATATCATAGACAGTTCTCTCACTTACAGAAAATTTTATATCATAGACAATTCTCTCACTTACAGAAAATTCAGTATCATAGACAATTCAATGTTATAGGCATTTCTTTCAGACACACAGAAATTTTGAAATCATAAACATTTTTATCAGACTCACAGAAAATTAAATATAGAAAACTCATCATAGACATTTTTCTCAGACTCACAGAAATTCAATGTCAAAGACATTTCTCTCACACTTAGAAAAAATTTAATATAGAAAATTCAGTGGCATAGACATTTCTGCAAGATACACTGAAAATTTAAAGTCATAGACATATTTGATAGACTCACAGAAAATTCATTGTAAGAAATTTCTCTCAGATCACACAAAATTCAACAGACATTTTCTGTCAGACTTACAGAAACTTTAATAAGGAATTTCTTTTAGACACTCACTAACCTTACAAGTTGTGATAGCAGTTTAGACCTGTTTTGTGTCTATGATAATAGTTTATGAGCTGTAGTTTTATCCAATGCCGTCATTTGATGGACTGTATCATATCCCTGATGACACATCTCTTTGAATTATAGAAATTTATAGAAATTTGAAACACAAATGCCCATGGCTGTGAACGAGCTCAAATTGATTGATTATATATTGTTTAACGTCCTCCTTGAGAATTTTTTGCTTATATGGAGATGTCACCATTGCCAGTGAAGGGCTGCAAAATTTAGGCCTATGCTCGGCGCTCAGGGCCTTTGAGCAGGGATGAATCTTTATCATGCCATGCCTCCTGTGACATGGGGCAACAGTTTTTGCTTTAGTCTTCTCTTACGACAAGCAAGGGGTACTGAGGACCTATTCTAACCCGGGTCCCCACAGTGCTCGAGCTCTAATGTGAAATTGTTTTATTTATAGGTTCAAACCAGAGTTAGGATACACTTATAAATTACCATACTAAAAAAATGCTGCTGTTAATTCATTATATATTATTTAAGTAACAGAGGCCATGACTTTTGACTTCTTGACCCAAAGGCAATTCCAAACAAGCTTTTCATTTACCTAACTTGTGGTAGAAATATGAAAATTTAAGTTCATATGAGATACCATTTGATCATGGTGGTATTTTTTTAAAAATAGGTCACACTTTTTTGATCCTTTGAACCCAGAGTTAATTCAAGCCAAACTTTTTTGAAGCCTCAATTTCTTGCTGTACAAAAGTTGCAGAAAGATGGGCCATAAAAAGTTTAAGATATTTCTAAAATAGATATTTGGTTTTCACAGCAATAATGTGAGAAGGGCATGGACTTAGATGTTCATGATTGGTCAATGGTTTGGTGTTTTATCTGACATAAAGCTTGTTTGGGATTGCCTTATGGGCACAAATTTGAAGCACATCTTTCAATAGGGTTGTAGTATAGTTATAATCAAGGTTAAAATTAGGAGACAGACCAAAAACAATACCTACACAGCTTTAAAGCATTCAGAAGACTTGATTAGTGTCACGTCTTCCAAAACCAATGTATTTTTTACACTGTTGTGGATTTTTTTTACGGTTTTTGTTTCTAAATATGTTGACTGCAGTTTGAATCAAGTTCACAGATTTATCCCTCAGACAAAATGTTGGAAATAAAGTGCCACAAACATAAGACTACATGGTATTTCAATTTCAAATCGAGTGTTTTAGCATTATATTTTCACCTATGGGTATGATTTATAATAATTGATAAGATCAATTTTTACTGTATTCTCTTTTAGAATGTCCGCTTTGCATCAGGCCTCCTTGATGGGTAACTTGGAGATGATGCAAATGTTGCTTGAGTGTCATGCAGACGTCAGTATCCACGACAACAAAGGTAAGCATTGACAAACATTAAATCTGTGCTTAAATCAATATATAATTATGTGTCGTGTTTATCATATCCATCTGTTCCTTATGTTGAGCAACAAGCATTAATAGACCATTGATGTGACCTGTCAATGTGTGTGGATCATTGAGACACAAACAGACTACACACATATGTATATATGTAGATATTGATACAAGAAACATGGATTAGAACATGTTATCAGGCATTGAATCTTGTTGTTGCGTAATCGCTAGCTGTTATTGTTGCATTGTCGCAGCACTGTGAGTGATCCACAGGAAGTAATGGGCTGGGCAAGGAATGGGCCACTTGCGAGGGCGTATTGTTTCACGTATCAATAATGCTCAAAGCTTATAGACAGAAAAATAAATTGCTTGTATCGTTTATGATGATTTTTCTTTTTTTGGGGGGGGTAAATTTCTTGAAATAAGTTCATATATTGGACAGAATTACTGGGTTTTGTTAATCTCTGACCTAAAGTTCTTGCTCTCTCTCTCTTCTCTCTCTCTTCTCTCTCTCTCTTGCTCTCGCTCGTGTGTTTGTGATCACAACAAAACATCTTCAAAACAGAAAATGGCTTAAAAACAGATGATGCCACTTTGTAATAACATTCAGTGAAATCTGAAGAGATAAGATGAACAGTTGACTGGATAAGTGAAAAACTAAATGGCAGGAACCAAACTCGTCAGTGCCACACAGGCAGTAGAGCACAAAGTCGATGCAGAAATCACCGAGACGCTTACACAGCTTAGTAATTATCAAAACTAAAGGAGAGTAACAGAAGTCAAGTCTAAAGAAATGCCGAAACACCCAGGAAAAAATGATACAAAGCAGGACAGGGAAAAATAGTGGTACGCTTCCTGCTGCCAAGAAATGGGGTCGAATTCTGCAAGTAGAGAAATTATGTACATAAAGTGGGGATTTGTGTGCCATTTTCATGTTGTTTCCATGTATATGAGGATAAGAATTCAGTGAAAGGAATTCAGAAGTTTTTAAAAAACAACTGAATGCTTAACTTCATGTGGGTTGTTTGGTTCATCTGATATTGTGTGAAAGACTTCAGGTTCATTTTTTCAAAAGGTGCACTGTCCTTGCTAATCTTCATGAATAGAATGAAAATAGTTTTCAAGGTTTGATAAATAAACATTCCCATTTGTGGTAATAGTTGGGATTGATCATTACATAATGGTTTTTTTATATGAAAAGAAATCACACACAGCTCTAGATCTCAAAGGTCCTTTCATTTTATTGTTGTTCATAAAAGTTTGACATTTTATTAAAGAAATATTGAAATGATGTGTCTGATTTTATAAATAAATTTTATGCTATATCTGGCCTGTGCACAGGATTTTCCCCAGGACCTTGTGAAATAAAGATGGCCAGGGTTTGGACTTAGATAAAGATGGCCAGGGTTTTTTAACGGGACCCCAAACAGGTCTAGGGGGAGTCAAAGGGGACTTGAAAAAAAAAATACACAAAATAGAGCTGAAAAAATATCAAAATGATGTATTGAATTTTAAAAGGAGGATATTTGCAGCCCATGTACCTCTTGTGTGAAGACTTGATTATTGTCAGAGGCCTGGAAGGATCCAGTGGTCAAGATACAACGTGTCCTTGTCAAAAATTGTTTTTTAAGCAGAAGGACAGAGAAATGACAAGATAATGTCGTTAAAAGTTTGCATTAGAGTACTGAGGAGATAAAAAAAATGTTATGATCTTGATTCTGAAAACTGGAGGAGACGACCAGGGTGCTTTAGACTTGATTTTAAAACCTTGTGCTTGGCCCTTGTAGAGATTTTCTAAGAGGGTTAATGTTGTGCCTTCGGAATCACTGGAATGCTGCTTCTTTGTTAAGAACAATGATTGAATAATATTGATTCAAGTGTCCACATTTTTTGTCAGTGTTTTAAGAGAGATAAAGATGGCAAGGGTCAGTGCTTGTATTTCAATGTTAAACAGACTAAATATTTGACGATGTTATCTTGTTTGAAAAAATCTTTTCAGAATTGGCAACTCTGCTATTTTTCGATACCCTAATGTACATACATAAAGGTTGGGTTGGTTTCACTGTAAAGTATGATACAAGATTTATATACCTGAATTTTGTTATAATTAGTATTTGTAAAGTTACTTTCCTTAACTTGAATCATTTTCTTCTTATTCAAAAAATTACTAAAAGTAACAGAAGGATACAATATAGCAATTTTTAAAGACCATTCAGTTGTTTTTTCATTGATGGAAATCTGAGCTTTGATCTCGAGTAATGTCAATGCCTTCTGGTCCTAGGAGAGAGATTTGAGCAACCAACAAAACTCTGCTGTCTGTTTGATTCTGAAAGAACTCACTTTTCACAATACCCAACTAATCCCCGCCATAGAAATCCACTTGGGTCTTTTTACAGTGGAGAAAGGAAATGTGAAATGTGATCGGACATGACAAGATTCAAGATTTCTGGATTTTTTATTAATGAAGTATACTCCCTGGTGTCAAATGCCATGCCTTTCTATTGTAATACACCAAGGGAAAATATGAAAGGATTGAACACTCTGACCTGATTTCTGAAACAATGCAGACAGTTTGATCTCTTCAAAAGCAAATTTGTACATGATATTTTGGTTGTACCAAGAACAGACTAGAGCGATTCAAACTGTTAAAGGAACACTGCAGTGCAGTGGTTACGAGGATCTCTTGTCATGAAGGGACATAAAAAGACATTCCTTTGAATGATTCAGTGTTATGTTGTGCCATATACTGTTGGGCCATTATTGGGCTAATCTTGCAATACACAGAAGAAAAAGAAATTAGCAAAGATGTGTTTCTGACACAACAGGGATCAAACTTGTAATTAGAATAACCCTGAAGTTTATGAGGTCAAGGTCATAATGGATTGACATGGGAGTGCACACAAGAATCTTGTCATGGAGCTGAGTTGTTAGTTAATTCATGTAGCAAATAATGATAATTCATATTTAATGATGATAAAAAAAAAATAATTAACACTGAATTTATTATATAACTTGAAGCTGTACATTGTTTTTCCCACAGACAGCAGGATTTTACATTGCACTCGTGTTACTGGAAATACTCATGAGTCACTCTACATACACTGTTGTAAAAAAGCTTTTAGCATTTTGGTTTCTTTTCCCAATTGACTAAGTATCTCAGACAAGATGTTAACTACAACATAAATTTGTCTAGGCCTACAGTTGTACCTGATCTCTTTCATTTCCGAGGGAGAAATTACACATTGCAACTTCATTTCGACAAATCTTGGTCAAGGAAATTAGCGATAAAATTGTCACTGCTTGTCAATGTTGTGAATATAAACACTCTCTATTTCTAGTTTATTTTAATTGTACTCCATAAGAAACAGCTCTGTGCATGAAGCGAATAAAAATTAAGCACAAATCAAAGCCAATTCTTTTAATTCCCAAAACTGTTTTGTTTACTAATAAATTTTATATATATATATATATATATATATATATAAGAGAGAGAGATGAGAGAGAGAGAGAGAGAGGTATGGTTATTAAGTGGACAATGCATTATGATCAAAGGCATCGAGAGATGGAGACTTATGAGGCAAACCTTCAGTGAAGCTGAACTCTTCCTAAGGGCCCTGTGTTGTTCTGTGTGAATCATTTTATGTGGCATTAACTATTAAGTGTTTAGTGGTGTGTATCTACAAGCAAACGGGGAAAAACTCACACTTTACATAGGTCCTGAAGATTTTTCTCTTTTTTAAAAATGTTTTTTAAGAAATCCCACACTTCACACAGGTGCTGAAGGTTTTTCTCTTTTAAATGTTTATTGAAAAAACCCACAATGCACATATGTTCTGGCCTCAAGACCAGAAACTGGGAGTATATTGAGACTTTAGTAAACATTTTGATTACTTATATCTTGAAGATTTATCTAGCACAGACAAAACACAAATGCTGGTTCATAAAAAATAATTTAAATGTAAATATACTAGTATGCTAAAAATGTTATTTGTTTATGAAGATTATTTCAAAAATTGCTAAGTGCCTGGTCTTGGAGACCGGGGATTTTTCCCTTATTAGTGATGCTACATGTCACTGTCTGAGCTGCTTCTGATTTTACTCAATCAGTCAATCAATTTATTCTTATAAACCTTGCGTTTACAGAGTATAGAGAATTATAAACATCCTAACAAATGTACAAATAAATTTTTCATGTAAAGAGTAGTCTACATCTTATCAACCCGGAGAACCGACTCTCTCTGTCATTACCACCAGGAATTTACATACACTACATAAAATTGTTATATTTTGTGAATTAAACATTAAACTATTTTGTGAACTAAACATTCCCTCCTAGTCTTAAGTTATAATTATAACATTACTCCATAGAAAATGAGCCAAAATGCAGGTGGTTGTATACTTATCCAGTAATCCCAATGTTTAGAGACCAAGGTCATAGTGGACAGACTTATAATATAATTTCTACATAGCTGTGATTTAATGCCTGTAGTCTAATAAGTGTGTATTGTCTGATTACATGGGAAGGGGGGAGGATTAGAATGGGCTTAGGAGGCCTTGAATTTCAAGCTGTTGTCCTTGTGTGACCACGGATAAAAACACTCTAAATCATTATTCATATCAACAGTTCACTAATCTACTATAAGCCCTCCACAAATCATTGTGCGTTCAGTTATTGTTAACATCATTTAAGACGTAATATTTTTATTTTTAATGGTGTTTGAGGTGCTGATTTAAGACCATCAGGACAAATAGAAAATCAAATCAACTTTTCGTTTACGGAAAAATCCTATGTTGCATAATGTCTGCTACCATCTGAATTACCGTATTAAAAGATATAGAGAATTTTCTTTAACACATACAAAAATTATGCTGTGAAATGATTTTTTTAAGAAGTAAATTTTGTTTTTAAAAGTGCATAAGGGTGTGATTACTGTGTCCTCCGTGAAATGTGTGTAGAAAGAACTACACATAGTAACTCTGGGTTACCGCGTATGTTTTAAAAACCTTTGCAATTTTGCTAATGAGATTTTTTAAAATGCAAATTAGAATTCATTAGTAATTGATTGTAGACTTTAATTACAATTCCTTTTGATTAGGGGTGGGTGGGTAGAAAAATCTGTTCCATAAAATCCACAACTCCTGTAAAACAACAAAGATTTGGTATAAGTTTGTTAAATGACAATTTATAATACCTGTAAAGGGGGGGGGGATTTCAAAATATTTTCCATTTTCCTTTGATTTCTATAGTGAAATACATAATTTTAACCTAAATTATAGAGTTATCTCTCTTTGTTTTGTCAAATAAATCAACTTATATGCAAATTCATATAAATATCTATATTGACATGAAAAAAAAAAATCAATTAAACATGACAACTTTTAAAAACTGATCAGAAAGGTGGGTAGTGAAACAATACTCCTTTATTATTGATATTCATTTCTGTTCTAATTAAATAGACCTACTATATATATCTAGTAGCTCTGTATTCAAAAGCACATTGTTTACAACTGCAGTGTGTTCATGAGGAAATGCCTGTCATTACAGTTTGTAAAGATATCAAAGGCAAAAAAAAATCAATAACTAAATAAATAAATTGGAAATGTACTAGAAATGTAGGTATTATAAAATGAATAGTTCTGTTTTAACCTCATATATTTGATATGTTGGCATATCATCTGTAGGTAAAGGGAAACAAAAGTTATAAATTTCATGGAACCTGCCTCTTTGGGGCCTGAAGGGTGGGGTCAAAACCTTAGAAATTAAATCAATCTTCTTCTTTAGTTCTGGACATCAAGCTGATTGAATGATTATAATAAGCAATGAGTCCTTTACTAAAATTGTGAAATTCATGATCCCTGGGCTTAGAGTCCAAGCCTCTGGGTGGTGCTAAGTTGATCATTTATATTGAAAATGCATTATATCTTTAAAAAAACTTCTTTTTAAGTTCTGAACATCAGAGAGACAAATATTTACATGGTTATAATGAACATTGAGTTGTCTACTAAAATTGTGGAATTTATGACTCCTTGGTTCTGGTTCATGAGCAAGCAAACATGGGGTTTTCTACTGAATATTCCTAGAGTGGGAGATTTGGGCCCATGGCAAATTACTTAATGATATGTAATAAATGTTTGTATATTAATGATTTTGAAGATTTCATGCACACAAGTCATGAGCTTTGATAAATGTGATGCATGGTACTCAGGTGACTGTTGAGACCCATGGGCCTCTTGTTTTTTATATGCATACTTCATCCTCTACCATAATTTTGATATATATTCACATCACTTTAATACTGGAAATGCGTAATACAGAATGACAATTATGTTGTAGGTATGTTGGCGTTGCATTACGCAGCCTGGCAGGGGATGTCTGATCCTGTCCACACCCTCCTCCAGTGGAAATCCCCAGTCAACGAAGTCTCCCTAGATGGGAACACCCCCCTTCACCTGGCCTGCCAGCATGGACATTTTGATGTGGTGAGTTAGTACTAGTTAACGAACAGGGAACATCATGTTACTACAGCAAAATGTTTTTCATACATTGTAGCTATACAGGAGTGGTAAGTAAAGGAAAATCTGCTCATTAAATCTCTACATTGTTGTATAAAGGTAGTTTTTAAAAGCATACTTATGTTATCATAATATTTTGAAGATTCTGAAACTTTCCCCAATGTAATTTCACTCCAATGTGTGAAAAAACTTTCCATAGATCATGGAATGTAAATTATGAATAAGTACGTTATACAGAATTATTTTTGGTCATCCTTTTCCATTGTAAGATATGTAGGATTAACACGATTTAAAAAGCCTACAGAATATTAAATGTTTACGCAGAGGGTTTTCCCATTGACGGCTAGATTAAGAGTGGGAGCAGTTATTAAACGGGTATTTCTCTACATTAGTACATTTTTATTTCAATCTTTTTCAAATCGACCTGAATATCATAATAATGCCAGAAGATAAGAAAATGATTGAGATTGAATGTTCTGCCAAATTTCGTTGCACATGGTACTGGAACATCAAACTGAGCAGTCATTAGTTACCGGTGATCTCGGGACACAAGTCATATTTACAAGTCATGGCAAAAATGAAAACATGTTGGCTTTGAAGCTTAACAATTCTCAGTGTCTATGCAAAGATACTGCCAACAAAAACTTCACAACGCATAACACCCTTCATATTTTCTATGCAGATGATTTTAGAGATTAGACAAATGATGTTACAGTGTCTCCAGCTCATGATATGCTCAGCTCTTCAAAAAGAAAAAATTCTTCGTCCTGGTTTATGCGGGTGACCCTATGCTATTCTTTCAATTTCAATCAATGTTTTGTGATAAGGCTTAGGCCTGTTTACAACTTTCTAGACACATTATAAATGCATCACACATGTAAATATTACCATACCTTTTAGAGGGATAAAAATTATACACACAAATACATATTTATGTAAATGATAGCTTTTAAACTTTATTTGTCGTGGTGAATGAATTCTTTGAACTTAGTTTAAATATATTTTAAACCCTTTTGAAAGCAACAGTGTGGAAATAATAGTGGGCTGTTCTTGGTTCAAATAAAACTGTATAAAAACAATTTTAAAATAATATTACGTAACTACACATATATCTTATCTCTGTTTGTCAGTCGTCCCAAGAAGTGCTTGCAGAGTTCCCCAGACATGACTGTTTAAGAGCATACACAGAACCACCTTGTCTGTCTGTCCATCTGTCTGTTTGTGTGTTTGTGGGTTATGATATTTGAAAATTGATAACGGGTATCTATAATTGTAATTTCTGATAAAGGGTTTGTAGCAGACAGAATCCATTTCACTAACAACAAATGCCATCGATAGAAAAAAAACAAAGCATTATAATTATCTGCATCATCGACTATACGTTTGTTGTGTTTGATTAAGCTTTTGTATCAGTCCTAAAATCAGTAATCTAACAACTAAATGTGTAAATAATGTAATGTAAACAAGAGAAGACGGATAATTGTCAGTTTTAACTTCCCAATGAAATATTTACGAGAGTAATGAGTGTCTGTATTTTTTTTTTAGATTTGTTAATATAGTGTATATTAAGACGACCTGTCAAAACATGATATGCGTACTCGCAATTCGCTTATGTACATATGTAGCTTTTTTTTCATGAGTGCTCTAAAATTTTACTGTGCAAACAGATTTGTGTACACATGCAGCTTATTTTTTCTGACGAATTTGCATACTTACTGTGGGCGACCTCCGATCTTATTTTCAATGACGGGATATCAAATTTTGTATAAAACACTGTTAGTAAAGTAAAAAGTGCATTCAATCATTTTGTTGCCACTGGGTGAAGGCTTGAATAATGAACCAATTGACTGCGATGGTCTACTTCTATGAATCATGGGGTACCAACCTACGAGTGACACTGCCGTATGAAGAGGAGAGACTGGATTATATCATAACACACATACAACCTGGTTTTTTTGTTTGTTTTTTTTTTGAGTACACAAAACAATTCAAAACGCCATTGACACCTGCCCCTTCTCACAGTGTTACTGCTGACTCTGGGAGTGGGGAACAAAGACCACCTACAGCCTCAACTTTTGTAAACATCTGTATGTCAGATAGTAAAAAAGATATTGGTCAATGTCAATGGCATTTTGTGTTCCAATGTAATTGATAGATAAGATAAGGTAAAAAAAAAAATGAATAAATCTCCAAAAACACTGGATGGAGGAAAACAAAACAGGGAATAGAAGCTTTTATAGACATGAAAGAAGATTTTTAAATTAAAATCAAAGCAAAAGAAATTTGAAGTGTGTTATAAGGGCTCACACAGTGAATGCAATTATTGTGTGCTGGATTAATGAAATTCAAACATTTAGTGACTTCAGACAAAGATCATAATAATGTTTCCAATTCATATTGTGTGTACAACAATTCACAGACTTGCGTACCTGGTAGTCTAGTCAGGTGTATTTTAAACTGTCATAAGCACCCTCACAATGCGAGTTAAGTCAGTACTAAATCACCATCTAAGAACCTTGTTAAAGTTATTGTTTTGGTATAGAATAAAAATTATTATTCCTATGATTTAGGTGAGTTAGGGACTGTTGACCTAGTTTTGTGCATGAACTGGCACAGGTATGTTGTAGACAATAACCAGGTGTGTAATCTGATGCTCAGTTCACTTATCTCTGTAAACGATGGTCCTTTGTTGGGATGATTATAGATGAAGAGAGAAAAGTGGACAGATAATAACTTTTGTGTTTAAATGTCACCAGAGGTCTCTCTCAGCTCCTGGCTTCACGCTACAAGGTGCAAATATCACTACTTACTCTTTGTTCTGTGTAATTCCTGTATGAATTCTGTTTATAAAATGTAAAATGATTTTGTAGGCAATGAAGCATCTTGCAAATTATACTTCACCATTGTCCAGATTCTTCAAAACACACACACACACACACACACACACACACACACACACACACACACACACACACACACATATATATATATAGATAGATATATACATACACACACACACACACACACACACTGCAAAGAGAGATAACTCCTGCATCCTTGTTTTGTAGGTGAATCTTCTGTTACTTCATAACTCATCGCCCACCGTCCAGAACAAGGACAGAAAAACTCCTCTGGACCTGGCCTGTGAATTTGGGAGATACAGGGTAGGTGTGAAAATTGGCTCTGTCAAGTCAGTACAGAAAACACAAAAAATATCACTGATTTATAGAATATGCAGTTCACTCCCTTTGGCTGTCTTTCAGCAGTTGCTTCATTCGCAGTGCTATACTGTACTGGGAAGAACTGCATAATTTGTGTTAGATATTTTATAACATTTTCTTTAACAAGACCATCTAATTATAATATAGGTGATGTTTTTGTTAAGGAGTGATTGCTGTATTTTGATTAAGTGATGGACTTGCATTTTAGTTGGTGGATTTGTTAAGGAGTAATTTTTTTTAAATTTTAGTTCAGTTTAGTTTATTCACTCAAACCATATACAATGGTACATGAGGTACATGCAGCAAGTGCAAATAAATATCATTCAGGTCAAAGATAAATATTTAGGACAAAATATGAGTAGAGAAACTGGAAAGTATCTTATTTGTACAAATACAATTCATATTCATTGAAAGCAGACTAGTCCACAAATCTGTGTAATAAACTAGAATAATTCTCTTTAGTGATTTTACTTGTAGTTTTGACATTAATTCAGAAAATGGAAGGTCATTAAATTGTTTCAGTACAATATACTATAAAATTTTGGAACTCTTCAGTTAAAGAAGTTATGAAAATTATGCATCACTTGAGCTACTGGTATAATATACAAAATTAATGATGGCTAAAGATGATTCATTTCTAACACAAAAACATCGGCCTGATCTGAAGATTATTTTTCAGAATCTTGCAAGCAAATATCCTTGTTCCAAAAACACGAGATTTAAATTTTGGGTGTTTGGTAGAGGAAGGCTACACACACACACACATAAAAAAAAAATTTAAAAATTCACAGTACCGCTATTGTGTGTGGGTATGTACTCAGTTTGTAAGATTTTCTTGAGTCACTATAACAACCGACCACTACACAATGTATCATAAAGAATAACATTTTATGCAATTAATCTCCACACAGCAATGGAGTGTGGGAGGGGGGTCTCTTTTATTGATACGTGACATACTTATAATGTTATCACATACAAAATTCATTATTTTTACATGCAAAGATCTTTTGATTTTTTTTTCTAACTTTTTATAGTAATGGTGAATGGTAGTGAAAGATCCATAGATTGAATCAATGAATTGAACTCGTGTACTAAGTGTACTGACGGATGAACCTCTCTCTCCCCCAATAATTTTGGAGTTTGGACAGAACTTCTTTTGTTTCTAACTAAGAATTTTTAGATTAATATGAAGGCAACTTTTTTTTTCCATTTCCTTCCACCTTTCTACTTTCAAAAAAGTGCTTAAATTCATTATATCTGATAGCAAGGTGTGCTTGCTTCCTGAAGTTGCTAAATTTGATGCAGAAAATGAGATCTCTTTGGGCATACTGAATATTAAAATTGTGATGGAATCGGAGGAAAAATAATGGTTCAGATATTCCATATATGTGGTTGACTTATTAAGAAGTAATTATTGTATTTTGTTAAAGAGCTATTTTGTATTTTAGGTAGACTATTTTAGGTGGTTGACTTGCTATTAATGGAGTTATTTTTATTAATTTCAGGTGGTTAAATTGTTGTTACTGAATTTATATTGTAGGTGGTAGACTTGTTAAGGAGTTATTTTTATATGTTAGGTGGTTGACTTGCTGTTAATGGAGTTATTTTATTATGTTAGGTGGTTGACTTGCTGTTAAGGGAGTTATTTTATTATGTTAGGTGGTTGACTTGCTGTTAATGGAGTTATTTTATTATGTTAGGTGGTTGACTTGCTGTTAAAGGAGTTATTTTATTATGTTAGGTGGTTGACTTGCTGTTAATGGAGTTATTTTTATATGTCAGGTGGTTGACTTGCTGTTAATGGAGTTATTTTATTATGTTAGGTGGTTGACTTGCTGTTGAGGAGTTATTTTTATATTTTAGGTGGTTGACTTGTTGTTGAGGAGTAATATGTGTGCTCCTTTGTTGATGGACAGTCCTGAAGACATGGTGGATGAACACAGTACAACACCACTACATCTGGCCGCAAAAAATGGGCATATAGAAATTATAAGGTATAGAATTAAGAAATAAATTTCAGTTTTGAAAATACATTAGACTATGAACTGTGATGGTTCATGAAGCACTTTAGCTTCTTAAAATGAATTTTATTTCTTATGTTTACATTCTACTTTCATTTCTGTCAAAATTCCCAGCTGTTAGAATAGATGTACTGTATATATCATGATTCATACGCGCATTGTTCACTAACTGCATTGCATTCATGAGGAAATATCTACCATTACAATTTGTAAAGATATCAAAGGCAAAAACACTGGAAATGTAAATATATGTGACTGATTTAAACAGTATGATGTCACTATATGGACATAGCAAATAATGCAGAGTACATGTCTAATTATCTAAAACAGAGTTATGCCCCTTTAACTGTAGTGAAAATGGAAACTATTTGATCCTAAATGAATTTTGATTAAAATGGTGCAACACCACTCTATATGGCTTCAAAATTAACAAATTAAAATTATGATCAATATATCTGATCATTTGACTGTTAGAACTGAACAGGTAAATAGAATATAGTAAAAAAAAACAAACCACACACAATATTTCCATGTATCTGCCTAAAATGGAGATGTTGAAACTTGTATATAATCTCAGTGATTATTGAAGGAAATGTAGGTACCTGATATGAAGCACTGACATTTATGATAATTAATTTGCATGAAATCAGTTCCAAAAACATTTATGTGTTTGGTTTTGTTCACAAATCAGAACTGTATAACAGTAAAATATTTAGCTCCAGGAGATAATTGAGAACACAGATAACATGAGATAAAAAAAAGTTTATATATAGTTGAACTTGGGTATCTTGAACACCAGTATTTTGAATACTCTGTCCTATCGAGTTCAAGATATAGCAAGGTTTTACTGTATAAAGAAATATGCAAAAACATGCTGGTTGTACACGAGAATACAGTCACTAAATCTTTTTTTCCTCTATTTCTTTTGAAACTGACATTGCTTTCATCATAGACAATGAATACATGTTTGTTGTGAACTAGTTTTTTAATACCACCTATCTGAGTAATCATTTCCAAATATGAATCATTGTCAAGGTCAAATGGTGTACTTGCTGTTCTGTTTAAAATAACAAAATGGTCAACGATATCATATTTTAGTACTTAAATCTAGTCTATATTTTTAGGGGAAAAAAATATGTGAAAATATAAAGAAGAAAATGTCTTTCTTTGTTGGGTGGTAAAGGTAGCAATCACTGCAGAAAAATTTGCACAACCCACTTGTGTGATTTATGAATTTTTCTGCAATGCTAGCTACCTGCATCAGCCGATAAAACAACAAAGAAAGCATTTTATTGTTTAAGTAACACATAAAATCAACCCAACATTTTTACCCAGTAGAAGGAAGGCTGTATGCAGTGTTCGTTCACTGTATCTACTTTTTATTAAGCGATGAACCAGTCTCTGTGTTGGAGATTGAATCATGTATCACAGCTGACATGACTTGTGTATTGCAAAACTTTATGAGATAACAAGTTTTTATACAAACTGCTTCACGTAGGTCGTCATGGTGAAGGAAAAGTTAAAAATGTTTCCTCTGAAGTGTGATAAAATGGAAACCTGTTCTGCATGAGATAATTGTGAAGAAGATCAGTGTGGATCTAAAAAATATGTTTTGAGATGAACGAAAGTGTGTACATTTATGCAGTAAAGCACTAACGAAGTTTGTTTCAATCTGACAAGCAGATGACATGGAAGGACTTGATTTACATTTGATATGTCAGTAAAAAATTAAACATTTTGAAATGCAGAAACATACACATATTGATGTTCACAGGGATATACTAATATGTAATATTGAATTTGATAACATGTATTCCATGTTTTGAAATTAAATCCATGCATGCTTATAAATCCATTAATATAGAAACTGTTGTGTACCTTTGTCTGTATTGTTCATAGATCTATGTATGGCAAAAAAAACCCAAAAAAACCCAAAATCAAATTCACATGGACAAGTAGTGTGGAATTTGGTAACATGTAGTCTATATTTGAAAATGAGATCCATGCTTAGAAATCTAATAAAACAGAAACTGTTGTATCGTACTGATTTCCGGTACCTGTTGTAGACTTTTGCTGCAAGCAGGCGTCAACATCAACAGAAGTACGCTCAAGGGGACATCACTCCACCAAGCTGCCCTGTGTGGCAAAATAGAAGTCGTGCGACTTTTATTGGATGTAAGTAAAATCTGAGAGGCTAGTTATCTGCACTTTTACATTTTTAGCAGTAGGAAAAAAATGTCTTTTGATGTGCGAGTGATGCCAAATGATATCTGGCTAGCTTCTCGATGACACTAGGACTAAAAGCTTTAACAATATTATTCAAAAGGACAACGCAAGAGTAGGCCAATTATAGCATTAAAAATATTGCTTAGTAAACACACAAATGTATTTTTATGTTAGATATGTGTTAGAAAAAAGTGATTGAAAAGGAATTTAATACTCTAGATTTTTTATGTTTTGGGAAAGTACATAGGTAAATTTCAGATGTTGGTTTTTAAAATTGAATTTTGAACATCACTTTGATTGCCTATATCACAAAATCAAAAAGTTTGATTCTGTTGTCTTTTCAAATGGCCATGAAAAAGATATGCCAAGGGAATCTTCATTTCCCTGATGAAGTGTTTGTTTAAATGCCTGTGTAAAATCGATAAAGTGATTGTTAAAGCAGCTGGAAACTGACGATTTCATTCTATGAAAACAACCAGATAACTTGTTCAATACACAATCACGCCCCAAGAAAAATAAATCTCCAGACCTTGAAGTTAATTTTTAAGGTCACAGTCCACCTCTCCTTAATATAATATTTAGGTGTTTATACTGGTTGTATGTAGTCACTTGTAACAGTTACATCAATACAAATTGTGCACTGTATGCTGATCTTGACAGTGTTGCTTACAAGAGAATCTCTCTCTCTCTCTCTCTCTCTCTCTCTCTCTCTCTCTCTCTCCTCTCTCTCTCTCTCTGTGTGTGTGTGTGTGTGTACATTTAGGTCAAGAAATTGAATTCTGTTGCTAACTCCATTACCTACATCTTCATTGAAGATCTCTGAAGGTCTTGTAAATGCTACCCCTAAAGTGTTTATTGATATCATTTAATGTGTTTTCATGTTCTTTGATGCACATCTCTGAACCTTGTGAAATGTAGCATATATACAGATACCAGAGAGATTATACATGATATCCCATCATGCTTTAGTGTCCACCTAGATGAAAGCTTGTTGATTTACAGTAGATGTGAAATAACCCATCTTTTTTAAATTCTGAATTAGTATTCCTCCGCTGTTCATTCTCCAGGCCGTTCCTCCTCTACATAATCCTCTCTGCAAGAGTCCAGAAATATCAGAACTCTTTTTTATGCATTTCCTGATGTAGATGATAAGCAAGAGTTGTATTTTATGGGAGAATAACTCCTGATCACTTTGATAGGTATTGATTTTTGGCCAATCATAAAACTGGCTCTGCTGGCAGGGATCCTGGAGATGGGCAGATTGTTAGGTTCACCTGTGAAGGTGTTTGGTGATAAATCTGGCTTCATAAACAGACCCCCTCTTCCTTAACACACTCCATATTTATGATACCATCACATTAAGCAAAGCTTTATAGCATTTCATTTTTCTGGAGAAACCGAAACTGGATGATCCTTGCTCAGGTATATATAGAGTTTTGTTTCAAATTTTATGTTCATCTTAAAAGTTATCCTTTGTAATGTTTTGTCAAATTAGTGCATATTTAGTTAGAGAAATATAATTATGTAGGATTTCTTTATTTCCTTTTTATATATACATAAATTATTTTTTTTTTTGTCTGCAGTTCAAGAGGCATGAAATATAAGCTTCTTTACAGGATTATTAAACTAGGCTGTGCTTAGGCTATTCACCTGTGCAATTAAATTACAATAATGTTAACATTCTGCTAATTCCCTGAAGTGTGTGGTTGTGTAAAACAAGTAGGACAAGGTACTGGAACTTAGTACTTCTGGATGCAAGGTTGGGGGGGTGGGGAGCACCAATCAGAAGTGACAAGGATGAGTAGCTGTCAAGGGTTTCCCTTTGGTACTGTGACAAGTATTAGTATTCGAGGCAGATGGCCAGAATCTCTCCCCTCAGCACTCTCTCCTTATGATGATCTGGTGATAATGTGCCCAGTTTGTCTCAGTATTAATTCTCTCTGTGTGGTAGATAGAGCCTACTTATTTTTTATTACTCAGTCACTGGCCATTTGTTTTCTTGGATGCTATACAATGAATTATCCCAAATCACCTCGCCCAAGAATCAAACGGTCCAAAAGCGAGGGTAACATGAAAGGTCTGACCATCGGAAATGTACATGCCTTGCAGAATGTAAGTGTTTGTCGGAATATTTTGTGTTTTTGAAAGTTGGTTATCAGGAGGGATTCTAGGAGAATTCTTGGATCTTTCATCTCATTGCAATTAGCCTGCACAATTTGAATGGAATTTATTCATACGGAATGTCTTCTGTTCTGGTTAAACAACTGTAGTTTGAGTGTGACCCTGTAGGCTTGTAAGTTGGATACCACAAGAGATGTTGAAGGTATATTGTATATTGTGAAGATTTAAAAGGGGGAAAACTGTATGTATGTACTGAAATGATACTGATATACTTACCATATACAGGGAAATATTGCCCGTCTTAATTTTACCACGATGATATTTTTTGAATTGGCACTAAGTCAATTTGTGTTACTTTAGAGTAATGAATGAATATATAGTTGCTCACTTTAAAATTTGCTGATTTCTGATAAAGGCTAATTAGGTGAAAATAAAACTGGGGCAAAATTTACCCTGTATACAGTGTTCAGCAATAGCATGACAATGTATTCTAAACAGCATCTACTTCATATTTCATTTACCCAGGCAAAGGTATGAATAACCAGTAGGAACTTGGTGTTGTAGTGTAATTTTTCTCTGTTAATGTTATATTTTTCCCTTTCAAAACATGCATGTTTGTTTGTCAGATTTAATTTGTTTACACTGTAAAAGCAATGTGACAAGGAACATTTACTGCTTAAGCTTGTATCATCTGTATGTGATAGGAATGCAGAATTAATGGAGGCAGTGATCTGTAGCCCTCTGTGGACAGTTTATGGAGCTAGTTCCTGATTGTTGTTGTATTGTGTTGTTCATTTTAAATGAAGTTGTAAAAATGGGAGGAAAACAGATTTGATAGGTGTTCAGCTCTTCTTTCATAAAACAGATAATGTCAGGTTTTTGTTATGTAATATAGTTTTGTTTTTTTTATCTGTATGATTAAATGTAATAAGACATTGATTCAGGCTCCACCCTGTAAACGGAAATGTAGAGATTATAGAATAAAGATGTTTATCTTTTCTTTCAGAGCAAACAAACTTATGAATCATATCATGCAGTGTGTGATTAATGATATTTCTGTGATATTGAATTAACATATTTTCAGATTTTATTGAATGGTAATATCATGTGTATTCACAAATATATCCATTATACATTATTTTGTTTTACTTTTGATTCAGTCTACTTGTGCCTGTTTGGACCTGGTAAGATATTGATTGACCTTGACCTATGACCTCAGTCAACCAATACATAACAGGTCCGTATCCTCATAAGTAGACTTGATCAAAAGTCAGTAAGTGCTCTTTTAAATGATCAGGAATTTTACAATTTTCACAATATTATTTTTGTTCCTTCAACAAATTAAAACATGTGCATTTTAACACATTATAACAATATTTCATAGTCAATACCTAGACACTGTAACAACATTGAAATGTATTCTCAATGTTTTACAGAAGTCTCCATATGTGAAAAATTCTCAAGAGGGCCGTTAGACAATATACAATTAATTTTTTACATCATTGTTTGATTTGACCATGATTAACAATGTTTGGTAAAGTATAGCCATTGACGGCACTGAATTAGACTTTTTGATACATGTTGTAAAACACAACTTGATTTGTCGATCAAAATGTAAGCAAAGTTTTAGTTGATCAAAAGAAAAATCCTTCATGAACCTCCCATTGTTAAGGTGAACTCACTCTGTGTACACCAGAAAAGATCGTCTGGACCAATCAGAGAGCATCAAAATTCCAGATCATTTAATAAATCCAATTATTTCACCATCACATTAAAGTTATTTAGATCCACTCAACAAGTGTGGAAGGTTTTTTTGGTTTGTTTTGGGGTTTTTTTTTTAGGGTGGGTGAAATACTAGTATGATAATACGTACTTGTTCAGTTGTGATGTATGTGTTCATTTGGCTGAAGAAATACACAAATGAAGATAAATTTGTTGACTTTGCAGTGTGGGATAGATGTCAACAAGGCTAATTCTTATGAGCAGACAGCACTAGATATTGTCAACTCATACACTACCTCAAGGGCAGCCAAAGATCTCAAGCACCTACTGAAAGGTACAGTACAGTTTAGATATATCACATTACATGTAACACAGTCTAGATATATCACATTACAAGTAACACAGTCTAGATAAATCACATTACAAGTAACACAGTCTAGATATATCATATTACATGTAATACAGTCTAGATATATCACATTACAAGTAACACAGTCTAGATATATCATATTACATATAATACAGTCTAGATATATCACATTACAAGTAATACAGTCTAGATATATCACATTACAAGTAATACAGTCTAGATATATTACAATACAAGAAACACAGTCTAGATATATCATATTACATGTAGGACAGTCTAGATATATCACATTACATGTAACACAGTCTAGATATATCATATTACATGTAATACAGTCTAGATATATCACATTACAAGTAACACAGTCTAGATATATCACATTACATGTAATACAGTCTAGATATATCACATTACATGTAATACAGTCTAGATATATCACATTACATGTAATACAGTCTAGATATATCATATAACAAGTAACACAGTCTAGATATATCACATTACAAGTAACACAGTTTAGATATATCACGTTACATGTAGGACAGTTTAGATATATCACATTACAAGTAACACAGTCTAGATATATCATATTACAAGTAACACAGTCTAGATATATCATATTACAAGTAACACAGTCTAGATATATTATATTACATGTAACACAATCTAGATATATCACATTACATGTAATACAGTCTAGATATATCATATAACAAGTAACACAGTCTAGATATATCACATTACAAGTAACACAGTTTAGATATATCACGTTACATGTAGGACAGTTTAGATATATCACATTACAAGTAACACAGTCTAGATATATCATATTACAAGTAACACAGTCTAGATATATCACATTACATTTAGGACAGTTTAGATATATCACATTACAAGTAACACAGTCTAGATATATCACATTACATGTAGGACAGTCTAGATATATCATATTACAAGTAACACAGTCTAGATATATCACATTACAAGTACCACAGTCTAGATATATTACTTTACATGTAGTACAGTCTAGATATATCATATTACTTTTAGTACAGTTTAGATATATCACATTACATGTAATACAGTCTAAATATATCACATGACAAGTAATACAATCTAAATATATCACATGACAAGTAACACAGTCTAGATATATCATATTACTTTTAGTACAGTCTAAATATATCACATGACAAGTAATACAATCTAAATATATCACATTACATATAGTACAGTCTAGATATATCACATTTGGTGCATCACATTACAACTTTTGACATACTTTTGTACAGAACAATTAGAAAAGATCATCTTCTTTAGAAATACAATTAAATCTTGCATGAATAACAGGCATTGTGTTCCACAGAAATGAATGAAAAGTAGTTCACTACTTGCTTGACTACAAAATTTGCTGATCTATCTTCATCACAGGGTGCCTGTAGTGAGGGGGGGTGTTTCCTTTGACTATTTTCTCCATCAGTTTTCCCTTAATCTGACTTGCATAATTTGACTACATTTCACAGCTTCATGAGCCAGTAGATTACAAAGTCATACATTATCAACTTGAAGGAATGATAACAGATCAAACTAGCTTATTGATGGTGGGTAATTTGTGATGTCAGTTTAATGACCTCCATGTTGATGCTCGCCAAAGACCTGCATACAGTGGACAGCAGAGCTTTAAAGAAACCTGACCTTGTGACCTACTGACCACAGCTTCCTAAAAGTCCAACCAGGTCAATGCTTTCCAAAGACCTCCAAGCTATAAAATACTCCTAGTAAATCATGTACTGAAAGGAAACTTTAGTTGCAAACACTGATTTTAGTGTACTTAAATTACTGAGAGTGCAATGTTCTCTTGGGACTTTTTAAGGTTAAAGGTACAATCTGCCCATTGTCATAACTTGGTGCCCTAGTTCTGTTGGAATGTTTACAGATACTAAGAGAAAGAGAGAGAGAGAAAATAAAACGTCATTTCACCTCAATGTCATTTTGATTATTCATTGCCAATTTATCAGAGAGTAATGTTCTCATTATTTTACCCTATATAGATGTTCGGAATGTATTTTTCATAAATGATGTTAGAAAATATTTTATTATTGATGTTAAATGTTACATTAACACTTTCTAAACATTTTAAGATACGAGATTGAAGACACAGATAGATAAAAAAAAAAATGAAAATTAGTGTTGTGAAATGTCTTGTAATATTTAAAAAGAGTGAAAGTGTTATTTACAGAAGAATTCCTGAGATGAAGACAGTAGGTCTGTACCATAATAATTTAGGACCAATATTTAAAAAGCCCAATTCTGCTCTGCGGTTGATGTTTAATTGGTTGGGATAGTTTGAATATCCAATAATCACCGTCTCCCACTCACAAACCCAAATTGTCAACTGTAGATGTTGAATACATAGATATTTCTTTACAAACCGTCATTAAAATAATTTCATTGCAAGATTCTTATCGCCCGAGATTAAAAGACAGGAGAGATTTTCTGTCAAACTTTCTGACAGGAACACACCCATATATCGTGGGGACATCAAATTGAAGACCATTCAACCACAAATATTTTGGTAAGAAAGCAGACCATGTCACTCGGCTATTTGTAAAGAGCTTCTGTACTTTATTCCCATTTAAAGAAGCCAACCTTATCAAGGTTGAAGACAGAGGGTTAGAAACTTAATATCAGATCAGCACAGGGTAAACTGGTTCACTTATTCAGTTCCCTCTTCTTCATCAACCTTGCGGTATCACCTTGCAGTCTGAGATATTTTGAAACATGCTGTTGACAGCTCATCAGAATTTTGTTTGTGAAGTAACTCGCACCCATGGAGGAAAATTTTATCAAAACACAGAAAGTAAGCCAATACTAACATACATTCTAAACATAAGTCTCCAAGTTTTGCTGGGCTATTTTGATATGCTTTTAAGATTGATATTGAAAAGACAATCATTATGATAAATTTAATCTAAAGTTGGAGAAAATCCTCGCTCAGACAGTTAAGATTAAATTTTGCAGTTATTACTTTAATTGTCACCCAGTTCATCCAAACTTCAGAATGCATTATTTCTCTTCACTTGACAGATAATTCTTCTGGCTCTGGAAATTTTTCTTTTTTAAAGAAAACAAAACAAGGGGGGGGGGGGGGGTTGAAAACTTGACAGTGGGTAGAGATCAGTGTTTGGAAATGTCTCTTCAGTACTTTTAACGGCTATTTGTACTTTTGTTATACAAACTTAATAAAAGAGAACTGATGTTCTCTGTGGAAAACAAGAGGCATACCAAAGACTATACTAATGAAATGTATGGAATTGGTTTGAATTATGGTTTTTTCTGTATGTTAAATATTATCCTTATGATTAAATATCACCTGCAAGAAAAAAATTGTGGAAAACTTGCAAAATCTGAAGTTGAACTGTGCTAAAATTTTGCATTCAAATTTTATTTTACAGCAACGGGGCAATACTCTAGATGACCAAGGCCCATAACTCTCATAGAATTAAAATAGATAAAGGTGTCCTCTAACCTGCAATGAACTTCTAAATGTTAAAGAGGGGGATATAGTAGTGAGTTCTTGTTACATGCATACTGACAGCATGTTATAACGAGATATTACACAGAAATATTACACAACTAGAAATGTAATTATTTATTTCATGCAGACAACTATGTTCGTGTTCCTCCCAGGTCAACACGGTTTATTATTATGCGATGTCAAAGCAAGTGATTGGCAATAATTGAATGTATTAATCTTTAATCAATGCTAAAGATGTGACAGGTGAAAATCTATAAATAGCGGTAGTGATTTGTTGTACTCCATGATACAGCGTTACGCAGTACAAAGCGACACGCAATGACCATTGATTAAGCATTCCAACGTGCCTGGCGATCAACAAATGCAATTTTGTGCGATTTTGTGCCAGACAGTTAATGTGTCAAAGGAAGAGCTATACATTCTTACAAAAATAATAATTAATGGCTGTGTGATTTATAGATAAAACAGGAGGATAATAATTACTTAGCCCACTGTCTTAAAAGAAACCTGTTACTTATCATTTAGGCAGTATTCCATTTTCATATGAAGATATTGTTTAATATAAAAGACTTGAGTCTGGCAATTATTCTGTGAATTGCTTCCATATGTACAAAAAGAAGAAGGGGGGGGGGGGGGTTGTTGAAGCAATTTGTTATGTTAATTTCTTCATAGCTGTGAAGTGGTAGTTATATTTCACTGTTATGTGTGTGTGTTACTTGTTACCACCACCTGTTAGTGATACGGGAACCAATTGATGCATAAAAGATGCTGTGATTTCCTGGCACCAATGTTCTTCTTCAGTTTATATGAATTTGATATCATTCTGTTTTCTTTTTTTTTTCCACGATAAAACACAGGAAATTTAGAATTTCTTATCATACAGAAAAAAAATTAGGATTTGTAGTGAGGTGGCAAAATGACCTAAAAAAATGTTTTGATCTGTTATTTAGATATTTGATGCAAAATCATCATTTTTCTATATATCAAAAAACAAAACAGCTGCTATATAATTGTAGAATTTGTTTTTGATGAAAGGCTTCGATTTCAAAACTTAAGTTATGAACAGAAATACTGGAATAAGGATAAACATTAAAAAAAAAACCACAAATGAATAACAAAACTTCATAACATGGTCGTTATAGTTTTTTTTTTATTATGGATCTACTGAGGTAAACAGCCATAAAAACATCAGGTTCAGAAGTTTATATGGGAACATTTGCAATCTCTTTTTTTTTTTCCCTGTTTGTTTATGTTGCTGTTGGACTGAAGTCTGTGCCAAGAAACTGTTGTTTCACCTTTATGAGTACAGATACTCAATTAAGATGTGAAGAATTGTGCATCCAGACGATGCTGCATTGTATGAGGTCTTACTAGAGAAAGTCTGTTGTTCAAGAACTTGCAATTTGTAAATAATATCTTAAGAGGATCAACACAATCAATGATCTTAAAACTCCCATGCTTGAATTGCAAAGTATTTAGCATAATTGGTGGGGACCAAATGTCATGTATTAATTCCTGAACTAGCACATCACAGAATAGATTATAAACATGCCTTATTCTGGAAGATCAAATGTGTAATGATTCCCACTATTGTATGACTGGGGCTTTGTAAGGAGAGGGAGGTAATTTATGTCCTATGATTCAGTCACTCAGAAGAAACCCCTTCAACATCTTATTGTTCAAGCCTTCAACTCCTGCCCTGTCATTATTGCTGGGCTCTCTCTCAATTAGTGAAGCCTTACAGCAAGCTTCCTGTAGCCCATGTTTCAAGAGTCAGGGACACACGAAAAAAAATACACATGTAAACAAAAAAAAAAGTGAAGTGCATAAAAAAGTCCTGTTTTTTTATCTGTATTCTTGGCACAAAGTTGTGGTAGAAGTTCATGTGAAGCAATCATACAGAAACCATAGTGGAGTCTCTCACAATGGAACAATATGCATAATGCATGGAATTGTCAGTCTCCCTCTGTGATGTAGAAATTAGACAAGTTGGAGACGTGAACTGACACTGCCAGGGCAGTGAATTGGGAGGAGGACATTTATTGTGTACACCAGGAGGATGTTGTGCCTCTGTGGCAGTGATGAGGGGAATTCTGGGGAAGGGGACAGAAGTGAGGCTGGTCTTCGGGAAGGTAAGGGGTCTCATTTTTATATATGCTGGAACAAAGGCTTTCGGTAAGAGGATTTCACTTATTGATATGGAGATACATGGACTTCGTATTTGGAATGCCAGTGATTGGGGGTGGGGATGGGGAGGAGAGGGGGGTGGAAGAATGAGTGGGAGGAATGCATATGTTAATTACCTGTTTATGAGATGGGGACTGTACCCCAGGTGATGGAATGGGGAGGTCTCCAAGCCATACAACCGAAAACAATTGCATGTCTTGTTGTCATTATGGAGAATCTGGTTACAAATGGCATCCCACTCAGATTAGGGCATTAGTTGCTGGTTTGTAATCAGATGAGATGACTTAATTCCAACTGACAAGGTAAAAGAATCCTCTAATTTAAATGCTGACAGACAGGAAAGATCTAGATTTTCTGCTGAAATTCTTAACTTGCTTAGTGAATAATCATTGTAGATGTAGATAAATAGCATGGTAATGAAAGATCATAAGAATTATTTTTGTTGACCTCTGCTGTCTGGTGAATTGTGGGAGTGGTCAGTAGACTGACCTAGAACAGACAGGTGTCATGTTTCACCTACCTGTAAAAAGCTCACAAGGGTCAGTTTCCTATTGTGTCAGGAATTAGAGTGCTTCATTTGACTATTTGTCTGAACATGGGGGTCTCTCTTAAGGTCATTATTGCCAGCTTCTACAACCTCTAAGCAGAGAAGAGGCATGTAAGAGATGTAAAAAAAAGATATACGTAGACTGGATGAAATTAAGTTACCCCTGTAATTACTACAGGTAGAAACCCACTCAGGATCAGGTGAGAATATGTGTATTCATACAGGTAGGGTCCAAGTGTTAAGAACTTTTACTGATAAACTTCTTGACCAAAGAATATCCTGTATATGGTCCCTCACTACTGCACCTTGTTCCCAGACAGACCTTGCATGTGTATCCTAACCTTGTTCCCAGATAGACCTTGCATGTGTATCCTAACCTTGTTCCCAGATAGACCTTGCATGTGTACCCTACACCTTTTTCCCAGACAGAACTTGCATGTGTATCTTAATCTTGTTCCCAGATAGACCTTGCATGTGTACCCTACACCTTTTTCCCAGAGAGACCTTGCATGTGTATCATACACCTTTTTCCCAGATGGACCTTACATATGTATCTTACACCCTTTTCTCAGATAGACATTACTACATGTATCGGGGATATTCAGAAGAGGTTTTCCATGGATTTGAAGAGCTGTTGGTTGTTCAATAACTTTTGATTGTCATTGTGTTCTTACGTATCGAACTCTTCACATTTGCTGATTAGAGAGGCATGTTAGATATTTTATTTACCTTTTTATCATAGGTTAGATAGTCTAATGGCAGGAAAGGAATTTAGGCAGGTAATTGAATTGAATTTAAATGTAAAAATTATGTAAAACTCTGCCCAAGAAAATCCAGGGGTCATTCTTTGAACTGTTAGACTTCAGTGCTGTGATAGTAGTGGAATAGAACCGGATCAGGACACTTTAATATTGGCATCCTGTCTTGCCATTAATCAGTTGAGAAGTGAAGGTTTACTTTTAAAATTGGATTGATAATCGGTCATCTCTGGAATGGTATGTTGTTCAGCTATGTCCTCAAAGATAAAAACCATAGGAGGTTCTTTTGTAGGTATTGGGTTTTTCCGTAGGATACATAGTTTTCAATTACCCAGAGTTTGAAATCTCCCCAGGTAGGTTCAACTTGTTACTTTCATTTATAGAGTAGAGGTGACCTTGTAATATTTGTGAGAGATAAGGTGGCGTATTTATTTAGTGTATATATACATGCTGCTTATTTAGGGTTTTTGTTTGTTTTTTTACCTTTTCATGTGTCTGTATTGGTTTAACTGAAGTTTGATACAAGGATGCAAAATATATGTCCTGTGGTTTCACATCATGTGAATTTGGTTTACTGTGTCAAAAGTTAAAACTGACAGAATGTTACAAAAATAGAAATACATACATATCTACGTGATATACAACTAAAGGTGTGTGTGACTTTCGGTGACTTTGGTTTGTGTATATTATGAATAATTACAACTGTGTTCTGATGCCTGTCTTCTTGTATGAATTGTCACCACAAAGTAATTTTCAGTCTACGAGACGTTGCGCTACCGACACAGCACTGTTGCTTTGTATTTCAACAAGTGACACAAGCTTTTCTTCACTCTTACAGAAGCCAGTTTCGCAGTACAGGCCAGAGCCATCAAAAACTATTGCAACATTTATGACCCGAGTACTCTCGCATTCAAAGAAGGTGACATCATCAAGGTAAATGTTTGTCTGTCTGTACCTCACGCGGAGAAAATTTATATTTATAGAGGCAAGGTAATGTTCATAAAATGTCAGAATATATCCACTGAGGTAAGTAAATTTCTGATGTGTATGTCGAGAATTTAAATTTTGAATCAAGTGATATTAAAGTGATCTGTGCTCATTAAGCCTAGACATATAGTAGGATTTAAAATGTCTCTCTTCTTGTTTAGTGCTCAAGAAAACTCTGGGATGAATATGATGTTAAGTTCTACACATATTTAACAGGTGTTGCAGTTCTACTCAGTTCTAGGTTCATTAATGTATGGCTTAGTTTTTTTCTAAAGAATTGTTAGCACTTGAAACTTTAAAATTCAAATAGGATGACCAGCCAAGAGATGTAGTCACGCTCTGAGCTAGGGACTAACGTAACGTCCGCTTTGGAATTATACAGTACAGTACTCTGACATTGATATTGGAAAAAATATTTTTTGATTTTATCCTACCCAGCCAAAATTCATTTTTAGACAGGAATTTGTAGGAAAGAGCGGCGGGGGGGGGGGGGGGGGGGGGGGGGGGAGTGGGCTTTTAATGTTAATATACTAAACCAGACTGTTCAAATGATGCATGGGATACCTAATGCTTGTTAGTATCCTGACTGAGGTCATCTATGAAAAACTGGGTGAAGGTCAGTGGATTGAGATCAGTGTAATTAGACTGTGTAATTGCAGTTAATTTGTTTTGTTATCTGACATGCAGTGTACCATACTAGCCAAGGCCTTAAAACACTGATAAAGGAATGTTACATAATTCTGTCATTTTTTGAGTTTATAGATCTCCATTGTGCCTGTTTTGTCAGGTGTTAATGACACCACATAGATTGTCATCTAGTACTCCTGAAAACATCAGAAAAGTTAACCCCCCCCCCCAAAAAAAAAACATCAAAGACTCGGAGGGATTCAGAATCCAGAAACAGATACAATAGCTTTCTGGCTGGTCTTTGAAGGAAGCAGTTAAATGCTTTTGTCTTAGACAAGTTGTAAAGTGAAGAGGGTCATAGAGACCTGTGATGGAAGGGAAAGGGGTGTACCAAGATTGGACACTTGAGGAGAGAATAGAGATGGTTGTTTTAGCAGATGTTTGTTTAGACAATGGTTAAAGAGTCCACTTGAATAAACTGTGATTTATATGTCAGACATTTGTTTGACACTGGTGCTGCCTATGGTCTTATCTAGTTAAGGGGTATTATTCTGAGAGTTTGTGTTAGGGGGGACACAAGGCAGGGCTGAATGTGGCAAGTCAGAAGTAGCAAAATTAGTTTCCTATTGTTTATCAACAGAATTATACCAGTGTATTCTCTGGCATTTCAAACTTGGAAAAGAACTTTGTATTGACATCTTCACAACATCCACTTACTTCCTGAAAACCAATGCTATAAAAGCAATTCATATAAAATATTGGTTTTGGAGTCAATACAATTCAATTTAACTCTTATCAGGGAGTAATAACTCAATTAGGGACTCCAATCAATTCAATTGTCCATTGAGTCACCAAAGAATGACCATTCATTGATGGGGCTTATTAAATCAGTCAGTTTCCACATGTTGCAAATATTGGTTTTTCAGCACATAATACATTTCCAACACTGTATGGCTCCCTTCACAGTTTGGACAATAATAACAGATCCCTCCATATGTTGGACTCTTTAAGCTGCTAAATGAATTATACTCACACGATGCTGCAAGATAGGGAGGCTATCACTAATTATTACATAATTCACTTTCTGCTAAAATGTTTTCATTATGTGTCACCCTGCATTATGAATGCAGAGATAATCTTGTAAATATTGGTTTTAGCACTGAGAAAACAAGTGCTTCTGTTTTGATTATGCATTGTGTCAATTTTACCTGATGTTTGGGTTTCTGTGATAATTTGCTTTTTATCTTCATACAAATTTTTTTTTTTTACATTTATGCTCGAGGCATATTGGTCAAATCTCATTACATCTCCCTTACAAATGCCGCGTTTCTGTGTTAGATCTACTTCAAAATGTTCAGTTACATGTATAGCACCTACAGCTATTATCTTGATGTAATGCTGGTGAAATAACCAGATTATCTCCCCTTATACCTATCACCTATCTCCTTAAATCTTGACATACACCGCACAGCTAATACTCCAGAGATACAAATCACTCTGGACCATTAAGCAGGGGCGAAAGACTAGAAATACTCTTGTGCACTCGTTGATGGTGAGACCTTGAGAACTTTGCACCTTTTGGATTAAGGAAGTAATGGAATCGTTCTAGACATGGAGGTAAGCTGTCCACAGGGTTTACAATCTTGATACAGGTCTGCAGGGTTATTGACAGTAAACATCTCCATATTACATAGTCTGGTATTTGTCTAAAATTTCTGCACAGCTCAAGAAAAACAGAACTGTTTTATGCATTGAACCTGTTGTGTAAATTTGTACGTAAAGTCCAGTTTTTGTTTCAACACGCTTGAGGTAAGTTGTCCTGTGGAGTACTTTGTATATCCTGACTGTGTACTAGAACACGCAGAGGTCATGATCTTCTATCTGGGCTGCTTTGGGAAATTGAATGTCGTGGAATTCTTCTGTATAACAGGACTGCCAAGAGATTCCTACTCATAGTACAGCAATCTAGGTTATCCTGCTCATAATAGATCTAATGTTCCGGAAAATTTAATTTGTGGTAATCTCCATCTCGTCTCCACTGGGAGTGCTTTATCCCAAGTGCTAGCAATATCTCACATTCATTCAGCATTGGAATGGACCAGGCAGCTGTTGGTTCATTTGACATAGGATACTCAGCTTCTTGAACTCCGGATTAGTGAGATGTCCTAATGTGCTGAAATGGTGAAATCCACATTTAATGGAATTTTTACCACTTTTATGATTTATAACTGGACGGAACAATAAGGAATTGTAAAACCTTTTTGGTTACAAAAAAAAAAAAAAGATGGAAATTTTTAAAGATTGACCAAAATATTAAGAAGGATGAATGAAAATGAATGTTGTTAAATGAAAGTGATTGTTAGTTATATCAATTTGTTTTCCAGGTACTAGAGCAGAGAGATGACGCTTGGAAGGGCGTGGTGATCAGCGATGGGCGGATGGCCAAGCCTGGGTACTTCCCTCCAGATACAGTAGTTCTTCTGGACAGTTCTGGTAAAAATTCATTTCAGTAAAATCACTCTGTAGTATCTGTAAGTAAAAGGTAAAACTAGAGCATTGATCAGCTGGGAGGGGGGGGGGGGGATTAAAGGATTTAATGACTGGTCAAGGTCATTAGGATGTTTGTTCTATAAATAAGTTATTGAGTCAGAATGTGTACTGTTTGTTTCATCTTTGCAGCCAACCATTTTGACCTAAGGGAAGGTTGGTTTGCCAAAAAAAAAAAGATAAAGTTAAATATTGATACAAATAACCAGTTTTAATTAGAAATCACTTTTTCCAAGTTTTTGTACTTGTTTTTGTCAATTTACATTTCATATTTAGGAATAGTTTTCATTTGATAAAAAGAAAAAAAAAATTGAAAATTGCTGAAATTCAAATATTTTTAAAGAGTGATTAATGATAAACAGTTTTTGAGCATGAGCATTTCCAACATTAAAAAAAAAATTAAGCTTTAAATTAAGTATTGTCTTTGAATTGTGTTGTGAATAAGTATTGTCAAGATTACATAGTAGAATGTGAAATTTACCAAATGTCAGTGACTGACACACTTAACAGCTATTTTTCACCCAGGTCAAGGTCAAAGAACTAACAACAATTATAGTATTGTAAATAATTTGATAAGTGTTCCATCAATCCTCTGTAGAAAAGCAGACAATGATATTGTATAATTCAAAGTAACTGTTTTGGTTCTAATTTTGCTATTTATGACTAACTATAGACAGTCTGATTGATAGACACCACTGGTTTAAGACCTATGGGATATGCATTGGTGCCATTTGAAGTGATCTGCAGACACTTTGGCACAAGTTACAAAACAGAAGATTGGTTATTAGTGAGAGAAATCAAAAGCATGTCATTTGATGAAAGAAACTAAGTGACATGTTTAATAAAGGGTCTTTGTTTCGTGGCATTCCTTCAGCGCGTTAGAGTACGCTGGTGTGTAGTGCTTGCACTTTAATGGTAGACCTCTCCAGTTTAGAGGACAACAAACTAGTTTCATGGCGTATGACAAATAACCAAAGTACGCAGACAAATTTTTTTCCTGATATTTTATAAATGTCGCCTCTCTGACTTTCAGCATTTATTTTGCCTTTTCATGTTGACATGTCTGACCCATATATTTTTTTTTTTTTTGTGGAATTAAATCAATAAAATTTGTAAATTCTTCTCTTCCAGCACATTACCCTAACCACATTATCGAAGGAAAACGGGTACACATGCCCAGTGTTCCCGATTTGTTGAATCGAAGCCCAGGATACCAACAGACCAGTGTAGGAAGCCCATTTAATCTGACAGCCCACCCACCCTCTAGTCCCGGCTATCTCAGCAGTCCGGGCTGCTTCCAGTCACAATCCAGTCTGGCAATGGAGCATTTTCCACCGCCACCAGCCATGTTCTCACCCAACTCACCGTACAAAAAAGGTAGGGAGTCCAGTGGGAATTTTACACACTATCAGTAGCATGATATTGTTGGGAGGGGAGGGGAGGGGATGAACTTTATTATGGACTGAAATAAATTTTGTCTAGTCTTGTCGGATATTATGTTGTATTCTGAATGACATTTATTTGTTTGTGCATGTGATTTTTGGAAATAAGAGTGGATTTTAGATTTGTGTCAAGGGTGTAACTTTAGTTTATGTTATAGATGAAGTCACGTTATGTATAGTAGTGAATGTTAATTGGCTGCTAAAGTCATCACAATGCAGTTACTAATTGCATTTATGTATATGTTTTCTCATTATCCCATGTCCTCCCGCAATGCAAAGGAAATTATCTATCTAGATTTGTATTATTTTTAGACGATGTTGATGTTAATTTGTTAGATATTGTCATACTATCCTTAGGCGGTGGGACAATCAAGGAACATGACAATTTCTGGTGGGAGGATTTCTAAATGTTTTATTGGGGCTTTGAAGTTCATTTTCTTTGATAAAAACCACCATATTATGTGGTAAGTGATTCCTCGAAAATCATATGGAAGGTGGTACATAGTAGCTGATTTCTCAAATGGAGGAAGTCACGAGAATGTTTTAAGGGTCATAGTTTCACATGTTACTTTATGCAAATTTTTTGGCCATGAAGTTTTTTTGTTTATATATCGTTACCATGTCAGAATGTTTGTTGAGATATAAAACTCTCATTAAAAAGTCATCAAATAAAATTTAAATTTTCCAGAGAGTGACTGCGATAAATCAGTTTTGGAGGGTGCCTACTGTTGTGAATTCATCAACTCTGGTGACACCTTCTCTGCTGGATTCAAGCTTGTCCAATTAGAAGTAGTTTTTATGCAGGCATATTTAGGCCTATGTTCATAAATCATTTATCATTTTATGCATGAAAAGATTATTTTGTGAGGTTGAGGAAGTTGAAAACACTAGTGAAATTCACAGGATTAGATGTTAAACAATTTTTTTTTTTAAATGAGTGGGATCGGAAGTAGATTCTAGTAATTTGTCGAATTATAATTCACGCTCTTTTTATTGATACAGTATCATTAAAGGAAGGTTATGCACACTTAGATTGGCTAGGATTGAGAAAATGTTGAATATATTTAAATATAATGCTTCAAATTGCTGCCTTACGAGAAAACATGACTTCTCTTCTTGAACATAAATGCAAATTAAGAAGTTACATACAGGCTGTGGGTTAAAAAAAAAAACTCATGAATTCCTCTATTCCATGGGATAACTACTGACACATTACTTGGGTAAACAAAGAAGTCATTTCTGAACTTGTCCATTAGCATTTGATATTACTCGGGCACGACATTAAGTTATCTACCACAAGGTAACGCCATCGCTAGAATCAAGGTACAATCCTTGTTTTGATGTGGAGTAGTTACGCCTCATCTGCAGCATTGTTTGTTCCTTGATCGATGGAGTGTGGACAAAGTACATCTACTATTTTTAAAGATTGCTCATCATGGAAATTAGGTGTTAAATGAAACCACTGTCAGAGTGTAGATATATGAAGATACCTTGAATGTTTTCAGCAGATGTTTAAAACACTCAAAGTATAAATAAAGATCATGAAAAATTTACTTCTGGTGTCTGACAAATTTAAACTTCTATGTGAGATCTGTTTCATATTAACTGGTTTAAAAAGACAAAGACATTCTTGCGTTTCGATGCTAAAAAAAGTTAAAACTTTAGAGTACGATGTCAACAATGTTGACCCTTAGATTTGCACTGTAGATCCCTTGTCGAACTTCATAAAACCAGGTGTTTCATCTAGGGTTTGCAGAGAACCAAAATATTCAATTTCATGGCTTAAATGATAACCTTCAAGACCAGAAAACATCCTGTAAAGTTTTGATCCGTTGTTGTGGTGGACTGCACGGTATCTATTGAAACAGTTGTACACACGCCCAATGACACATAGCACTGAACAGAGGTGAATAGACAGGATTCGACTGAAGCTTATACTACAAGCTGTGTATGTAAAATCATTTCTGTACCCACACACTATTACAGACTGTACTAGTGATAGACAAAACATTTGCATTGTTGTGAGAATCTCTCTCTCTCTCTCTCTCTCTCTCTCTCTCTCTCTCTCTCTCTCTCTCTCTCTCTCTCTCTCTCTCTCTCTCTCTCTCTCTCTCTCTCTCTCTCTCTCTTTCTTTCTCTCTCTTTCCACACACAAGTGACTTCATGATGACTATGGACAAACCCGATGATATGAGCTGTGGTTTGTTGCTGTGTGTGGTTTATGACTTTTATATTATTCCTCTCTGTTCCGTTTTATGGATTTGAATGACCAGCTTCACTTATAGTACTTTGGGATGTGTATTGAAATCAGACTACCTTTCATGTTCAGGTTTCATGGCCCACCTGGGTTACTTAGATGACTGTCATTTATGGTGTGACAGGTGGGGGTCTGTGTGTGGACCCTATAAGGTGCAATTTGTAGGAAAGTGACCGGAAAACTATTAGTGAACATGATATATATGTAATCATCTTATGTACTTTAGTCGTCAAAGTTGGGTGTCTGATTTGTTCCAATGTAAGAGGAACTACATTACAGGTGACCGCGATCATAGTCACTATCATATGTTCAAGGTTGGGTAAGAAAATGAGGGGTTCAAATATCAGATGATTAATCCATGTGTTTCCCATATCAAATTATTAAACCACAAATTGTTCTTTTGTGGATAATCAAAGATTAATGTGAAAGGCAATTTTTCGCATATTTTTTTCAAATATTTCAAATATTTCAAGGTGAAGGTTATGTGTCGGGTCCTATACACTGTAGACTTTGTGGTGTGTTATAGGAGAATAATATACACTGCACGCTTTGTGGTGGTGCTATAGGAGAATAATGTACACTGCACACTTTATGGTGTGTGTTATAGGAGAATAATGTACACTGCACACTTTGTGGTGTGTTATAGGAGAATAATGTACACTGCACACTTTATGGTGTGTGTTATAGGAGAATAATGTACACTGCACACTTTGTGGTGTGTTATAGGAGAATAATGTACACTGCACACTTTGTGGTGTGTTATAGGAGAATAATGTACACTGCACACTTTGTGATGTGTTATAGGAGAATAATGTACACTGCACACTTTATGGTGTGTTATAGGAGAATAATATACACTGCACACTTTATGGTGTGTGTTATAGGAGAATAATGTACACTGCACACTTTATGGTGTGTGTTATAGGAGAATAATGTACACTGCACACTTTGTGGTGTGTTATAGGAGAATAATGTACACTGCACTTTTTGTGGTGTGTTATAGGAGAATAATATACACTGCACACTTTATGGTGTGTTATAGGAGAATAATGTACACTGCACACTTTATGGTGTGTGTTATAGGAGAATAATGTACACTGCACACTTTGTGGTGTGTTATAGGAGAATAATGTACACTGCACACTTTATGGTGTGTTATAGGAGAATAATGTACACTGCACACTTTATGGTGGTGCTATAGGAGAATAATAGATTGGAATTTTCCTTATCTAGAGACTACTTTCCTTGGTGTATGCGTTTATTATTATTCAGCTGTGTAATATCAAACTGTTTCAAGCAACTACGCATGTAGTCAAACAACCTATGGTTTCTGGAGTAAAGTGTTACCCAGGGAATTTTATGAAATATTGATGTTTCTCTGATCCAATTTTTGTCAGAATTCTAGATGAATTCCATGATCACATCAGTTGTGTTATTTTTCTAAATTCATCATTTTGATAAACCATGTGAGGCAATGTTGTTCATTTTTTCCCTCCTAAACCAAATATTGCCCAATTGATGGTCATGCCAGACAATATTTCAATTACTTACGGAGTGGCGGAGTGTTCTCCTGATACAGCTAATATTTCCATAATCCCTGGGTGTATTGAGTAGTAGCCATACATTTAATGCCATTATGTAATGGAAATGTGGAAAAAGTATAGGGTTTGTCTTTAAGTAAAATACACCATAAGCTGTATCTGTGCATATGCTATATATATGTATATACGTGGATTAGTTTGTGGCAGTGGAGGAAGAATAAGGGGGCTTGCAATGTTTGGCACATCATTACTAATTACTTGCATGCAATGTGTTAGAGAAGAAGGAAATAGTCTATAATTATCGAGAGGTGTGAAAGTTGGTTATTTGGAATATGTTATAAGTCTGAACTTGAATGCAATATGGGGAGGAATGCAGACTGATTTCCTGTGATGTTCTAAGAAGGTAAAACCCTAATTGTCTTACATCACACCTTTCTGGGGATCAGCATTGTTCTGTTGCTGGAAACCTGTGTTTGTTAATTTGCTTGGTGGAAAAAGTGAAACTGTCCCACCTGAAACAGGTTAAAAATTACAGGTGTAGTAGATGGTGGTTTTATGCAGGTTTTTCTTCCCAAGACCTGTTTTTGATTTATGAGGTTGATGCAGTATTTGCTGAGGGTAAGCTGCATGCTTGTTATTATGTTATTTTTAATATACATTTTGGAGAATGTGTCAGGTTTTACGTAGAAATCAAATTCAGAAGAAATTCAATGCTAGGTCTGCACGCAAGAGAGGTTTTATGAAGTCAGGGGCTGCTGGAGAAATGTGACAGGGTTTTAATTAGTGTTTAATCGGTAATCATGATTCTGTGTAATTTTTTTTTAAGTTCTATTTGACATGCAAAAGCCTTTCCTTGTAAAACTAGGGGTGTGTTGAATGTTTTCTACACCTCACTGTATGTGAATGGCAGTGTGATTTACAATGTTTTCTAATTGTGAATTTCAGATTGGGATAGTGGTAGTTCCTTTACTTTTTCACCGCCTAACACTTACAGATTGTACAACACTTCAACAGAGGTAAGCAATGAAAAAAAAAACAGTATAGAAAAGTACACCCAGTGTAGGATATTCAACATCCTTAAGAAATTATTATCATTCCTTTATATATCCAGGATGTCATTCGTAACAATGCAGCTAATTCTCTAATTGGTACTGAGTATATCATATAAGCAGACAGGTAAAGCTATTTGCGAAAAGGAAATAGAATATACAAAGTAAGAAATAACGAGGGAAATTATTCGTGTTCATTTCACATATGGGGAAATTGTGTATACTGTGTGTGTTCATTACGGAGAAGTCATGGACTAAAGTTTATATAGGTTTTACAAACTTGCAATTTGTTAATAGCAATTTATGCGTTACGTAATTAAATAAGTCTGTAGTAAGATATTTAATCTCGTTCCCCTGTATGATTAATCAATACATTTTAATCCCTGAAACCCAAATTCCAGAGAGGAGATAAACTTTTGTTCTTGTAGCCATTGAACCAGGACTTTTGGATCCATTGATCTATTCTTATCCTTCCCACTTCCTGTTTTGATCTGATGTGTCCAAAATTACATGAGTCTGTTCAATATTTATTAATCTGACTGCACTAGAGTGCATCTTCAGCGGGATGTTTGTAAACCTGCATCCTGAAGTCTTCTGTAGTCCTCAAAGTAACTTAAACACCATTCAAAAAACACATCTCCTCACAAAATCTGTTCAATTCTCCATGTGTCAGACATTGATGATGTAACAGATAGATCATGTTGAAATTGATCCTTCAATGGAATACCATGGCAGTGGTCACTAACAGCTTGCCTCCTCAGGGGTCCTGGGGGTTAAAGATGCAACACTTAATTATTCCTGCATTACAATTTACTCCTGTGTCAGAGAATGGTGCCAACAATTAATATCCTGCTGTGTGTTTGATAAACAGATATTATCCTCTGCTTATATATTACACAGCCTATGTATTACACAGTCTATATATTACATGGTGGATAAGTGGATTCTAATCATTGACATCTCATACAATATCTCAGGTGTGCATCACTTTGCTAACAAGCTGCAGTGCTGATGTTTGTTAAAAAAAGGACTGATAAATAATTAAAAAAAAAAAAAAAAGAAGTTGGGAATTAATAGGTTTTTGGCTTCCTTGTGACCTTATGTCCTTGTTTCTGTATTTAGAGAGATAAGTATTGTAACCTTGTATTTTGTATTGCCCCTCCCCCTTTTGGTCCTTTTATTGGTAATTATGATATTAATTATTGATAGGTTTAATACCTTGTTGGTAATACTGATAAAACAAGACTTCAAACTGTGATACAGAGGAATGGACCACAGAACAGATTTGGCTTTGTTGGTCCGAAAACAATTTCATTTCAATCTTTTTTTTTTTTAAAGAGTGGATTTCTTTAATTAGTAGGTCATATCCTTATTAGTTTTATTTTTAAGGAGACAAATGTTCAGCTCCACTTGCAGCGTGTTTAGTGCTACATTGCTGCTTTTTTTTTTCAATAACAAGGTGATACTGCTTAATGAAGAAAAGCCTTCAGTAGACAGATGGCATGAACCTTCCAGTAAACTGTTATACTTCTAAGAGTGTACATCATCTTTTTACACATGTTGGGTTATATATAGTCGTTTCTGGAAGCTCTCCAGAATTGAAAACTTTTGGATGTAAAGTTGTAAACGCAGTTATATCACCGGTCCCTCCAGCTGTCTCTGTCTAACCCTGCCAGAAGATCAGTTTCCTGTCAGAGCCCTGGGCTTTCATCTCTATCAGTGAGGTGCTTCATCTTTAAACTGAGATGACCAATTTGGTCTCCTGAGGTCTGGCAAATGATCTGGCTGAAAAAAATATATCACCTGTACAAATGTTCTGCCAAATTGTATGTTAAAATCTCTAGGATTGGAGATAAAAAGAGAAGGTATGACTTTAATTGCAATGTTTATTATTTTTATCGAAATCGGCCAATGGTTAATGCTGACAGTCAGTGACCAGGTGAGAACATGCCCCACTTGTAAATTAACGAGATATGAACACACTCCACCTGTAAATTAGTGTGGAAATTAGCAAGTGTTGAAGTTAGAAGTCTCTGAACATTCATGTCAGAATGACACAGCCAAATACCACTTGGAATTAAATTTTATCAAATTGACCTAAAGGCTCTGTTTTATTGTGGATCTCTAATAATCCCTGACTTTGGTGTTTAGGGTTTGAATAATTGCCCTATCCCCTCAATTATTGCAGCATGCTGCTACCCCCTGGTTCTGCTGCCTTATCTCTGCCTAAGCTAAGTGGCTATGGGAATTCTCCAAGTCCATCTGGGGACTGTTTGTACTTGATGCCAGTTGATGCCAACACATTAAAGAAAATCAATGTTGGTATTATTATAACAAGTATGATTGATGAGGTATATTTGAATTTTAAATGAATATGTACAGTCCCTACAGTAACAGATATAAGTGTTAGCAGTGTGTGAGAGTCCATTCAGTCCATTGTTCTAGAAGTTTGTGGTTTTATTGTGAGTTTTCTGACCCCTCCTTTGTCCACTTGAAGTCTTTTACATCTCACTCAGTTGAACAGAGTGGAATTTGGAATAACAATGTATTGGAATTACAACAGACTAATGACTAATACGGTAGTAGGTGAAGGATTGACTTTAAGGTCCAGAAATGTGATAGGTACCCCAAGAGACTGCCATGGGAAGGAAAAGGGGAGGGGAGGGGGGTGATTTGTTTTACATGAGTGTGTAATCTTTAGATCCAAGCTGATTGAGTAGCCTTGTCTGGTCTTCAGATAATTTGATGTCAATTAGTATTCTAGGTCATTATTAGCCATCTTGTGATGACCATCTGTTCTGGCAGGACCTTCAGAACACTGTTGAGGAATTATGACTACCATTAAAGGGCTTCAGAGACACCACAACTACATGCTTAATCCCATTACAAACTTCATGAATAATTGATGACAATTAATCCCCATTATTGTTTGTTAAATTATTATCTCCATGTTTTTAGCTCATCTTGAACATTTTTAGTATTGCATGGTTCTGAACTAAAGTTTCTTTGTTTTCTACAGAACTACATTCTTCACTCAAAAGCAGATGAATGTTCTAGAATGATTGTACTTCTAGAAAATGAGTTATACACTGTTTTTCAAATGGAGAATAGTAAATATAATAGGGAAAAACATTGTACAATTGTTAATCAAAAGAAACGCAAGCAACCCTATATGTATGTTGGAGGGTAATTCATAATAATTATTGATGGATTTCCTTTGTGAATCGTAGAAGTGTTGTGGTATAATCATTACTGAACTATTAACAGTTTGACATACAAGTCAACTTCAAAGGAAACAGAGAGAATTCCATTATAATATCGCATGTCCTCAGTTGTATTTCCATCTCTCTCAGTGACTGTGCCTTATAGATCATTGTCCCCTTTTAAGCCTATTCAGGCCATGATATTAGTCAAATATTCCATATCTGGTTATCTCCTCAGTTATGTGTTTTGCAATTTGAGTCCAATTATTGATTTAACCCTGTTGACCTCAGGTCAATCACATTCATTTTAGAGGCTCCACTTGACTGTGTTGTACAGTACTAATTCTGAATTGAGTGGACACAAATTCGGATTTCTGTGACATCAAAGAGCAGTTATTGATTTCTATCAGATTTCTTTGATTCTGACCCTGAGACAAAGGCTTTTGTTTGCTTACTTAATCAGTACTCTGTTGATCGTTCCATAATCTTCACATTAACATATAATTCTTCTCCAAATTCTCTGCCTGCTTAGTCACCAGACACAGCTTATTCTTCTTCTGGTCAAGACAGGTGTTGTTACATTGCAGACACTCACATACAGAGCTCAATGGCACCAGTTGTGTTATCAGGTTTAATGATTGGTTGCAACTCAGGTTAGCATCATGCTCATGGGCCTCTTGTGCTGGGTTGTATTTTAAGTTATAGTGCTGGTCCTAATAATTTCTAGAAACAATAACATGTGTCATAGATTCTCTTTGCTCATTTAGAATTTGTAATGAAGGGTTTGGTAGAGTCTGCCTTGAATGGAAATAAATCTTTTTGTTCCCCGAAGGCCTCCTCAGCGTATAAAAAATATTGTGCCCCATGACAAGCTAATGATAAACAATGAGAAGCAAAATGCTGATCCATTAAAGCTAATTTCTGATCGAAAGATTCCAAGTTTACAATATACTCACAGGATTCATTAAACATGTGTACTTTCCAATAGACCTATAGCAAAAAAAATTAATCTTTACATGATCTTTATTATGACACAATTTGCAGCATATCACCATATCGTTTATTAATGTTGCTTGCATTGCAAAATACAACCAAAAGCATAAACATTAATAATGTATTGAAAGCAAACCTCCAAATTTCCTCTTGATGTAATGAATCATTAGTATCAAGGTCAGCTGTGTTCACAATCAGGATTTTTTTTTTCCATGGAGCATCGCTACAGAGGTGTGTTTCTATCGTGATTATTGGCGTTTTATTCCTGAAAACAGTTATTTTGGACATCATTCACCAGAATCCTCTAGCTAGGGGAACCCCCTGACGAGAGCTGTGAGCTCCTGTTGATCAGGTAAAGAGGTTTAAAGAGGCTTTATACATTGGGAGAGATAGGGGCGCATCACGGCTTCCCAGAAAAAACACTGCTAGTTCTGCCTCAGAGATGTTATCTTCTCAGGCATTTTCAAAACAGTCCTAGTAACATCTTCCCTCTGTAAAAAAAGATAAGACAGCTCAAATCTGATGAGTGGAGGGTTAAAGGCTTGGTGTATTTGGGATGAACTGGGCCCTCCTGTAAAGAGCCGCAGAATGCTTTCTTTGCTTGCATCTCTTTTGACAACAACATTTGCAGGATTCCAGTGCTGTGCTTGACCTACTTGTCTTAAGTGTGTGAGTTGTGTTTTAGGCTGTTCCTTGTGTATTTGGGATAAACAAGATTTCAATTTTTCTTCCATTTGATGACATAGGTTTCTTTGATGAACAGTGCAAACTGGAGGTCTTTAATGTATTGTGTGCTTGATTTTAATTTGTGAGTAGCATAAACAATTCTTGAATTGGATTCCATGGATTATCATTGTGATGTTTGGTAGTGTCTTCTTAGTGGATTAAAGCTTTAGAAGAATTTGCAGGAGAAAATTGCAAGCCGATGAAATGGTAGGTACATGGTTAAAATCTGTGTCTGTCAACAGTGTTTATGTAATGATTTAAGAAACTTGAAGTGGTAGATGTTCTGTGTTTGTACATGAGTATTTAGAACCCACAGGCCTCTCTAGCATTTTACTTTATTTTATGACAATTTAATGTCTTTTGTTGGCAAGAGAGGGTCATTGGAGGAAACCCTAGGAATCCACCCCCAACCCCAGCCCTTGCCGATATTGACAATGTCATACTCTCTCACACACAACTACTGATCTGAGGATTTAACACTGGGTATTCAGTAACACAGACACCCTCTCACAATGCTGAACAATCCACCCCAAAAAACTTAGATCCTCTACCTCCAAAATCTAAATTATTTCGTTAGTAACAAGGTCCTACCTTTTGTGAAATTTGTGTGAACATCTGTATGTAACAAATAGACCAGTGGACAGACATTCTGTGTTGCAAAGCTTCCTTATAGAAATCTTGCAGTTTTTTAAATTGCTCCTGATGCAGATTTGATTTCATTATCAGATTACAGTTTCTCTTAGTTGTTACAGATGAATCATGTTTAACTAACATCAAACTATAAAGAAGTCATAGATATTTTTGAGATCTTTTCCTGAAATTTGAATTCTTATGAGTGACAGCAACAGCAGTATATTAAATTCAACATTTGATTAGATGCATCTTTCTTGGAGTGTAGAGTTGCCTCTGTCCTTATCAGCTTGAGGAGATCAGGCAAACTTTCCTATCCTCGTGTTCACCACTTTGATGTCACCAGTTTTTTTAATGGTTCTTGGGAAGAACCTAAAAATAGTGGGGAGGAATTTGATTAGGTGATTTCTCAGTGCATCCCCTGCCTGCCTCCCTGTGTTTTCAGCTAGTTAACAGAGTGTGTCATGCTTCTCCACATGTCCCCTTATCTTTATGAAGCAGGTGCAGTACCAGTTTTTGGAGCTCTAATCTTAAGACATTTCATCAGAAGCTGGTTGTACAGACATCTTTATGTCTCTTTCAGAGCCTTGTAAAATTGTATGTAATAACTTTGGTGGATATCCTTCTGCATTTTTACAGAACATTAAAATCTGGAAATTTGTCAGAGATAGAAAAATGAACCAAACACGTATGAGTGCATATGGTGCAAATTCTGCAACATAATGCACATTTACACTAAGCAGATTATGTGATTATAACAGATTATATATGTTACATTGAAGCTTTACTGCCATGATCTGGCAATGTTGTCTGTTGTTTCTGTGTACCTGGCACTGTTGTCTATTGTTTCTGTGTACCTAGCACTGTTGTCTGTTGTTTCTGTGTATCTGGCACTGTTGTCTATTGTTTCTGTGTACCTGGCACTGTTGTCTGTTGTTTCTGTGTATCTGGCACTGTTGTCTGTTGTTTCTGTGTACCTGGCACTGTTGTCTGTTGTTTTCGTGTATCTGGCACTGTTGTCTGTTGTTTTCGTGTATCTGGCACTGTTGTCTGTTGTTTCTGTGTACCTGGCAATGTTGTCTATTGTTTCTGTGTACCTGGTACTGTTGTCTATTGTTTCTGTGTACCTGGCAATGTTGTCTATTGTTTCTGTGTACCTGGCACTGTTTTCTGTTGTTTCTGTGTACCTGGCAATGTTGTCTGTTGCTTTTCATGGACCTGGCAGTTAATATTAATACTATTGATTGATTCTGTATTAAAAATACTGGTGGTCAAATTATTCCAAATTCATTGCAGAGTCGTGAAGTATCATTCCACAGTCTTCAGCAATTTACACACAAATTATATTCCTGCATCATTGAAACATTACTTAATTCTTAGAGACAAGAAGTTACAGAGTGATTAGTGAAGTTACATTCTTCCCAGTCTCTTTGACCCTCCCAGTCTCTTTGTTCCTCCCAGTCTCTTTGACCGTCCCAGTCTCTTTGACCGTCCCAGTCTCTTTGTTCCTCCCAGTCTCTTTGACCGTCCCAGTCTCTTTGACCCTCCCAGTCTCTTTGACCCTCCCAGTCTCTTTGTCCCTCCCAGTCTCTTTGACCGTCCCAGTCTCTTTGACCATCCCAGTCTCGTTGCCCATCCTAATTACAGCCTCCTAAACTGGTAGCCACCCGATCCAGAAGCATTAGCTTCCATTTCATACTTTGTTTGGACTGTGATTTGTGGCTAATTTGACTGTTTATGGTTATTTCATCCATTAACACTCAGGATATAGAATTGTAATGTGTGTATTTATGATCCATGCCAAATATTTAGTAGTGTTATTGATAAAATGAAACATGAGAGACAGGTCAGGAACTACAGAGGGTTTTCTCCAACTTGCAGGATTTCCAGAGTATTGATTGGTCCATGAATACATTTATAGGATGCAATTAAGTTCCCTCTGTTGACTTGCAGCCATTCCATTCCTAAGTCTGTATATAGTACTGTTGCAGGAGTTCTCAACAGAAATTTCAAAGGTCATAAATATTTAGCTTTGTTTTGCAGAAGTGTTGACAAAACACTTTAAAGAACTGTTATTGACAAGTTAATTACATTATGATTTTCTCTTGTCACTACTGACAAAATTTAGATGGCATCACTAGCAACTGGATTGGATAAGATGTGATAAACTTATGTAATGCAGATTTAGAGACATCTATTGGACAGAAGACAGATAATTTGATTGATTCCAATAACAGGAATTTTCCAAAAGCTTTGGAATGCTCCCGAAATGTGCATTGAGCTTGTGATAAAGTAAGCAGGAGAAACATTTGTGATTCTTTCAATGACGTTTTGCTTTTGCACGTTTCAGAACTTGAATGGCCGGATTGTAAACCATAATGGTGAACAAGTTGGCGAGTGGTCGTCACTTCCTGCCTTCGCTAGTGACATAAGAAATGCAGGACATGGAAAGGGAAGTCCGACAAATAGTAATCGTAACAGTGGAGGTAGCTGCGACAGTGGACGAGGATACAGTACAGGAAATCTAGATCACGCAAACGCCAATGTTAAGGTATGTAAATAAAAACAACATGACTCATTAAATTTACTTGTGTATTGACTTTATCCACTTTTAAAGCATGTCAAGGTAGAGTATGCAGGTAAGTAAAGAATTGGCAATCTTCTGTACAGTCCCTCGCAGTTGGTGTAGGACTGGGTACATTCTGTGTTTAATCATGCTGATGTTGGATAAGACCTGATAAAATTTAGTAGAAGTAAATTTTTTTTTTCCATAATCAATAAAATAATTTTTTTTTTCTGCTTTTGAACTGAATGTGCAAAAAATAGGCATTATTGGAAGTTTGGGATGAAAATAGAAATTTTCGGAATCTGTAGAATATTTCTGAACTCTGTAGAATATTTCTGAACTCATTAGGACATATTGGACTATGTGAAATAATTATAAGGTTTGCTGGGTGACATTAATGATATAGTAATATCCCTTACTCCTGCAGGACTTGTACAATGAGTTATATAAACTAGTTAACATTGTGTCTTGTGTTAAATGCGTCCTATTGACAATAGAAATAAGCCCTGATGTAGTGATGGCCGGACTTTTGAATCATTCACAAAAAAGACTGATCTTATATGAATTAATCATTTAACCCCAAGAGTCTGATAATTAGGGCTGAATTCATGCAGAATTCATACGTTGCTGGTTTACAGTGCAAGTATTTCACAAAGCAAGGTCTCCCTAGGACAAAGATGAAAGTGAAAGTCATTTCTCAAGGAGGGTTTTGCTTTAGAGCACCTGTACAAATGAAAAACAAAGTCAACATCAGAGTCTGCCAGTTCAGATTGGGACAGTTTTTCTTTGAGAGTGTCATTTTCTCCCAAAATCAACAATGTTGAAGTTTTCTGCCAATTTTTAGACAATTAACCTTGGTCTGTTATTGACAAAGCTTGATTACAGTGAAAAATCGGATACACTAGAAAAAAAGACAGGAAAGAAATAATCAATGGCGAAAATTATTATATTTCATCCCGCTCTTTCGTTATCTGTCCAATGTAACAGGAAACCCCCAAGGTATGCTGGGACTGAAGCACCTGGGAAACTCTGACAAATGAAAATTAAACTAATACCTACAACGAAGCAATACCACAGCTCTCTATCAGCGATAGACTTACATAGAAAACGAGAGAAAATCAATTATTAATGATCAGAAAAATGGCCAATGAACAGGATGAAACTGAAGTTTATAGTTTGTCAATCAGCATAAGTGTTTGGATAATTGTGTAGGTGTTTATTCTGTTTGGAAGTAATCAAGGAGCAGGTATTGTCATTGCTGTTTTGGCACATGTGCTTCTAATGAAGGAAGACTACAGGAAACACAAATATTTTCCTCATGCACCTCTGAATCCTGAAATTACCTTGCATTGATCATACACTACTTGTCTTGCCTCTGTTGCTGAAAACTTTTCCATTTTCCTGTAAATGAGTTTTCTTTTCGTATGGATTTTTCATTTTGTGTAGCCTCTAAAAGCAATTTCTCCAATATCTATGTACTATTAGTCTGGGTTTCCTTTAATGTAGATACTAAACAGTAAGTGGTGGGTTTTTTTTTCCAGAAAATGGAATGGAATTTTAGATTTCTAGAGTGTAATCCCATATTCAGGCCCCTCTGACAATGGTGATTAGAGCCAAGTTCATTTGATTTCCAGCACAAATCTCAAGTCATAATGTTTTTACAGTGGTGAAAAATGTTACTCCATCGTGTCTAGTGAATTTTCAATGAAAAGAAGATTTAGAGTGGAGTTGATTAAGGAAAAAGACTAAGGCTTGCATGTATAGTGAAGACAATTTAGAGGTTGTCCTATCTACACAGGGGAATGATGAGGGTGTTAATGATTTTCTGTTAATGTGAATGTAAATGAGGTTTTACAACTGGGGGAGACGTACATGTTATTCCTCTATATATTCCAGAAAATGTGTGCAAAGTTTGGGAAAGAACAAAACAAAAAAAAAAATCATGTAATATTCTACAATGACAGGATGTTACTTTTACCATGGTTACAAAAAGTCAAAGAATTACCCACTCACATCATTTACAAAATTCTGTAGATAATTTTAGATCATTGGAATTTATTTTAGAAATCTGTGCTGTGATGTAATTAACCACCATTTACAAGACAGGTGAAGATCCGGGATACTTAGTACTGTGATTGAGATGTCTTATCACATTTTCCTGAAATCCAAAACTGGGAATGATTTGATTTGGTGTAAAATTCCAAGTCTTATTCAATTAGGCTTTAAAACAATCTGCTGCAGCACGGCTTCTGTTATGTCTGGTTGTAGTTTTTCCATGAGACGGTGGGATAAAAGATTGACCATGTCTTAAATTCAGAATGCAAGAACAATGTTTCTTGTTTCTCGTTACAAGTTTAGTGGCATTTGAAATTCTTTGTCAATCAGTTAAGAGTTGGCATTGTCAGTGATAAATGGTTCAACACTCCAACTCGTATCTCCTATATTTTATGAACATTATGATTGCATATCAATAAATAAAAAAGTTCAATCTTAAAAATTATTTAATCAAAGCTATGCAGTTTTCAGCTCTGGTGTGGAAAATGTTATTTTTGATTGTCAATATTTTTTAATATTTGTTACAACTCTTATCTGCTAATCACCTTTTTTTCTCCATATTAAATGCATGCAAGAGAATATATGAATTTCATTTGAAAGGAGAGAAATAAACTTGACATTTTGTATAATTGATTATCAGTGAATGGATATGTTTGTTTCTGTCTATTGGGCATACACACGTAGAGTGTGTTCCCCAATGAGTTGAGTTTTAGTGATTTTACACCATAAAATGAAATTTATTGACAGATTTTGAAATATGATGTTGCTGATGATATACACCCCTGTTATTTGTACATAAGAACTCTATAAATGTTTGTTCAGAGTAACTTACACTAGATTATACATGTGCTATCATTTTTTTCTTATTATTCTGTGAAGTAATGTACATGTAAACAAGTTGTCACCAAAATCTTAATGGGGAGGTTATTTATTAAACTCTCTCTTAGTGGAGAGGTTATTTATTAAACACTCTCTTAATGGGGAGGTTATTTATTAAACTCTCTCTTAATGGGGAGGTTATTTATTAAACACTCTTTTAATGGGAAGGTTATTTATTAAACAAAACACTCTCTTAGTGGGGAGGTTATTTATTAAACACTCTCATAGTGGGGAGGTTATTTATTAAACTCTCTCTTAGTGGGGAGGTTATTTATTAAACACTCTCATAGTGGGGAGGTTATTTATTAAACATTCTTTTAATGGGAAGGTTATTTATTAAACATTCTTTTAATGGGGAGGTTATTTATTAAACACCTTTTAATGGGGAGGTTATTTATTAAACATTCTTTTAATGGGGAGGTTATTTATTAAACAAAACACTCTTTTAATGGGGAGGTTATTTATTAAACTCTCTCTTAATGGGGAGGTTATTTTTAACCTCTATCTTTAAAGAAACATATTTAAGAAATAAATTTCATTTTTGAAAATACTTCAGGGCAGGAAGCACGATGCTTCATGCTAATACATTTCATGTTAGAACTTAAAGGAAAAGTATGCTGGCATGAAGTGTTGTAGGTCATACCCACATGTTTTTTCAAAAATGAAATTTTTACATTCTACTTTGTTGTGTTGGAATTTCCAGCCATCAAAATAGACATACTATATTTATTGAGAGTCATGCACACTTTGTTCCCAACTGCATCACATTCACGAGGAAATGGCTATGATTATAGTTGGTAAAGATATAGAAGATAAAAACATTGGAAATGTAAATGTTCTTAGATGATGTTCATTTTCATTTCACTATCTGGTTAAAAAGTATGATTCAAAGGGATGCTTGTATGATAGAACAGATTCTTGTAGATTTGAAGTATATTTTTTGAATTGAAGGTTTCATTTGTTTGGATGACGTTTCCTCTTGCCTATGAAAAAAATAGTTCTTTGTAGTTGTTTGTGTATTTTGTGAATCATAATTCTTTTAAACGTGATTCTACTATCAGTAGTTTGATAAAAGATAAAAAAAAAAAAAAATTATACTGAATATTTTATAACTTATTATGAGATGCTTCAACATGCAACATTTTCAGGATATAAAAAAAGTTGTGCACAATTTGAATATAGCAGTTGGTGCTTCTAATTTTAGTGACTTTGGTTCAGTTTTGATGGGAAAAAATTATCAGGAATGTAGGGTAGTTTTATGATAGGATTTTATTGAAAAATAGGCATCCTTTGATGCACATTGGAGGTTCTTGTGTTTAAGTCCCTCACCTTTCCCTTCGTGTGTTATGGTACATTAGAAAACAGTTGGTAGGCCTCCAAAATCAAGAGCTGCAGAGATGATTGGATTTATAACAAAGCAGATACACAAATGATGCTGCCACAAATTTTCAAACAAAATGATCAGATCTTTGTTTTTTGGATGTTTGTTTTTTATCTCACTCCTGGCTGATTTTTCCAAATCTCTGCTTGATTGTCTGCCTTTGGGATTTTTTTTTCAGCCACCACACAACTATGCCAACGTCCAAATAAATAACAACCACCGACTGTCCAGCCAGAGCTACGAATCCGGTGTGTCCTCAAGACAGAGCTACCACAGCACATCGAGTTCCAGTGTTGGCAGTCTTGACCGATTAGAGGAATCTGGACAGATGAGCACCATTAATGTGGCGGAATTGTTTCGGGCTGGAATGCCTGTACGTATATAGATTTAGCATATTTCTTATCTAATATAAAGTCAACATCGTATCATGAATATATATACATGTATTTCCTTTGAGGTAGCACATTAATGCTTCAGTGAAGAAGTTTTCATCTGTATGCATAAGTTTGTGTGAAGCATCTTGTAGGTGGAGGTACTGCTGTATTGGTTTTAACAGTCCTCTCGTATTTTACAGGACGTATACAATCCCTCGTTAGGTGTCAGTGTGAGATAGAGAAATTTAATCATGGGGACTAAGTTTTGCTCTCCTGACAGTGAATTTTGTTCCCAGAGTGTAATCTCCCATGAGTGAACGATGATGAAGTATTTTCTCAACAGTGTAGTGCATTAATTCAAGAGACCTGTGACTATTTCAAATGATCAAAATCCTTATTTGAACATAAACGCAGAAATCGAGCAGTCAAAAAAAAAAAAAAAAAAAAAAAGTAAAAAATATTTCACCATGTGAGGTAATATTATAGAAAATCCATATCATAAACAGTAAGAGTCAGAAAAACCCCATATGGCTGTTCACCTGAGTAATGTCATCTCATACCAGTGACAGAAATAAAAACAGTGCATGATTAACTAAGAGACCTCTGACTTACTGTGTATAGCATACTTTTTGTGTAACAGTTTTAGTTTAATGTTTTGTTGAAGGTTTTCAGATTCTATTTTTGTTTACTATGACTTTTTATTTTGCCTGACAGTGAGATGATTTATTTTGGTCGAATGACTTCCAGTTAAATATGACATGTTGTATTTTTACAGGACAATGAGGTGATGCGTGTCTGGCTGAGAGACCTCCGGTTTGAGGAGTACTGTATTCTGTTTGTACAGGCAGGCTATGATATGGCAACCATTTCCCACATGACCCCTCAGGTACAATTATCTAACACATGATGAGAGAGAGAGAGAGAGAGAGAGAGAGAGAGAGAGAGAGAGAGAGAGAGAGAGAGAGAGAGAGAGAGAGAGAGAGAGAGAGAGAGAGAGAGAGAGAGGAGTTAAATCAAGGCATCCAATCTATGGAAATGGTAATGTGTAATCTGTACCAAAACTGATATCCTACCCTGTGATTTATCCCTAATGTCCTGGAATTTGTAGTTTGATTGGTCGTAAAAGGTAGAACAAACTGACCAAAATGATGTCAGCATGACCTTCATAGATCATCAAAGTAAATTGGTTTGATTGTGGAATTTGGTCATTGATGGGAAAAGTCGGTTGGAAGGGTCTTCTCTGTAGAAATCAGATGTCTACATTGTTGGTATTTGTTATCAGTTCTTGGGTGTCAGTCTAGTTTATCTTCACACATCAGTATCAAATGAAGAAATAGTCTAGTTTATCTTCACACATCAATATCAAATGAAGATATAATCAGATAACGTTTAACAGCAAACAACCCAGACATTTTTTAAAAAAATTCTGGTATGGAATTTTGATGATGATGTAATTGTTATCAAACATTTAAAAATTTGGAGAAGTGGACAGGGGGCACTCTCCACGTAGTAGGGCTTTGACTTCCTCTGATGTCGTGAATCTTTTTAAAAAATTCAAACTGAACTGTTCCACGTCAAATTCAATTTCTACCTTCATGTGACAAATCATCCCTTCCTTTGTCTCTATTGGTTCAGAATGAACTTTGAATCTATATTGTTTCACATGAAATCCCGGACATTTTTCACAGATCTTCTCCGTAATTGTATTGCTCTCGTTGATAACTGGTGAAAATCTATAATCTCTGTATTAGGGATATAGTCCCAGAATTATCTTCTAATAACAACTTATATCACTGGGGCAATTTCTCAGAAAAACCAATTACTGTTCATTCTAAAGACTTTCATTGCTTCTTAATGAAAATTTTTCTTCCAGTTATTAATGCTACGTATGCTTGTTGAATTTTAATCCACCATGTTGTCAGATTGTTTGAAATCAGCACTTACTCACAGGCAATAAAAATCATTTCAAGTGCTGTAAAGAAATGTGATTGGTTTGAAAGTACATGTACATAAAATGTAATTTGTAATACATGCACTAAAATAACTTGCAGAATGAAGGGTGGGGGGGGGGGGGGGGCAGCATATACTGTGAGAGGGTACACTTTCCCTCTGTCTTATGTTACAATGAAATGTTGTCATATTACACGGTGTCTGAATTCATGGTTTTTTTGTCTGCAAACAAGTCGAAGAACTCACTATTGCCAGATTATAGGTTTCCCTGTAATCTCAATCCTACCATTATTCCAAACACATTTTTCAGTTTGACTGTCTCATTAGTGGTTGAATTATCCAGCTGTTTTCACAAAATGCTGGGGGGGAAAATCTCTTCTTACTTTATTTACAAATTTCTTTTTAGGGGATAAAATAGTCTAGAAGTGGTTGATTCCATGGAAACCCCATTATGACCATTAGGGAGATAGATGGCTATACAATGAAGAAGCTTTGTATTTCCATGCCTACTCTCGTAGAAAAAAACATGTTACTATAGTAATATTTGAGGAAATGCATTGATCATGAATTGCATTTTTGTTACAGGATTTGTCTGCAATTGGCATCACCAAACCAGGTCACAGGAAGCGACTAAAGGCTGAAATAGCCCGGCTGAATATTCATGATGGCATCCCAGATTTCAAACCAGTAAGTTACATTTATCTGAATATTCATAAAACTTTGAGTATAGAATGTGAGATAGGTGTATACTTTGCAATTAGTGCCAATTGTTTAAGTTCCAAACATGCGATATATATCACAGAAGATTGTCCCAAAACATACTGTTGATACTAGCTTGAACGTTTTCCTCCTGGACATTGTAAATGGATGTCAATTATACCTTGGTATTCAAGAAGAGCATAAAACATAGCTACCCTATACCAGCCACCTTGTATTTGATTTTTTTTATCATACTGCATAATGATTTATATAAGAAGCATAGGAACAGGTGCCCAATTTATAGTAGGATTAGAATTTGAAAGAATACTGCCTTCCCCAATTTATTATAGGAGTAAGGCCTACCCCAACTCATTACAGGATTAGGATTTGTAGGAGTAAGGTCTACCCCAACTCATTACAGGATTAGGATTTGTAGGAGCAATGCCTACCCCAACTCATTACAGGATTAGGATTTGTAGGAGTAAGGCCTACCCCAACTCATTACAGGATTAGGATTTGTAGGAGTAAGGTCTACCCCAACTCATTACAGGATTAGGATTTGTAGGAGCAATGCCTACCCCAACTCATTACAGGATTAGGATTTGTAGGAGCAATGCCTACCCCAACTCATTACAGGATTAGGATTTGTAGGAGTAAGGCCTACCCCAACTCATTACAGGATTAGGATTTGTAGGAGTAAGGTCTACCCCAACTCATTACAGGATTAGGATTTGTAGGAGTAAAACCTACCCCAACTCATTACAGGATTAGGATTTGTAGGAGTAAGGCCTACCTCAGCTCAGTATAGAATTATAATTTGGTTTAATGAACTTTTAGAGAGGTGTTTTTGTTCACTACTTCTGTTTTGAATTTGACATAATATATAATATGATTTAAAAGATTAAGTGACCTTGTAAATGTAGGTTGACATGATGGAATGGCTCCACATCCTGGGTTTGGAGCAGTATTACAACACATTGTCACAGCAGGGTTATGATGACCTTGACAAGGTCACAGATATCACTTGGGAGGATCTGGAAGAAATCGGCATCCAGAAACTAGGTCAGTTAACCAATAAAAACTACATTATTTATGCAATACTGGCATTATGCAAGTTATTAGAATAATGGCATTTTGACAGTATGCATTGTGACTTGATCTTTATTTCTTACTGTAGGTCATCAGAAGAAAATTACTCTGGCCATAGAGCGCTTGAAGAGAATTAATTCCAATAGTAAACGTTTATCTGCAATGGACAAAAGTGGACATAGTGAGATAATTGACCCTCCTCCACCCCTTGGCCATGCTCGATGGTCAGGGGATGACTACATCCACGAGATTCCATCCTCACCATTCAAAACAAAGAAATCGCTGTCAGGGGACAATTTAAATAGTGACCGTCTCTCTCAAAAGAGTGATAGGTATTCACAACACAGTGACAACAGTCTAGAGTTCATGTCTCACAGTCCCAACACCAGTTTCCAGCCGGACGTAGTCGCCATACAGGTCAAAAGGCACGCTTCTCAATCTGAGTCCCCCAATGACACTTCTGGTGCACGGATTTCCTCATTTCAAGCACCCCCTTCATCAAGGGAGGATCGAGATAGCACCCCCACAGCAGAGGAGGAGGTTGCACAGCCTGCTCCCATTGTTGCCCCGTCTGTGCCAAAAGCTGTGATTAAACCAAAGCCAGTTGCCAAGATTATTGCCAAAACAAAGCGCAGCAGCAAAGAAACATCACCTGAGATTATAGATATTGAGAAATATGAAAAAAATCAGGACTATGGGAAAAGTCCAGGGAAATCGTTTCTTCTAAATGCAGTGATGTTACAGAAAACAGGGCAGTCTGATCATATATACGATCAGCCAAGAATGCAGAATTCTCCCAAATCTCCAAAGTCGCCCACTCATCCTCCTGTGTCTCACCCCTTCCCTGTCACCACAATGGCACCTGTTTTTGTTTCAGTCTCAAATCAGAATGGTATTCAGCAGTCACAAGGTTCACCAACTGGTCGGAAAGTACCCCCTCCTCCTCCTCCCAAACGCACCAATTCAATTTCCAGCAGGCAGGATCTTAACTCATCCAGGTATGCTGGCAGTATACCCAAGTCTGCTTTACAGAGCACTGATCAGAACACTCAGAGAACTGCAGCCATGACAGCGGGCAATCCACCTCAGTCAACTCCCAGGAGAGGGTCCCTGGGGAATGACGTGAATGACCAGAAACAACTTGCTTTTGCAACCTGTGTTCAAAGTCTATCTGCCAAGTTTGGCAGTAAACGGATGGAAACAAGTTCAGAGGACGTGAACAGTTCTGATGGGGAAGATTTTCCCCCTCCCCCACCTCCAATAGCTATGGACATAATCACTCCCAAAATTCATAATTATGGAATTCCCAGTAAGGATGAAAAAACTCCAGCTGAATTGAGAGGAATGGGAAAATTAGGGCAACCCACCACACCCAATGGAAATTCTTCCACAAGTCCCCTCACCCCAGCAGACAAGCCAAGCTCCTACAAATATAAAGCCCCTGTTTTACTACCGGTTAAGGAGAACACACCACCTCCCAAAGTTTCCATGGTGCCAAACTTTACCCAGAATCCCCCTGTTCCTAATCATGTGACTACCACTGCCCAATCAAAAGACCCAGTTCAGACCTCTCCTAGGGTGCAACACCTTTCTCATGAACATAGAAGGAAAGACTCAACCTCTAGTTCAGATTCAGTAGTGTCAGCTTCTAGTGTGGACTCGAATACCTTGCCATTTGCTAATGAGAATGTGGGAACAATAAAACAGCGTGTGCCCACAACCAAACCCTCCATAGTGCCAATTAATGAGAGTGTTGACTCCACCCCTCAGGGTCAGAGTCCGGGATTCCCAGACCATCAACGAGTCTTATTACCCAGCGTGCCACCGAAAACTAGTATACAAGCACACCTGAAGATACGGAACAATAAAGGTAAGGAAATGTAGTGTATGTTGTGGCTTTCTTAGCTAAATCTCTTTAGAAAATTTTGCAAACCATCTTCTACACTTTTAAGTAATATATTCTTCATCAAGTAAAAATTCTCATTGTGTGATGAAAACATGGTATGATTTTTCAGATATTCCAGAGATAGACAAATATAAAAACAAGCCTGATGAGTACCTATCACATTATCTAATCAAACCTATCATCATTAATGCTTTGGCAGTCACAGGTGTAAGAAATTTAACCCTGCCCAGCTTAATGTTTGCCACTATGCCAAATTCCTCCATGCTTTTAACCCAGAACTTGGTCAGATTAGTGACTCAACTGACCTTAACCCAGGACAACATTTTAATCTCAGATCTTGGTCCATTGATGGGCATTGGTGGTTTTCAGAGAGAGTGTGGAGAGCAGATTTTCTCATTAGAACAGGGGTCATTTAATATAAGAGTTTAGGAGATTCAGCCTATGAATGTCAGAGGGAAGAGATAGCAAGTTAAATGAGGGAGGAAAATGGATATGAAATAGGGAGGTTGTAGTCATTCTAGTTATGTTACAGAAAATTGTAACACAGAAATATGTTTGTTGCATAAGTGACAGGTGCCTTGTTTTTATCAGGTAACTGGGGACTTTGAATGCCATTTTTTTTTTTTTTAAATAATAAAACATCATTATCCACCGTCAAACTAATTTTCTTCATACCTCTAACTCATACATAGCATTACTAATCATTGCTTGTTTTTGCTCAAGAATAAGGACAACTAACTAAACATCTATTTTTGGAGCAGTACGAGGTATAACAGTTGATGCTAAATATCAGTTAAGTTTGAGTTCATTATTACTCTTTGTTTCAGGACCAAGACCGTCGGTACCAGTGAAGCCTGGTGCCTCTCCGCCCGTAGCAGCCAAACCACAAAGGTATGTTAAGCAATTCCTCACAAATCTGACAATAACTACCTATCGTAACATACATAAAATGACTTTTAAAGAGATGCTATATGAAGTCTCATCAGTTTATTTGTTTTGGTTTTTTTATTTATTTTTTTGTTGTTGAATACCAATTTTCTTTCTCTTTGTGCCAGACAAAAAAAAAAATGTTTGTTAATAATGGAAGAATGTATACCAGCCTTCCACAAAATTAAAACTATTTTTGACCAATGCATAAAAATTGATGCCCATAAAAATTGATGAAACCACAGGATGCAAGTGTAACAGTCAGCCAGGTTTGATCACCAGTGGCCAATTAGCTCAGTTAGTAGAGCACCTGACGAGAGATTCAGTGGACCTGGGTTTGAATCCTGATCTGCTCCACTGCATTTTCTTCCTTCCTGTTACACAAGTGTATGGTGTACTGTCAAAAGCAGTTATCTCCCTTTTTTTCTCTGTATATTAGAAGAATATCACAAATAGTAATGATGAAGACGTGCTATGTTTTCCAGAGGTAAGAAAGGCAAAGATGTGGATGTTCTAAATGACATTGACAACATGTTACAAGGTTTAACAGAGGAGCTAGACGCCATGTTGGAGGAAGAATTGGTCATGGATGAGTGATTGCATACAAAGTGGTTAGGAAACAAAAACTTTTAACAATGTAATCTTGATTATTTATTAACTGTATTTCAAACAAATTCTTCAAATGACAAGTGCAAATACAGTGCAGTATGTCTTCATATACATCTTGTACCATTCATCACCACCAGTGTGTTTTCTTACATTTCATTGGATGTAGCTAGTATTTTTTTTTTCAAATTAGTCAATCACAAAGCTTCATTGGAGGAGGTGTGAATTTCATTGAAGATTTCGATGTGAAACAGGATGTATTTATTCTGGTGTTATTCATAAGGAGAGATTTTTTTATGCAGAGTGAAAAGCCACATATAGAGCCAAATCCCCTCGTGCTTTTGAGAGTGCTTTGAACCGATATTTTAATTTGATAGGAGTTCATGTAATATGTTCTGTTTTGTTAATTGTTAACCTAGTCAGTTCCGTCATTGAGTGAACACAATTTTCATATGCCTGTGATACATGCATACTGCATGATGGAACAGATCTTGACACTCTATAAAGTCAATGCCTGCACATCAGTTTGCCGTGTAATATTATCACGGCTCCATTTTTGTATTCCAATGTATAGAAATCTTGTCCATAGATTAGCATGTTTGTTTCTTAAATATAAATGAATGGAAAATGTGTATGTGTTATCTGTATCTCTCCCACACAGTAGAAATGAAAAGCAAATACTGTATGTGTTCTTGTTTTATAGGAATTTATATTTTGGTAGTAAAGCTGGAGTGCTAGTATACGAAATTCTCTCCATTACGCTGCTCATTGACAAAAACGTTAAATAATGCCAAATCACACATCAGCTTCTATTTCACTAAATTTTGAATATGCTGAGATTTGTTCATTCACATACAGTATGTCTGAACAATTCAGTGTAATATACCTCTAACAATGAACTATGCATTAATATATAGTTATCAGCTTATGGCACATGATGTATTTTGTAGAAACATAGAGTTCAATGAGGCATCAGTTTATGCATACAGTTGTAGTAGTAAATACATAAAGACCAGTACTGTAAAATATGTTTATAATGGATCACAGGTATAGTAAATTCACTAATGTTATGACAAAGTAATACATTTATAATGAACACAGTTAGAGCAAATTCACCATAGCTATAATGATTTAAACGTATCCCCCCCTCGACAAGATTCTAAATGAACGTAGTGAAGTTTTAACAGGACTGTTTTGAGTCATGGATTTGTTATAGCCATGTTTTACTGTTTTTTACCTGGACGTAGATCAATTAAACAGAGAAGTAAAAATGTTGTGATCTCGGTTTCATTTCAGTTTGATGTAAGTTTGTTTAAATGTGTGTACTGTTGCTATTTAAAAGTATGGTTGTGAAACTCTATGGCATAATAATTTTTCAATGATCTTCACTGCATTAGGCATACTGGACTTATTTAGTACTTAATGTGTGAATTATTATATCAGACTAAGAGAATTTAAAACTCCTCCTATAAGTGAGGTTTCCACCCTTTTGTGAATTAACCAAAAGATATTTCATTTCCTTTGAAACCCAATTAAGTCACATTTATAATTTGTATTATTGTAAAATGACATGATAAACATTGATGCAATCATTGCTTACTTAATATTTATTTCTGATTATCAAAGAACACACTTCATTTCTATTTACACAGATTTTCAAATAAAAATATGAACAAATATCCAGATTAATATGACCACATGATATTTATTGAAAGCAAACTCCAGTGGTTTTACTTTCTGTTCACAAAATGCTTTTTTTTTCTCTCTCCAATCTAGAACTGCAAGTATGGCTCATTTTCCATTCTTACAGAATTTTCCTACTTATTTGAATTTTCAGTTTGCATTGCACATTTACAATTATTCTGCTGTCATTATAGAAAGTGCCTGATACTATGTCATCAATTTAAAGGGAGATAATCAAGAAATTTTGTAATGGGAGATGAAAGTTGCACATGATTTGTCAATATACTGCAAAAATATTCGGGGCATTGGGAGTTTGTTACTTGGTGTTTTGTTACTGTTATCGACTGAACGTACAGCTGTATTTAGAGGTACAGCTCATTCAATGATGTATACAATAAAATAAATGTCTCAGAGTTCTTTGTTTTTTGTTTTTTTTTTAAGTAAAATGCCAGGATCATAACGTTTTTGTGAGTAACTAGAACACTCATAGTCAAAGTATTTGGTTCCCCATCATTTTTATGCCCCGCTTGTATATAGAGCATATTGGTTTTCGCCTGTCTGTACCTGGTTGGTCGGTAAACCTCCAAGTGTAGTCTGCTCAATACCTTGAAACCCCTTTGTTTGATGGACACCAAACTACCTTAAAGAGTAGATGACTCTATTGATTTTGAGGTCAAGGGTCAATTTACTATCTTCTTGAGAACCCTTTGCTTGACATCAAACTTGGTAAACTGGTTCCCCCCTCAGAAGATGGGTGATCACAAGGTCCAGTGTCAAACTGAACATAATAAGATACTGCCTGCTCACAAACTGGACATAATAAGATACTGCCTGTACACAAACTGGACATACATACTGCCTGCTCACAAACTGGACATAATAAGATACTGCCTGTACACAAACTGGACATACATACTGCCTGTACACAATCTGGACATGATAAGATACTGCCTGTACACAAACTGGACATACATACTGCCTGCTCACAAACTGGACATAATAAGATACTGTCTGCTCACAAACTGGACATACATACTGCCTGCTCACAAACTGGACATACATACTGCCTGCTCACAGACTGGACATAATAAGATACTGCCTGTACACAAACTGGACATACATACTGCCTGTACACAAACTGGACATACATACTGCCTGTACACAAACTGGACATAATAAGATACTGCCTGTACACAATCTGGACATAATGAGATACTGCCTGTACACAAACTGGACATACATACTGCCTGTACACAATCTGGACATGATAAGATACTGCCTGTACACAATCTGGACATAATGAGATACTGCCTGTACACAAACTGGACATACATACTGCCTGTACACAAACTGGACATACATACTGCCTGTACACAAACTGGACATACATACTGCCTGCTCACAAACTGGACATAATAAGATACTGTCTGCTCACAAACTGGACATACATACTGCCTGCTCACAAACTGGACATACATACTGCCTGCTCACAGACTGGACATAATAAGATACTGCCTGTACACAAACTGGACATACATACTGCCTGTACACAAACTGGACATACATACTGCCTGTACACAAACTGGACATAATAAGATACTGCCTGTACACAATCTGGACATAATGAGATACTGCCTGTACACAAACTGGACATACATACTGCCTGTACACAAACTGGACATAATAAGATACTGCCTGTACACAATCTGGACATAATGAGATACTGCCTGTACACAAACTGGACATACATACTGCCTGTACACAAACTGGACATAATAAGATACTGCCTGTACATAATCTGGACATAATGAGATACTGCCTGTACACAAACTGGACATACATACTGCCTGTACACAAACTGGACATACATACTGCCTGCTCACAAACTGAACATAATAAGATACTGCCTGTACACAAACTGGACATACATACTGCCTGCTCACAAACTGGACATAATAAGATACTGCCTGTACACAAACTGGACATTATGAGATACTGCCTGTACACAAACTGGACATACATACTGCCTGCTCACAAACTGGACATACATACTGCCTGCTCACAAACTGGACATACATACTGCCTGCTCACAAACTGGACATACATACTGCCTGTACACAAACTGGACATACATACTGCCTGCTCACAAACTGGACATAATAAGATATTACCTGCTCACAAACTGGACATTATAAGATACTGCCTGTACACAAACTGGACATACATACTGCCTGCTCACAAACTGGACATACATACTGCCTGCTCACAAACTGGACATAATAAGATATTACCTGCTCACAAACTGGACATTATAAGATACTGCCTGTACACAAACTGGACATACATACTGCCTGCTCACAAACTGGACATAATAAGATATTACCTGCTCACAAACTGGACATTATAAGATACTGCCTGTACACAAACTGGACATACATACTGCCTGCTCACAAACTGGACATACATACTGCCTGCTCACAAACTGGACATAATAAGATACTGCCTGTACACAAACTGGACATACATACTGCCTGTACACAATCTGGACATGATAAGATACTGCCTGCTCATAAACTGGACACAATATGATACTGCCGACATTTGTCCACTGGTACTCCCTAAATGGAAGATGATTCCACTGATTTTCAAGTCAAAGGTCATTACTCAAACGACTGGTGAGGAGCCTCTGTGGCCGAGTGGTTAGAGCATCGGGCTCAAAATCACAAAGCCTCTCACCTCTGTCGGCGCGTTTGAATCTCGGCTGCGGCGTTATGTGAGAAAGTTTGCCAGTTTACTTGCGGAAGGTCGGTGGTCTCTTCCCAGGTACATTGTATCTGGGTTCTCTCCTCCACCAACAAAACTGGACGCCACCAGATAACTGACATATTGTTGAGTGTGGCGGAAAGCAATAAATAATCAATCAAACGTCTGGTTATTTGAAAATGCCTGCTCAGTATCTTGCTAGATCAAACATACTATTGTGGTTGCCCCCGACTTCTAGATAACCCATATTTTTCACTATCATTACATTCTGAACTTTTTCAATATTGCCTCTAGGGGTACACAAGTGTTTCTAGAATATTTCTTGTTCTCCATAAGCTTCCAGATATATTCTACAGCTTAGAATCTCCTTTCCACAGGATTAAAGAGTGGTTTGCATTCATGTACTGTGGTATATAAATTGACTCCGTTATCTCCAATAGAAGAGATGGAGCTAGTCGAATTTATGAGAAAACACCGATTTCCACTGTACATTAATTTGGTGTGTATATACCAGACTGACGGCACTACTAGTTGACATCCACCCTCCACAAAATTCTTCAGTTTGTGGATATCGACTGGTGACACTGGTCTCCCCCTCCCCCTCCATATTTCAAAGCCCTTTTGCCATCCTTGTCCGAAACGTGGAAATGTCACACGGTAAACAATGAGAAGAGAACACTAATTACAGTTGAAAGTCTGTATATACATAATTAGAATCTATATTCATTATAAAACATCTGTATATAAACAAAATATATGGAAAGTATCACAGCAAATTAAATTTTACAGAGCAACTTTTGTGTTTGAAAGTGGCACAACAACTATATACCAGCATACAGATGTCCAAAATTGAGGGGAAATCCTTGGCCAAACATAATACACACTGTCATAGAAATTCCCACAGAAGCAGAAGATATCATTTTTCATATGCCAATTCTTTTATCAATAACTAATCATAACTGTTCTCAATGAAATTAATAATAAATTCTTTGATCTACTCAAAAATTTCAGGACCCATCAGAAGAGACTAATATGACTTGGGTTGAATTTTTGGTACCTTTTTAAAAATTTCATAAGACAATGTGTATTTCTACAAAAGCTGATCCACTTTAATTACACCATACTGTTCATAGCCGTACAAAAGCCAATATAAACGCTTTACAATGTTTTGAGGCGAGAAAGATTGTAAGCTTAAATTTCAGAGAGAAATGGCTAAGTATCTGGTAAATTGTAATGGTCCATATGCAAATATTTTATCATATGAAATCATAAAAAAAATTGAACCAGGCAATTGTACAAGGAAACAGATCACTGTGGCAAATGTCTCAAGGGAGATAACTCGAAACATTACCGAGCAACTCTTAAGAGTATCTATTAAGATCAATACAAAATCATTAAGATGTATAAACATACCTGAAATTTCAATATCTTTCACTATCATAAATGCATATATATACGATTAACTCTGTTATAAGATTTTAAAGCACTTTTTCTAAATCTATAAATCTGCAAATATGAGCAATACATAAAATGTAAATAAAATAATTCAATCTTGCAAAATATCTACATATATTTGTTCTTTGTTTACAATACCACTTTATAATTTTATCTCAGCAAGACTGAAGAAATATTCCTTATAAAGGTACTGAGAAATCAAATCTCAACAGAAAATTTCTCAACAATAACAAAATGACAACAAAGTAAGTCATGTTACACAATGTGCACCAAAAACACAACAACAACCCACCAAGACGCCAGATCATGTGCTGGGGTTTTAAAAATATACCTATTCTATATCCACTTTCAAAGTCTATAAAAGCTACAATCCTTTAAGTATTAGCCAATCAGAATTCAGCACAAGAGGACATGTGCAGTCATTCAAATATCAGCCTATCAGAATTCAGCATAAGTAGATGTGTAGTCACTCCTGAAATTTTTATTTAAACTGTTAACAGAAAAACTCTCAAAATATAATCCACAATTCCAAAAACATGCCTCTCATCATCGTACTAGCAAGTACTTTAAGAACTGGTAAGTACTTTAAATACTAGTAACAATTCCTCACCATTTCTCTGCAGTTCAACTCGTGCAGACCTGTATTTTTCTACAAACCTCATCATACAATATAAACAGAAAAAGCAGAGATTTAAATGTATACACACATGTATGAGAATTGCCTAAATCCCTTAACTGGTATACTACATCATCAGTTTTAGTGTTGATGTAAATATACTACATCATCAGTTTTAGTGTTGATGCAAATATACTACATCAGTTTTAGTGTTGATGTAAATATACTACATCATCAGTTTTAGTGTTGATGTAAATATACTACATCAGTTTTAGTGTTGATGTAATCTACACATTTCATGAAATTTTACAGTAGTGTCTTCATGCAAAAAAATAACAACGTATATGATAGGATTTTCACATTTTGTGTTTTGAATTTTTAAAGTGATTTTTAAACATTACTTTTGCTTGCTACACATTTACTGTAATATATTTTGTTTATAATCTCACTGAAAATAAAAGAAACTGTGTACATTTATTTGTAATTACTAGCATTAGGCATATATGCATAGCCATGTACATAACATAGCAATACATATACCCTCTAATAACTCCAGATTATCAGGGCCTCTTAACAAAGACCACAGTGTCCCTCAACACTTCCTGCAGAACTAAGTATAGCTCTTGAAGAAAATATTGAGTCAGACCAGAGACTTTCCCAGAGAGCTACAGTTCTGCAGCTACTTCGCATATTACAACATCTCCAGTATTTTAATTCTATACATAACTGGACAATGGCCAGGGAAAGACAACTATAAATTTCTGCCAAAAAATCAAAATCGATGAAATGCTGGTTATGATTTAGAGATTGTGTGATGTAATTTGTGCATTTCTTTAAGAGCAGCGGTGATCACAGAATGAGGCACCTAAATTTGAAGGTCACAAAAACAAAGGTCACAAAGAGAAAATGACTTATGGACTGAATGACAAATACTCAGCCATTGTTGCACTGCTCACTTCAAATTTAGTATAAAGACTGGTGCAGGTAAAAGATAAATACCTGTGTATCTGTTAAGACGCAATGTCAGAACCACAATATCATAGCTCCGCAATATCATAGCTCCACAATATCATAACTCTACAATAGCACTTATGTTTGCCTTACAGTAGGTCCCTATATGATTTTGTTAATTCTGTAATTAAATACAGAAATATAAATAATTGCAACTCATTAAATCATATATATAATAAAAGTATAAAGTCATTTATTTTCAGGGCGGGGGGGTTTAAATATTGTAGTTTCCATGGTATGGACATGCATACAAATTAAAATCCTCAGCAAATAAGATAAACTGTAGTGAAGAGTAACAGCTCTTCCGCCACAAAATTAAGTCCAAATGAATGCTCTTATTTTTTTAAACCCACAAAAATAGACAATTTTACAAAATACATATATAAGAAATTAACAGATTTTTTTCACTACAATATTGTTAAAATACACATAAAAAATTCCAATTATTAAAATTATGGCAAGGTAAAATAACTGCAAATATACTTATATATACATATATTTAATATATGTACTAAAATAATTATACACGTTTACTGCAAAATCATCCATGCTGTCTGAATTTTTGGTGACTAAGAGAAGGGCTGATGAATTGACTTTGATGTAACTTGCTTTCAAATTTAGAGGAGGATTTGAATTTGTTGACATCTTCATGTCACAGAAACAGCAAAACTTTAACATACATCAGAATGAGTGATTTCACAGTACATTATAATACATTTCATCGACCTTCAAATAGATGTTGTTAAACTATGTTTATTCACACTGGTTCCCCATAGTTTGGCAGGGAGGCAACATCACAGTACTTGGGAGGAAGCACTGCAGATTGAGATACTTCCAGGACAGTTCCAGGTACTAACTCGTTGAGCATGATCGCATCGTAAGCAGGTGGCGCTTCATGTATGGCAATTGGATCTTGGGAAGGTGTATACACAACTGTATAAAAACAAATATTTGTAGGTTTTCCAATTCATCTAAACAAACTGAATGGGAAAAATAAAACATTTACTCTGCATGGAAGGAAATTTTAAAAATATGGCAATATTATGAATTGTGTAAAAAAAAATTTTTTTTTTACCAGAGCAGGTTTGAAAGCATTGGGAGTTTCTGGGCTGAGGCGATGCTTTAAGCCACTTTCTTGAGATGGACAACTTGCCAAGAATGACTGTTCCCACTAAGATAATCAGACCAGCCACTGAAAGATTATTATCAACACCTGAATTCACATTAAATATCATGTATAATAAGTGATTCAGATATACAGTAAAACATGCTTATAACAAACACACTTATAACGAATGCAAACATTTTGCAAAGTGATAACTGTGTTTTATCGTATAGTGAACAGTTTTTTGCTGGCCCTGGAGGTTCACTATAACTGTGTTTCACTCATTTCTTTAAAATTGCCACCATAGCTGGATATTTAAACCAAACACAGAGAGATGGCTTTAGCTAATTATATAATACAACATAATACAGGTCTTTTACCTTCCAAACCACCATAATCAGCCATCGTGTATATATATGTATATTTGATAAAATGAAATTGCCATGTTTTATCTATTCCATGGATTTAGTGCACAATTTATTTCATCAAAATCATAAGCACAATGAAAAATATTTATTGCTGAAGAAAAAAAAAATTTCTCTCCTTTTGTGACAAATTATTTGACAGTACAAACTGGATATTGTGCACATCAAATCTGATGAGAGTCATTCTTACCCATTCCAAAAACACACAGCATCACTGATATGGCATAGTCAGACTTTAATGCATCCTTCATAAACACTGCTCCCATGACTAGGAAAATCAGCCCCAAAATTCCTGCACACACAAACCCCACCACCATCTGTTTGAACAGCCTTGGCCCAAACTCATCTTTGTTAGTGACAAGGTTACGTTGATTTTGCTGATATTCATGATAAGGTCGAAAGGTCAGTCTCTCACTCATGGTGAAGGTCGTTTGTTTTACATATCAAAATTTGGGTTGAACCTTGTGAAAGAAAAACAACAGAATAATTCTACAATATAATGTAAAGTTGCAATACTGTACAGGCCCTCAGTTACTATCAACTGTAACCACAGCTGAAGAACCAGAGAGCTACTGTCCTGTAGTTACTTGAAAGGGTGGATTCTGGAGTAGGGATATGTGTAAAAATAATCATTACAGTGATATGTCCTTCACAGAATTTGGACTCTTCCAATTTTGTCATAACAGTACATACACGCATGAAATACATTCACTTTGATTTTTAGAATTCCTACTATCACAATATATATGCATTCAAGGAACATTACTATGAAGCAGCATAAAATCTTTTCATACATGTATATCATTTACATGTATTTTTCTTCAGTGTCTTTGAGCACTCAAAAAGATGAATACAGTATTTCATGAGATATGAACTGTGATACTTCACACCGGCATACTTTATATGAAGTGTGTTAGTGCTTCATGAAAAGTATGCTGGCATGAAACACTGCAGTCCACACCGTCATGTATTTTTTAAAAATAAAATTTACTTTCATATTTACATTCTACATTAATTTCTGTCAGAATTCCCAGGTGTTAAATAGACTGTGTTTATCGAAACTCATACATGGATTGTTTACAGTTGCACTGCATTCATGAGGAAATGCCTATCCTTACATTTGTAAAGATATCAAAGGCAAAACCATTTCTAATGTAAATATAAATTAATGTTTTACAAATCGCATATTGTCATATATGGACGTGTTACTGTCTATAGAAATATAGTTGGCAATTGAAATTCTGTTCCAAAAATTTTAATTACAGATGCTCTTGTTTACACATCGTGTTGTATCCCAACATTATTATATTGACGGGATAGGACAACCAGTTTGTACCAGTTTCTGACCCCAGAGTTTGTAAGCACATACACGGATACGTTGTATAGGTACAAGTAGATTATAGCTAAAACTATTCCAAGTGAAACACATAAGGCCATTAAGCATGACAAAGAATCGGGCTCCGAAAACAGAGCAATAAAACTGCAAGATGATTACATCATAATGTACAGTCTCAACCTTCACAGACAAGTCCATGAAGCGAATTCTCCGTAAATTCGTATCAGTGTGTACGACAATATATCTATAATAGATAATTTTACCATTATCACTTCAGACATGATATGCGGGGGAAAGGGAGTCACTCTAAAATTAAGAAATTATTAATTTCGTAACCATGATATTTGATTTTTTTTTAATGTATATGGCATCCTGACTCTGGCGATAATGACACGTTAGTGCATAACAACCAGACGCTTGACATTCATAAAAATACGAAAGTACCAGTCAACAGACTCGTTACTTACTAGGTACAGGCTCTCGGTATTTTAAATATATATATATTTTAAAAAAAATTGTCTTCCTGTCGTGTAAATTTCACTGGATCTTCATAGTGCATAATCCTTCTCCAAATGTAAACTCCAGAGTAGTTCCGACTAAACAGAACAAATTTACTACGATCGGATAATTCTGGATAGAGCCCTGGTAAAATGTGGACAGGTGATGGTATCTCTGGGCGAATCCTAACAAGTATTTTCTTACATAGAAATACATGTGAATGACAAATTGTTGATTTGAAATTACGCACTTATTTTCCACAGTGTAACATTTAGTATATGAATATATTCTGTAACTTTCAACCTTCCTCGACTGTGCATAGCTAGACTTAGCTTACTGTGTAAACGGTCAACAGTCCACAATATGTTGACAATTTTATGAATTTTCATTCGATATGGTTAAAAGAAGCTGCAGATCTGTAGCTCTCTGGAAAAATATTGGGACGGACTAGTCAATCCCAACTTGGTATTTTCCCAGAGAGATACATCTGCAACTAGGTTTAAGGTGGAATTTATTTCGCAAGGCTATGTCTGGTTTATTGCATGATGTACATGTCGGGTTCATCCCGCCCAGCTGGCATTAGCTCTTCTGAGATTGAGCCAAGTATCAAACATCAAACATCAAAAAAAAAAAAATAAAAAAATCAAGAATACTTATTTTCAAATCTGGTCTTCCAATCAATGGAATAGATGAAAATAGCTATGTCATCAAACTATTTTCCTTGTTTTGAAGCAATGTTTTCGAAAATACGAAGTCACAATGGACTCTAGCCTGTCCGTGCAATTATTAAAATTTTCCTTAATATGTCAAGGGTAATTTCCTTACTCTGAGTGTATATAGATATAGAATCTTTATTTTGAGTCGAATATTTTCAAATGCAAACATAAGCGCTGAAGAGCTTGTATTTCGACAAACAATTGTAAATATAACAGTACATGGTATAAAAGAAATGATATATGATACAAGTGAAAACAAGGAAACACAAAACAAAAGACACAGCATGCATGAAATAAAGAACTGAAATCATAGGTTAAGATAATTAAAACTAAAAAACTAAAGCACTGTCTATAAACACACACACACACATACACACACACACACACACAAACAAAACAAAAAAAACAAAAAAACAAAAGAACAACAACAAAAAATCCCACAAAAACAGGAGAGGACTAAAACAAAAAGAAAGGAGAAAATGGATTTAATAGTTACAAATTGGACAATTGCAGAGAGAATCATCCCAGGTCAAGAGCTCTCTGTAATTTACGCGTGTAACTAATAAATTCACAGAAAATATTTTAAAAATTAATTTTTTTAAATTTGTGTGTGTGTGTGTGTGTGTGTGTGTGTGTGTGTGTGTGGACAAATTTCACTGCGATGTGAAGTGTCAGGAGTGGTCACTTGAACAAATCCTCTGTAGTCCTAATGGCTATTATCACTTAACGACCGACTTCATCTTCCGGTGGAGTTTTTAAGCTGGGTAACTATAACACATCATAGGCATAAATAGATGGGTCGTGAACTCCCTTTGAAAGTTTCCTGGATCCGCGACTCCTATTGGTGAGTACAGGATAAAATAACATGCAATGAAATAATAGATATACCGGTACAAACATGTAACAATTTTTAAAATAATTGACTCAAGGATAGTATTTGGAACTATAAAAGTACACTAGGACGGTTTAAACACAAGACAGTCTCTGAAAAAAGAAGAAGTAAGACGTTTTTTAAAAGCGTTGCCTTATCATTGCACGTTGTGGCCTTTTCGGTATGTTTTAGGAAATTTTATACATGTGTTTCATTTTTCATTAACATTTCCCATTTCGTGGTTTGATTTTAAAAAATATATTTTGTAAATTGATGTACGTGTCTTATTTGCATTGTTAAATCTCAACACTGTAACTTTTAAATATCGTTTTAAAAAAAAATATGGTTTGAGAATTATCAGTACTGATAACTGTGGACATTATGTCGAGTGTTTAGAGTGATATAGATATATAAAATGTATACCTTTATCTTTTATCCATGTCTCTCTGTAGACATGTTCATCCGTTGACAAGTACATGCATATTGACAATCAGAGGACTGTCGGTCGAAGTCATTTCATTAAAGTTGACGCCTTTTAATATTTTTTTTTAAATCCACTAGATTGGAATCTCTCTAAACAACTGGTCGGTCGGATAGGAAGAGGAAAGTGCTTATATTACACGGGGCTCAATGTCGGAAAATAGAGAGAAAGAAAGATGGAGTGAGCGAGCAGCTTCTTTCTAAAGAGTAAAATTTTTACTGCAAAAATTATTTTTAATTTTCAGTCCATACGAGGAATAATGTGAGATAATATATCTCTAGACGCCCTTTGTTAATGCTCACTTGGGTGGCGACTGGGGTTTTATAAGTACTAATTATACATATATAAACATTAGTGTGTTTTATATATCTACATGTAATCTGATTCTGTAATATCGCGTCTTAAAGAGATCGGTTCTCCAGGTGTGCTGTCAAAACGGACTGAAAATGATTGATTGTATATTGTTTAACGTCTGTCTCGAGAATATTTCACTCATATGGAGATGTCACCATTGCCGGTGAAGGGCTGCAAAATTTAGGCCTATGCTTTGCACTTACGGCCTTTGAGCAGGGAGGGATCTTTATCGTGCCACAAATGCTATGATACGGGACCTCAGTTTTTACAGTCTCATCCGAAGGACCGCCCAATTTAGTGGCCTCTGACGACAAGCAAGGGGTACTGAGGACTTATTCTAACACGGATCCCCACGGACGACTAAAATTGACAAATTGACTTTGGGATAAAGGATGACTCCTATAGCAGCAAAGGTTTTATCTTTCTTTCTTTCTTTCTTTCTTGTACACCGTGAAATACCTTATACTACTAACTTGAAGAATCGCAAACTTAGAGCTGTGAAGAGTCCTGGGTTTCCAATCAAATACAAGCTAGAAAATACATCACTGGATAATTTCAAAGAAAAATTTACGCTTAATCTTCTAATGATTTCAAATTGATTTGATACAGTAAGTCAATTTCTAACAAAATGTTTTGTAACAATTTGGTTCTTGGCCTTATTTTATTATTAAAAAAAAAATAATCAAAAACTGTACTACTTTTGTTGTCGTTCGTTGAGTTTGATACAACAAATTATCCGATTCAAGAAACACGAATTTCGCCTATTCCTTATGTCTACCAACTAAAAAAAAAAAAAAAAAAGAACCAGTAACTATTGTATTATATGGAAATACTATTTACATCGCTAGATTTCCTATATGATTATCGCGTTTCCACGATATAACTATACCCAGAAATTTATAACAACAGTGAAAAATGACGTTAACGTCCCTTTCTTCATCAAACGGTGTATAAACCAAGGATTTGAACTGCTCACATTTAGGCATAGGGATTTATCCAGAGAACCCCCCCCCCCCCCCCCCCTTGTGCACAGTCAGTGAAAAGACAGCACGTCCAGTCATATAATGCATGTAAAAGGGTTATTGTTTTCTTAAAAATAACCTTAAGATTGGCTAATTAACAGTATTTTTTCTCAAAATATTTTTTAAACTTTTACGGCTTTTCTAATTGTTTTGGAATTTGTACTTTTAAAATCCAAGTGTTTAGCGTCTTCCGCTAAAAACTGATTCGAAATACACTCATTGCTTTATTGCAATTGAGCACACCAGCTGTCTCTCCTTACATTTTTCTATCTTTGACAGAGTGAATTTTAAGAGAGAGAGAGAGAGAGAGAGAGAGAGAGAGAGAGAGAGAGAGAGAGGTGGTATAGATATTCAAATTCAATAGTTAGAAAAAATGAATCCAAGGATACCTTTACAATTAAAATACACAAAACGGACTCTTCAGAGTGTATATTTTCTTACGTTCCTCCCACTTTTCTGTGTGAAATCTTTCTCGTTTCTTATGATATTCATGACGAGAATGACGTAAATCATTGACCAATAGAATTCACGCCTAACCTAAAATTGAAGATCTGGTTTAGGGTAGCCACGTTTAACACAGTAATGGCTGCGGTCATGAAAACTATTTTATGCAACGAAATTATCTTTGACAAGAAATCATATACACCACATGTTTGTTTGCTCATTTGTTAACTGTCGAATATGTATATATACGGGTTTTGTTTTGGTTAGTTTACCGAAGAATTGAAAGAACAAGTTTTCTGAATGGTCAAGAATAATTTTCTCGCATTCCATAAACAGTTTAAATTTCCGGTTAACCTGTGCTCGGTAGCTCAGCGATTGGCCGAACTGTGTCGTGCATATTTGTGAGAAACGAGAAAATGGAGAGGAGTGTACATTTCAGCCGTGGCTTGTGACGTTTCAGTCGTGGCATGTGACGTTTTAGCGGTTGACTGGAACGATGATCCATAGAGAACCCCAAACTTACATAGTGTGACATAAATTACAAATTTATGTATAAATCAAAAATAAAAGGAAAAACTGGTACCAATGTATAACAGTATGTTTACATGGGGTAACGACCATGTAGTAAATTTTTGTTATAAATGTACAGGGCTTTCTAACGGTTGTTGTGTTTTTATTGCCATTGATACACATGCAAATTTTTTTCTGAAGTAGGGTATTGCACTCTAAATTAAATTATAATTACATTCACCACCTTCAAATCACCTTTACTCTTTAATACTAAAGACGCACCCACGTGATACAAGTGCTTAGCTTTGTTACTGATTGCTCTGACAAAGATTTCATATGTTCTTAGTTTGGGGTTGGGTTCTATCTACCAATTTCAATAAGAAAGTGGTGATTTGTTATATATCTTACAAGTACATTTCTTATGTTTTTCGTGCTGATGAAAATATAATCCTCATCCTTACCCCCCAAAATATATATAACATCATTTGAAAACCCACTATCTCACCATTCCACGATCGAGCAAACTAATCTTTTAAATTCTCACTAATCGTTTCACATCTATCCTTATTTTACTTGTCACAAATATAGGGTACACTTCAACGATCAAGAATACTTTCGATACAAATTAACCAGCTGATTTTCACTTCCGCTCTTGTATTTATAACAAGTACATCGTTTTTATAACTTGTTTTCATGGCACGAAAGCATTTATGCCCCAAAGCCAATAGTGTAAATGCTTATAAATATAAGAAAAATTAACCTGTCTCTCCATTCACCATAATGCTAGGGGTACTACTTTTCAAGCTAAGAATGCATTTAAGAACTCGTGTCACATTCAATAATATCCACGTTATCGTACTTCCATATATGACATGCATACACTAAAACTGGTGATACAAACTTATCATATAAATCTAACTGAATATCAATACACAAGTCAAATAATCAAATTTTTCTAATAAATTACTTATTTCTAATAAATTGCTCTTTGGAATCTGAATATACATATGTTTTATATCCAATTAAATGTGTTTTCCAGAGACAATGATTCCAAACGATGCAAGCGCCAAAGAAGATACATGCGAAAAGAACACATTGTTAAAGGAGCCAGGACGAGAACATATAACGCGTAATTAAATTCTTCAATCACTTCTTCTGTATTACATTGGAAGACAAAAGAGCATCTTGGAGCAGGTCTTGGTAAATATCGCTACTTTAGTGTGCTTTTTCTCCACGTTATCTGTAAGTTTCCAGTTTCACAACGTAAGTAAAATTATCAGGTGCTTGTTGTAAATCAGAAGCTGTTTATGATAATGAAACAATGTCATCTGCATAGAATAGGTAAAAAAAAGTTTGTGTAAACAAGTAAAAATTTCTCCAAGTCTTTGGTTATGCTGGTAAGAAAATTGATTTTTCTTTCAATAAAAAAAATCCCATGTCATTGATACAAAGGGAGACTGAAAAGGGTAACAGATTCTCCCCTTGCCGTACCCCAAGGGTTAAAAAAAAATTGAGATCCATCATTCAGTCTTATGTTTGACTTAATACCTTTATACATATAAATGAAAAATTCCCAAGCGGGACATTAAACAATACATTACCAACAAATTTATTTCATATTTTTAGACAGAACAATTGCAATTTCTTTGCAGTGATGTCACTTTTCAAAACTTTCATATGCACCATAGTGTCTATTACTATGCAACATACGCCTAACCTCTTCCTTCATTTCCAGCTCCGTATTCAACCATTTTATCTTCCATTTCGCTACAAATCCATTTAATTCGCAATGACAACCTCGTTGACTGCGCAGCCATTTTGTTGATGTTCTGTATTCTTACGCACAACGCTTTCAATATTATTCACGTCAATTGCAGATAGATATTGAAATTTATTTTTGTTCTATTGTTTTAATACACTCATTAAATGATAAGAAATAAAGGTAAAAATAATCAGAATGAAAGTATCAGTGGTAAAATGGAACTGAAAACTTCGTCGTGTGCGTTTTGGTGTAATTTTCCTTTGACACTGTCATCATGGGGGAGATGTTAGCTTCATATGTTAAGCGCTATCTGTATATGCATTTCTTCAGTTATGAACCATGTGAGATATGGTGGCACATTATTCTTTCTTACTCATTGATCGCTGAAATGGGGTCTGTGGAACTTGAATTATATAGCGAACTATATTTTCAAAGAATCATCGACGCAGTAAAACATAACTTTATCTCCTCATTTGAAAAATTCGAAAATACTGACTTTTGTCTCCAGTAGAACCAAATCAAAGCAAGACAAAACTTTTAAAACTATGAGAATAAGTCGTAACTGACAAAGGTAACGAACAATGGTGAGTTTTTCTGATACCTTGCTACCTTTCTTAGGGTATTTTAAATGCCTTAACACTGATAAAAAATAAGATAATTATCTTTTTCTTATATGATTTAATACCCCTACTTTATTCCCTGTCATTATGTATTTAAATACACCAGTGTTATACAAAAACTTTGAAAGAGCCCACTATTAGAAATATGCCATAAATCGATCATTGTGCAATCGAAATTTATTCGAGGAAATTCAATCTACCAAACATCTCATTGCATTTTACTGGTGTTTATTAGATCTGCTATATAAACAGTCAGAAATATGTTCGTAGTAATTATGTCACAAATTACATGTATAACAATTCATATCTACTTTAAAGATTGATTGATCGATTGTTTGTTGCTTTCCGCCACACTCTAAAATTTTTCAGTTATCTAGTGGTGTCCAGTTTTTTGTTGGTGGAGGAGAGAACCCGGATACAATGTACCTGGGAAGTGACCACCGACCTTCCGAAAGTAAACTAGCAAATTTTCTCACATATATCGGCGCGAGCGAGAATCGAACCCGCGCCGACTAGAGATGCGAGGGCCTTGTGATTTTGAGCGCGATGCTCTTACCACTCGGCCACGGAGGCCGGGTACATTGTATCAGGGTTCTCTCCTTCACCAATAAAAACTGGACGCCACCAGATAACTGAAAAATTGTTGAGTGTAGCGGAAAACAACAATCAATCAATCCCCTCTACTTTAAAGAAATTCTAGGTCCTTTGATATAAAGTGTGTGGTCTAGAAATAACCTTCACACAATAACACCCATTGTGTCTCAAAATTAAACATTCATACTATGATTGTTGCATACAAAAGATACCATCCCAACTCATCCAGTGAATACAAGAACACAACATTCTAAACATGTTATTGTGACGCCATAGAAGCATGTTAATATTTGATGGCAGTTAGGCGCCAAAAACTTTATGGATGTAAACTAAATGTTGTGAATAATAGACTGACAAGCAAACGATAATGTCCATTGAATTTAGTTCTAAATAATTCTACAAAGTAACCTTCTTTGACTCTCCACAATTGTTCATTTAACGTTTTTAAGAGGTTCCATTTGCGCATGATTTGTAGTGTATAATGACTTGGAGGGGCTTCAGGTGGTATATGTTTGTTTGTTTTACGTTCCGTCGAGAAGTTTTTACTCATATTGAGACGTCACCAGCTGTAGGTGAAGTTCCACAAATTTAGACCTATGCTTAGCGCTCAGGGCCGTAGCAGTGAGGGTTCTTTAACGTGCCAACGCCTACCGTGACACGGGACCCCCGTTTTTAAGGTCATATCCGAAAGACCCGTGATTCTCACTTCTAAATGCCGAGCGTTTGGCGAAGGAGCAATCACTACCTATTTTTCGTCTTAGGTTTGACGCGGCCATGGCACAAGCGGGGCTCGAACTCATGACCTCCCGGTTACGAAGCGAACGCTCTAACCACTGAGCTACCGCGACCGGTGGTGGTATATGAGGTCATCGCTTATGTAAATGTGAAGATGTGTACCAATCTCCACAGAGGAAACGTCGTTGTTTATTCACTCTCATGCAATCTACAGATTTGGTTCCGGTTTGTCCGAGATACTAGGATGAGTCAATAGGTAACCAGCCTAACTTATTTCCGCTTGAAATCCATATCTTATTTTTCGATGTAACTGCCCTCTAGTGTGATGCACTAAGATCAACGGCGTTAAAGTGCCATCAGTCCAGAACTGAAAAAGTCAGGGTCCTTTCCATTGACCCACTCCTCAGCTGCCGTCACGACTTCTTCGACAGACCGGAAATGACGTCCATGGATATCTTTTTTTTTTTTCAAGTTTGGGAATAGGAAGAAGTTGCTAGAAGCTAGGCCAGGCGAATAGGCAGGATGTGGTATTAATTCATACCCGTCTCGCTCTACAGCATCCATTGCAACTTTGCAAGTGTGGACTCTCGCGCTGTCCTGTTGCAGCAAAACACCTTTAGAAAGTTTACTTCGGTGTTTTTCTTGGATGGCGGTTCTCAGCTGGTCTAGCAAGTTTGCATAGTATATTCCAGTTATTGTACTTCTCCTGGGTAAAAGGTCCAACATAATAACGCCTTTTAGCGTCCCCAAATACTGTGGCCATCACCTTACCAGCAGATGGTTGCGTCTTAAACGTCTTCGGCCTCGGGGACCCTGGCCCACCCACGGACGACTCTGAGCTCTATTCTCTGGCTCATAATATTGAACCCAAGTCTCATCTACAATCACCAGACGCAAAATAAAATCATCTTTTGACCTAATACTCTTCAACAAGGCACTAAATACTGATGCTCTGGTTGCCATTTGCTCATCGCTTACAGGCACTTGGGGCATGGATCACGAACATTCCATCCCCATATCACTCTATTTTTTTTTTCTGACCTGGGATAGATACACTAATTTTTTTCCTACTTATATTATGTAAATATGCATCAAAGATCACCCAAATGTTATTTTTCGTCTCCGTCACGTATTGGTAAAAATGACCTTATCAGTTATAACCACTAAATATAAGTTTAAAAAAACCCATCTAAATTACAAATTAGATAAAATAAAGAATTGTATTGATCTTCAGTAAAACTTTCTTTCGTATTACAGTATATACAATTGTATTAATGATCAAGATAAATCTAATATCTTCAATATTTGTTGCTGTTCGTCGTGCATCGAGTCAAGAAAAATAAAACAAATACACGCACTCCAGTTTATAATACCTCGACACTGAAATACCTCAGTATTAGGCATTGATATACATTTATGATATCACTTTATTAGTGGGAAAGCGGAAAAAAAAAACCTGACAAATACATTAAATTTGTTTAATACATATATTTACTTTGATTGAATCCTAGAAATTTTTGAAACAAAATAATGGACCGTAACAATTACTCAAGTCTTCAATCAATGGAGTTCATTTATAAAAAGGAAGGTTTTAATTCTGGAACTCGTCGTGTTTGTTTTAACTCGTTCGTGTTACGTATCGTTTTATTTGTTTAAAAAGATTGTGTGTGTGTGTGTTTGTGTGTGTGTGTTTCATCTCATAAATTGAATGTTGAAGTTGGAAGATACAATAACATTGTCAGAGAACAACGGTTATGCACTATGTGTGATCTGTATGATATCGAGAACGAGTTCCACTTTATTTTAAAATGTCCACTTTATGATGATTGAAGAAAAAAATCATTAAGAAATTTTATTATACAAAACCAAGTGTTTTTAAACTTATCAAAATGCTTAGTGTAGAAAATACTAGGGAACTGAATAATCCTGGAAAATATCTACAATATACGACAAAAATAAGAAATTCTCAAATAATTTCTGTGCATCTTTGTGATATTGGAGTCTACTCACTCTCCACTATGTTGTTTGTGATCCAATGAGTCTGTGGCTCACGGAAATAAAGAATCTGAAAGGCTCCAGTGTTAGAGTTCCGTTGTGGATAGTGCAGACCTATGGTTGTGTAATACCTCCCGTCTGCTGTGACTCTGAGTGTTAATACACGAGTTTTACGGGGTGTTGCTAAAACGCGGAACGGAAAACGGGATGAAAAACGGAAAGGAACGGAAAACGGGATGGCCATGAAGAATTAGAATGATTAATGTAAAAAACACCTAAACCCGGACAGATACGCTTTATTTTAATTAAAATAAAACATTTAGGAATACATTTACAAAAGTAAAACAAATTGATCTTAATATTCTCCACCACTTATTGGTTAAGTTCAGTTAAATGGTTGTATAAGTTTACAACACTTTTTACAATCTTGTAATTTCGGCATTGACATTAAGTGGTGTTAGCGAGCAGCGAGGTTTATATGCCCCCGCCATCTCATAGCAATACGTCTTTAATGCACATGTATCATATTTACATATAATACAGTCTATGTGTGTATTTACAACAGGGACTGTGGTACGTACATATAAAACAACGAGAATTCATTATTTTATTTTTTTTCTTGACTTTTTACTTTTCAATTAACAGAGACTGACTGAGTGACCGCAACACTTCAAAACTAAATAAGCGATAACTTCTAACAGTTTATTTCTAATACAACTACTGGTATCTTATTAATTAGATTAATAATGAGATGACCTTTTAATTCAATTCAAACATAAATTTTCTGTAAGCCAAATATCATGAAAAAAACCTATTAATTGCTCTTTCTGTTGTCATAAACTTCACCTTAGAATATATTGATTTTATTTCAGTCGGTTTTCACCTAGCTGTATCTCTTCGGGTTCAACACATTCGCAGGATTTTGGTACATGTACAAACTTTCACTTGACATAAATAGATCCCAAAATCAAACTTTCTATAGAGACCAGACTTGTTCGCTTTGAAATTTATGTGATACACATATATCTATAATATACTAGTGGTAAAGAAAAAAAAAAAAGAAAAGAAAACAAAAAAAAAAAAACAAAAAAAAACAAAACAAAAAACAAAAACAAAAAAAAAAACCCACACAAACGAACAAACGCACAAAAAAATAATAAAATAAAAAAAAAAAATCAATTTCAAGACAATTTATCTTAATATTATGAAGTTCGATTAGCAGCAAATTCGATTTAAAAAGGTAATATTTATTTTTACAACATCACATCGATGGGAGAGGAGGGGATCAGAAAATGACAAAGCTGGGAAATGGGAGGGGGGGGGGGGGGGTGGCACTCACAATACTTTCTGAATATTTTTCATAATAAGTTATAATTATTTTAAAATGTATATCTTAATTAATTTGTATTATTTATTATCATTATTATCCCACATTTATATAGCGCTTTATGTAATTAAGACAATTACCCTGAAGTGCTGTACAAGACAATAAAACAAAGAACAAATGAATAAAAAAGGACCTAACTTAATACTAAACTGATTTTAAAATAGAAACTAAGAGTAGGAAAAACTATATAAATGTTGTATAAGTTTTTTCTCTGTAATTTCTGTTTACCATGTTTATAATAAGCCTTTTGATCTTACAAAATGCTAACTACCTTTTAATATTATTTCTTAAAATATTTTCCGTTCCGTTCCATTTCCCGTTCCCCGTTTTAGCAACACCCTGTGGAGGGATGGTAATCTATATACAGATTAGTGACAGTTACTGAGATACACAGGACATATATATATATATGTTTTTTTTTTTAAATTAGACAACCGAGATATTTGTAGCACTAGACACCGAGATCGCAATATAATTTAGATACGTTGCGTTAATAGATGCTGATTTTAATTTCATATTTTTGTTGACATTTTCGAAAATAAACTTGTAGTTTTGAAATAGCAAAATATTCAGAAATTAAATGTCTAATAAACTGTTGCGACATTACCTTTTGAACGCAAATATATGTCGAGGGATTAAATAATGTAGAAATAATTTTTTTTTTCTTTTCCCGAGTTCAGAACGACTCCAAATGCGATTTATGAAAATATATTTTCAGTTTATGATATGGATATACTTTTCACATATCTACACGCACATGGTGATCTACAAATATAATGAAATCAACTCACATACATGAAATCGCGTACGGAAGTATAAAGTTAAAAAATAATTTTACTATGGAAAATTATTTTAGTTAAATTGATTTATAGAATAGTTTTATAGTAAAATAATAAACTCTTACCATATGAGACAATCTAGAAATCCTGAAGATTTTATGAGTTTCAGAATTGAACAAAGGCTGTGAAGCAAGATATTCACGTCCGTCTCTGGGGTGTCGGGATTTTGTATATCAAAAACAGATGCTTCTTATCATAGTTAGCACTAGATACGCGCACTCACTTGCAAATCAACAAAAATCAGTATAACACATCTTTTCTCCCCCGGGCATTCCGATAATAGTAACCAATATCAAAGTAAATAACTCACATGATGAAAAATGAATGAACGAACGCAAGACAATTTGTCAAAAATACAAATTAAAAATAAATAATTATATATATATATATATATATATATATATATATATATAGAGAGAGAGAGAGAGAGAGAGGGGGGGGGGGAGAAAACCCCCTGGGGATCCGGGTTAGAATAAGTCCCCAGTACTCCTTGCTTGTCGTAAGAAGCGACTACATGGGGCGGTCCTTCGGATGAGATCGCAAAATCCTAGGCCCCGTATCAAGCAGGTGTGGCACGATAAAGATCCCTCCCTGCTCAATAGCCGTAATCGCCGAGCATAGGCCTAAATTTTGCAGCCCTTCACCGGCAATGGTGACGTCTCGATGTGAGTGTGTGTTATACGACAGTCATATGATATTCAGACCAGATTTTCGGATAATGAATGTTTAACTGGATCGGTTTTTGCTTTTACTGGTAGAGGTGTTTCCGGATTAACAATAGAAAGAAAACGTGTTTGAGTGATTATATTATTTGGGCATGCAGTTAATTTAATCTTCCTCATTAGACATTCCCCACAAATTCGGAACAAGTGAAAGATTCTCAAGCGGGACGTTAAACAATATTGATTGATTGATTGATTGTGGTTTTATGCCTTGTTGGCAATATTTCAGCCATTTTATGGCGACGTTAAAAAATATACAATCGTTCAAGATAAATAGATTTCCAGGCTATTGGCTCGATGTTCTGTGTAAATCTGTCAGAACCTACGTGATTTTTCATTAGTTACACTGCACTGTATAATGCAGAGTAACGAAGAGAAAAACACCGTGGGTTCCGACGATGAGTGCTGAGTAACGGAGAGAAAAACCCCGTGGGTTCCAAGATGGGGTTAAATTGTCATATAAAATGTTAAAATGTTTGCAGAACGCATCAAATGAAATCATTTTGAAATGTTCACTCTGACTGCCCTTGTGCTACATAAGTTGGATAGAAATGTATGTATGTATATGTGCGAATGATGGTATGTGGATGGGTGGGGGTATGTATATAGGAGGAAGTGTCCCATCTCTTAGGTAACAGGATTCTGTATTGCTCCCTCTCTCTCTTTCAACAAATATGTCGTTGTGCGCTAACCTTGCATAAGATCTACATCTAGTCAGTGGCATAGTTGCCATTGGCGCCAAAACGCCTGGGCGTACACATCAATTGACAAAAAAAGAAAAAAAGAAAAAAAAAAAAGAAGATGATTATTACTTTTTCATTTTATTATGCATGATTTTATAGCACCAACACACACACACACACACACACACACACACACACACACACACACACACACACACACACACACACATGAAATATTTGAAACTATTTATATTTTTGGGGGAAATCACGAGTGGAACATTTACAAAATTAATAATGTGTTTATATATATGTATCACTATGTTAAGTTTGTAATTACATTATATTTTCGGGGCCTCCGTGGCCGAGTGGTTAGAGCATCGGGCTCAAAATCACAAAGCCTCTCACCTCTTTCGGCGCGTGTTCGAATCTCGGCCGCGGCGTTATGTGAGCAAGTTTGCCAGTTTACTTGCGGAAGGTCGGTGGTCTCTTCCCAGGTACATTGTATCTGGGTTCTCTCCTCCACCAATAAAAACTGGACGCCACCAGATAACTGAAAAATTGTTGAGTGTGGCGGAAAGCAATAAATAATCAATCATAATCAATACAGCTAGTACAATCCATAAATGAAACATAAAAAACCTCAAAACCCACCAGGGCCTTGCCCTGAACCCACTGGGACCTTAAGACGGCCCCCAGATCCCCAGTCTATTCAGGATTGTCACTTTACTTCAAATCACTGCTAGTCATGAACACAAAATTAATGATGTAATACGTTTTGCCTTTATAAAAGTACCCAATCCTCGATGCTGCTTTAAATTAATCACCTTTTTTACAATCAGTAATATTTTAAAATAGACAAATTAGTGATATATTGAAATAATCAAACAAAGCAATCAAAACAAAACATGGTAAATAAACCCATAACGAACAGATCAAATCTAAAGCGAGTATTAAATTGGGGGAGATAACTCACATTTGTTTACGGTACAAACCGATCAAATTTTCAACAAATGTTGCCGCGACAGGAACAGGAAGCAGATAGTCTTCCTGCGATGAAAACGCGGTTTAGCAGAGTCTCTAGAAAACCGCGTTAGATTTTTACCTCCGTGCCAACGCGGTAAATGAGAGATCCGAGTTGGCTGTACTGTACCTAGAAACATGATTGATTGATTGTTTGTTGTTTTTTCGCCACCCTCAACAATTTTTCAGTTCTCTGGTGGCGTCCAGTTTTTGTAGGTGGGGGAGAGAACCCAGATACAATGTACCTGGGAAGAAACCACCTACTAGAAACATGATGTGATGATATCTCCTTAATGTGATATCTCCTTGGTGTGATGACATCTCATGAAAAGGTGAAAATAACGAGCAGTGATCAGTCTCTTAACTCCTATGAGAAATACAAAATAGAGAGGAGTAAGCATATCCTGTCGACCGGTCACATCCGCCCTGAGCCTGATATCTTGATCAGGTAAACGAAGAATTCCTTAGTCAGAGTCAATGTGCCAGGCACGGAGTATCAATTCGTATGAAACACGTCAGACAGCATTTAACCTAATGACAGGTTGTATTGGCAAACTAGATCGTTAAAACGACCACATAATTTGCGAAATGCTGTCTTTAAACGAGACTGTTGAAACTCCGTAACATCAACCTGTTTATCAGTAGCCTACTTCGATTTAAAAATTGATCATACATAGAACAAGGTCTTGCGCATCGAATCAGTTGAGCGATATAAACACCATATGCAGGTGATAATGGAATTTTGCTACATGAATATGGGAAGTTGACGATAGAGAAGCTGAAATCATCCCGTTTGTCATAAAGTTGAGTTGTTAGTTTGCCGTTAACATGTATTTTCAATAAAATACCCAAGTACGATGCAGATGTGTAGGATTCTGTAGTTTCTTTTATTTCGCGTTCACTGGGATATATCGAATCGACATATGAATAAAATGATTATCTTTAATAGACAAGACATCGTCGGTATATCTAAATATTGAGTTGAAGGCCACAACAAGATATTTCTTCCTCTCATGTAGAAGCTTTTGAATAAATTCTGCCTCATAATAATATAAAAACAAGTACTTATAAAAGGAACACAATTCGTGCCCATGAATTCCAGAAGACTGTTGGAAGACCTGATCACCCAGATTACAAAGATATTGTCAATGACGAACTCTGGCATCTTTTTAATTCCATTCAAAGTACTTGTGCGTGGATTCAGGGTGGTTTTTAACAAAGGGTTTTTCTTTTTAAATTGATGACTGATCACTAGATATGTTTTATAGCCTCCAGGCCTGAAGTCTAGGAGGAGTAAGCATCCCCTGTCGACCGGTCATACCCACGTGAGCCCTATATCTTAATCGGGTAAACGGAATAATCCTTAGTCGAAATCAGTATGTGAAACATAAGAACACACACACACACACACACACACACACACACACACAGAGAGAGAGAGAGAGAGACAGAGAGAGAGAGAGATTGAGATTTATTGACACAACCTTTAATAACACCTACATACTGCAAAACATGGATAAATGGGATCTCAAAATAGCTTAAGTTGAATATGAATAATGCTTCAAGTATTTCATAATGAAAAATAATTAACGATGATTCCTAGTTACATGTATTTACACCGGTGACAATATTCCGGATAAGGAAATAAATAATTTTAACGTGAAATACAAGTGCCGTACTGGAGTGGAAAACCCATTGCTGAATCAATACAGCGTGGTCAGATGATGTCAAAAGTTGAGAAACTATTCTGCGTACAGTGAATAAGATGAACAATAAACAATAATGTTAGAACAGGATTATACAAAGTATATTACATAATACGTGTGTATCTTTCCCGTTTGTCATCGGAATTGACGAGTGCAGGCAGGTTCTTGAACACCCGCAGGAAACTGTACAATAAGAAAACAGACAAAAAGAGAAGTTCAGCCCAGTGGAAACATCATTCTTCTTCTCAATAGAAGTAACCTTATTAATGAAAATTAAGGGTTTCATTTCTTTCAGAGACGAAATTAGTTGGTAACACAACAGTACTTAGCACTGTTATTTCATAACTATGCTTTGTAAGACATTTTGAAGTTGGTGGATGTTAGGGTGGTGGAATTCGTGGAACTGGAGAAAGATTCCTCTTTTCTGTGGACACCGATGACCTTGAACAGTTCCTTTCGGAACTTTCGCGCGCTGAAGCAGTACAGGAAAAAGTTGATGGACGAATTGATGACGATACCAAGCTTTGCGACAGAAAATGCTTCATTGACAATGCGCAGATCAGCCTGAAACGAATACAACATATGATTAAACCCTACAAAGATATATAAACAGCTACGCATACATATAATTTGTAGGTTTCTAAGCATAATAAAGCAAACACGTTTATCAAGATGTATTACTATGAATAAACTGGTTCACCGTTTCTGGTTGCATCATGAAGAAGCATTGCGTGATGCACTGTAAGGCGATGAGGACAAGGAAAACAAAGCTGACAGTCAGAAGAAGACGAGTCATCTGGTTCTCCGCCCTTTTGGTTTTCTGTTGTCCTTTTGCGCTTTTCCGGACTGACATATCCCTATTAGCTCTGAGAACCCGAGAGATAATCAGAATATTCAGGATGAAAATCGTAAGCCATGGAACAAGTACAAGAAACATACAATGTACCCAGAATTCATAGCGCTGGCTTCCCTCGCTGGCACCGAACTCGGTGTGAGCGTAAGAGTCGTCGGTTGGTTTTCTATCGGATTCCGGAATTGGGTAGAATGTTTTGAAATGGGGAATGTTGATGATGAAGCATAGCAGAGCAATTATTCCGATCCCGAGGAAAACTCTCTTGTTGCTGCACATTTCCTGTAATTACAGAGCGGGGTAAATATAAAAATATTTTATTGCCGTTATTTTGAAAAATAAAGTAATATTAAAACGATATTCGTTTACGTAAATGCACGTGCGTGTAAGCAGAGGAGTATATTTCTAGACGTCATGAACATCCGTCTAATCATGATTGAATGATTCTAAACTCTGGGCAAGAAATGCCCTTGTACAAGTACATATATTATGGTACTTAGGTAGCTCTTAAATGTAATTACATTGTTTGATAGTGCCGTATAGAATTATAAGTAGCTTGGTTTATTACCTACCTTCGCTTTAACGAACCAGCACACTTGTATGTAGCGGTCTACTGTCACACCTACGGTCATCCAAATACTCCAGACGACAAAAAGGAAGAAGATCGGGTAGCCGATGTACGAGAAAAACACCCCGAACGCGTAGCTGGACTTTACAGGTGGCACCATCATCGGAAGGCTGTCTGTGATGAAGAAAAACACCAGAAGCCCCATATCTGCAACAGCCTGTGCGATCAAATAAATTCCAGTCGAAGACCGCATGGACTTCCGGCTCCAGATCAGAATGGATAAGATGTTTCCAACGAGACCCATAATGACAAAGATGCAGCCGAAGATGGAACTGGTTACCCAGTGCATTTTCTTTGCCACAGCCATGATGTCGTCTGCTGCGCCGCCGCCGGCGGCGTCCATGGCTGCTTCATCCCCCGTATCAGTAATGACATCGAAAGTGGAATTATCCGCCATTTTATGGATAGTTTCTGTTAGGAGTAATAGGAAAATTAGAAATTATTAAGATTCGAATGAAAAATTACTTAGAAAAGAAAAACTTGTAGATTATATTTCGGAACGCAAGTTCAAATTAGCATATGGTTTGAAAGTGTTGACATGTACGGGAATCTAAAGTTAATTTGTGTGTCTTATCGGGATGATTAAAGAAATTTGATTTAAATAAGAGATTTCTTTTTGACACTGCAGCATACTTTTAATGCAAGTTCGTTCTCCGAGAAACCAAAGAATAATTTATATAAGATCGTTCTTTCCAATAATTCATTTATACCTAAGAGATACTTCTACAAACAATATAAAAATTCTAATAAGGTATATAAAACCTATAAAATACATAATATTGTTTACTACAAATGAAAATATTTAAAAATACTAGCTTTTAATTAAGAATAGATAAATGAATGTTTTAGAATGTAATAAATGATAACCACACGTGTGTATTGACTAATTATGAAACGGAATAAAAATAAAAATGGACTCACATAAGTTGCAGAAATATATAATATCTCTTTGTCGAATTGGTAAAAATGAAGATCTTTCGACTGGTCATCAGTTTATAAAACCCATTCAGCCAATCACTAAGCAGAAGCTTCGAGAGAAATCCCGTGTTGAGAGGATTGAGAGATAATTATATACGATTACAACGCAGAGCATTGACTAGTAAGCGTCATTTTCCGCCTCTCTATTGGAGGGAGGGCATTAAAAGAGCCATTGAAATCAACACAGTTTGTTTATCAGGAAGATAAATGCATTTCACATGTCCACTGTCGTTAATCACTTAAACATCTTAATAAAATTCGGTCAAGTATTTTTAAGTCTGAATGAAATCAGAGACCTTGTAACTTGTTTGTTTGTTGTTTTATGTACATGCACCATTCTAGAAAGTTCACTTCTCCATTATGGTGATGATGCTCACCGTTGCACGTGACCTGTGATTTTTCGATTTTGCCGTTTCTGTCGTGGCCTTTGTTTGCACCAAGTAGTCCAGTCATATTGCAAGTTTTGTTTGTATGAAAGGACACTTGTTCATTTTTTTTTTGGTTTTTTTTGGGAAACGATGAAAAGACCCGGCAACACCGAGAAGAGTTTTGCGGACCCCACCTGCATCTCTCACACACAAACACAACAACTGATTACATAAACTGCGAAGATTGAATTGAATATCTCTTCTCTAATATTCTGGGATTGTAAAACCAGAAGAAATCGATTTTATTTTTTATTGTTTTAGATGAGAGGCAGTATTAAAATGATGTGGCTTCAAATTACCGCTCTCGCACATCAAGCGATATGTTCTCTGCACGTGTTCCCAGGTATATACCATGCACGTGACTTACGAATCCATTTGATTGAAACTAGTACCGTTAACAACATTATATCTAATATCATTACATTTTTTTTCTAATTAAAATGCAGAGCTTTAAATATTTTCAATTCATATACCTTAACCACCACAAATCTTCTTACATTTCTCTGGTATTTAATATACTATTTAGGTGCAGATTTAAATAACTCAGTGATTTTATGAATGCACATAAGTTATCCAAAAGAAATCGCTTTTCTTGAAAATAAATTGACAATCTAAAAAAAAATAAATCCCTCTCCTTCATATCATTATTTTCTAAATGGTCAAAAGTACAGCTAAGACGACTGGGGTTAGTTGTAAACAATACCCGGGGAAAAAAAATCAACCCCTGCCAAAAAATATTTCAGAAATGTCAGGACTGCTTGTTGGACGGTTGCACCTGTTAGTTTGCATGAAGCACTAGTACCAAGAGCCCGGGAAACGAAGAATCTGTTATGTTATGCAATATACTGTAAAAGCCAGGTACCCGCTATAAAGAGGTTATATAACATGTAATTATTAGGTGATAATTTCGCGAAAGATCGTTTATGTACTCTTGATCTCACGTGATAATAGCGATCTAAATACAGTCTCGCCCTCTTTATAAAATCATGAAAATTTTGTGTCACAAAAGAGAGTTTATATTTTTTTTTCTTATGAACTTTGTAACTGATATCGTTTATTGTTTTAAACTTTTAATGAAAGGCGTGTTTAATTTCGTCGGCATGGTCTTGTTGTTATATATATCTATATATTTCACAAACCCGATTGAGTATACTCGACTACTTTTTTTACTTCCCTAGGGGCCTCCGTGGCCGTGTGGTTAGAGCATCGGGCTCAAAATCACAAAGCCTCTCACCTCTGTCGGCACGTGTTAGAATTGTGTGTGAGCAAGTTTGCCAATTTACTTGCGGAAGGTCGGTGGTCTCTTCCCAGGTACATTGTATCTGGGTTCTCTCCTCCACCAACAAAAACTGGACGACATCAGATAACTGAAAAATTGTTAAGTGTGGCGGAAAGCAATAAATAATCAATCAATCAATCCCGTGGGAGGTATATTAGTGGACAAATTTCTGGTCAAAACGGAATGCATAGAACAGTGACGTTTTAGGGTGAGCATGCGCATTTCGATGTTTTTGTCGAGGAAATTCGAAAGACCATGCCGACGAAATTAAACACGCCTTTCATTAAAAGTTTAAAACAATAAACAATATAATATGAAGTAGCACGATCACACGAGGAGGTAATCTCAAAACAAAAGGACATTAATTTAGTTACATTGCAGATGAATTCGGTGATTACTACAAACACAGGCCTAGTACATAGATATGTGTTTTTAAGAAGAAAGCACTACATTACTGTTGATATTATGATACAGTAGTACGTATGTTTTTTTTCTTTAAAAAAAGGTACTGTTTATCTAACACTGCAACACTCTCATTATCCTGAACAATTTCTGTCACAAAGAACTACAATACTGTAAGTATCCTGAACAATTTCTGTCACACAGAACAAATACACGTTACACTACAATACTGTAATTATCCTGAACAATTTCTGTTACATAGAACACATACATCTTATAATACAATGCTGTAAACACCCTGGACAATTTCTATAGCATAAAATAGATACATGATACATTACAATATTGTAAGTATCAGGACAAATTCTGTCCAACAGAACTGATACATTTTATAATACAGTACTGTAAGTCTCTGGTATAATTTCTGTTGCATAGAACAGATATATGTTACATTTCAATACTGTAAGTATCTTGGACAATTTCTGTCACATAGAACAAATACATATTATAATACAATACTGTAAATATCCTGGACAATTTCTGTCACACAGAACAGATACATGTTATGCTACAATACTGTAAATATCCTGGACAATTTCTGTCACACAGAACAGATACATGTTATGCTACAATACTGTAAATATCCTGGACAATTTCTGTCACACAGAACAGATACATGTTATGCTACAAAACTGTAAGTATCATGAATAATTTCCATCACATGGAACAGTTACAGGTTGTACTACGATATTGTAAGTATCCTGGATAATTTCTGTCACATAGAACAGATACATGATGCATTACAATATTGTAAGTATCGTGGACAATTTCTGTCACATAGAACAGATACATGTTACACTACAATACTGCAATTAGCCTGGAGAATTGCTGTCGCATATAACAGAGACATATTATAATACAATACTGTAAGTATCGTGGACAATTTCTGTCACACAGAACACATACACATTACATTACAATACCGTAAGTATTGTGGACAATTTCTGTCACGTAGAACAGATACGTGTAATACTACAATGCTGTAAGTATTCTGGACAATTTCTGTCACATAGAGCAGATACATGTTACACTACAATATTGCAATATGCCTACATAATTTCTGTCACATAGAACAGATACATGTTACACTACAATATTGTAAGTATCCTGGATAATTTCTGTCATGTAGAACAGATACATGTTGCAATACAATACTGTAAGTATCCTGGACAATTCTGTTGCATAGAACAGATACGTGATACACTGCAATATTGCAAGTATCATGGGCAATTTCTGACATATAGAACAGATACATCTTATAATACAATACTGTAAGTATCCTCGACAATTTCTGTCACTTTGAACAGATACTACAATGGAGCATAAGTCTTTATTTTATACTCCTGAAGAATTAAAGAAACTAATCGAGTATACTCAATCGGTTTTGTGATATTTTTATTATGATAGTGTAGATTTTTCTCTACTTATTTCTGGATTTTATATTGTATACTATAAATGTAGACAGGGCTTTGAAGTTTCAAAGGAATGACCTACTTTAACTTCACAGCTGCATATCAGATATACTTTTTAAGCTCTTGGTAAGAACACAACATCGTTCTTTCTTTTCATTTTATCCAAACTAAATTATACCACACTGTAGCTTACGTCTTTTAGACTTTCTTTTATAATCTTCTTCATCACATTCTTCCGTCATTTTGAATACACATTCTTCAGAGAAACCAATAAAGAAAATAAAAAGATAAAATAATACTTACATTTGCTCAATTTTTGAAAAAGATAATATAAGGAAAAAAATAGAATACTTTGAAATATTTATAATTTGAAATATTTATAATTTGAAATATTCATATACTACGTATTACGTCATGCAACACTCGATTCTCTGAATCATTAGTGTCACTGAATTCACATCCAGTAGTATTATTTGATACACAATACAAGTAGTAGTCCATTCTCTCTCTTGAGAATATGAATCACGTGCGTATGAATATTGATAAATATAGTGCGACTATTGTAACGACTGGGAATTCTCCAACAGAAATGAAAATAAGAAATCTCATTTTTGAAAATTCACAAGGATATGAACAGCAACGCTTCACGGTAGACGTAAAGCGTCCAAGTTCATACCTCAATGCATATTTCATCAATATATATATATATATATATATATATATATATATATATATATATATATATGTGCTTCGTTTTCGGTAGGTACACGTACAGGCACCGAACCCTGGATTGTGTACTCCTTAACTTTCTGTATTCTCACCTAAGATATTGAATTTTAGCGATAAATAGTCTAGTATTTTAATACGTCCATCATATTTTCATTTTCCGTGCATAATTTCATGAATTTGTGAAAATGTAGTTTTATTTACTTATCGTCTGCTATTCTTTAGATATGTCACAAATTTATGCTTTTAAAAATTACAGCATCAAATAAATTGTAAAAGGTGCTTTTAATCTGAAGTCGTAAGACTTGTAAAATGGGTCTCAGACAGATAGCTTCATATTTTGACCGGTAATTTACGAAATGCATTAATTCAAATATATGTTTGTTGGTTGTTTTGTTTTTGTTTGTTTTTGTCCCCCACCCCTCCCTGAAATTCCTTCAGTAAATCTAAATAAACACTAAAGGAAGTTTTTACCAAAAACATGAGGTACACCAACTTGTAAACGCACAAAAGAATGACAATTTATATTGCGTATTGATACAGATTCTCACATAGCATAAATAGCCAATGAGGGATTTCTCAGTAGCACGTACAAGGAAACATCTTAATTGTATGAATTACGCATATATGGTTTAAACCCAAGAATATGTGCCACTGATCGCCAGCATGTCAGCCCCACAAGTTAATAATCGTATACCCTGAACATAAATGAACTAACAGCAAATAGCAACTCCATTGTTCATTATTTTGAAATATGTATTTGCTTGTAGAGTCTATAATTAATTACTGTGCATCCAGTTTGCTAACGATCCTATATATTCCATTATGATTCTCAATATCCTGGCCAGCTATTTTCAATATAAACGTCAATATTTCATTCAACTCCACGTTCAAATGTTTATCAAGAAAAAATATACGATTCTAAAATATTATGACATTAAGATATAATGAATTAAAACAAGAAAATTATGCTTCTCTACATGACTGATTGATTATATATTGTTGAACGTTGATAGTATAAAATAATAACAGAATATGATTTCTTACTTGTCTTCTGCAGCCTGATACCTTTAATCACATACCCAACAATTTAGACGGTCAGTTTAGATTTCCATGCACTAATTTACCAACGTAAGCATTAATATCGTCGCCTACACGTCACCAACTCTACAATGATATCATCTAATCATTGTTTTAATTAGCTTAATAAATCTTAATGTAATCACGCTCATTATATGTATTGATATACTTCTATATCTCAGGCAAAAACATGTATGCTAATCTTGTAAACATCTATTACAGAAAGGAAATAATAAAAAAATAAAATAATCACTCTACACCTACATGTTACACTGCTCTTCAAATAGAAATGCATTATTTGTAGCCCTTTAACAGTAAACCACCACCCCCATTTACATTACATTAAATTTTGAAATTTAAACAACGAAAATACATTTTATGAAATCGTAGTGTTATCAAAAAGAAGTGAATTATGCAAATGATTTACACATGTGTAAATGTTTATGATTTCAGTTGATAAAACCCCGTGGGGACCCGGGTTAGAATAGATCCTCAGTACCCCTTGCTTGTCGTAAGAAGCGACTAAATGGGGCGGTCCTTCGGATGAGACCGCAAAAACCGAGGCCCCGTATCACATTAGTTGTGGCACGATAAAGATCCCTCCCTGCTCAAAAGTCCTAAGCGCCGAGCATAGGCCTAAATTTTACAGCCCTTCACCGGCAATGGTGACGTCTCCATATGAGTGAAAAATTCTCAAGTGGATGTAAAACAACATACAATCAGGTGATAAAAACAGTTCCTTGTGACGTTATGCCATCCCACTGTAACCTAAGAACCAGATATAAGACTTTAATTCTATATAAACTTAATAACCTTGTTACGAAAATATTTATGTATATGGAAATCAAAACAGTTGAGTACGTGTTTTTCAAAACAACTTTTCGCTGCTCTCCCCTTGAAATAGCTCCATAAGGGTCTGATGTTACATCACAGACTGTAACTTTGCCCCCATGATACTGATGATTATCATTTGTCTTTTGTGCCTCTGACCAAATTTCATGTCTATATATATATGTAAGAATATTGTTCTCGTGTACCATATGTTTGTGGTTTTGAGAGAATAAATTGTCTTGACTGCTGCGCAAGTATCTGAGTCATGAAAACATCGACAATTCAGTAAATGCATTAATATGATAGTTAAAAAAAATGCGTATTTTCCGTAAAATTTACAGCTCATTTGTAATATTTTTAGATAATTATATGAAATAATAGATGTACAAGCCCTAACAACAACCATCCCTTTGCATCCGGTACTGCAGCGGTGCAATTGAATTGTGACTCGTCCGCATTGAATACGAAACGTGACTCTTGTATCCCAATTATAGAAGGGAGGACGAACTTCACTTGAAAACATCCTTACTTCCTTACTAATGAAACTCATCTTAGCGTGTCACTAAAGTAGCATAAACAATAGAGACAGTCCTTGTTAATATGTCTCAATGCCAGACGATCCTTGTCTGGGAATTATCAATTCAGATTTCTCTAAACCCATAACCACATGTATATATTTACATGCACATTTGCACGTGCATACTTATAATATGGTAAATATTTCATATTAATTTGCTACAGCTTAGTAATACGATCATTCTCAAGTTTGTACATAGTGATATTTTCGCTGCAGTTTAATTTTCTTCAGTTTCTCTGTAGAAAAAAAAATCCCGTGGAATTAACTAGATGTGAAAATTACCTAGCCATATTATTTATATAGTATGGACATCAAAAGCCGTGAAATTAAAACTCCATAAAAATGCATCCAAAGGGAAAACGTGAATATAATCAGCAGCGAATTTTAAGCTGTGCTGTGTTTTCCATGAAATAAAGAGAGCTCGCTTTGACTGCGTAAATGAATAATGGGCAGCCCCCGCCGACAAATGGTCCATAGTATATTCTCCAACAACGAAAGGTGAGTTTTTATATTCAACAATTCACGAATAGTCTACTTTAACCGTAAACCTGACAGTGTTAAGGAGGCATCTTCCAAACTTGTGAAATTGATGGTCCCTGAGTTCGGGACTTTGGGACATGGCGATATTAAAGATAACATTTTCTTTCCTTCTAAATATCTAGTATATATATTGTGTATATTTGTTATGAACTGATCTCATCACAATTACGCAGTTGTATATTTGACATAAAAGTGATGATATCAAATTGTTAACTGTTCAAAGGCCTACATATTGCAATTTAAGATTAGAATGGTCATTATGTCGGTGAGCACATTTTATCAATATTTCTTATAGAGGAACATTCTCCCATGGGGATCCGGGTTGTTAGAATAGATCTTCAGTTCCCCTTGCTTGTCGTCAGAGGCGACTAAATGGGGCGGTCCTTCGGATGAGACCGCAAAAACTGAGGCCCCGTGTCACAGCAAGTGTGGCACGTTAAAGATCCTTCCCTGCTCAAAGGCCATAAGCACCGAGCGTAGGCCTAAATTTTGCAGCCACTCACCGGCAATGGTGACGTCTCCATATGAGTGAAAAATTCTCGAGCGGGACGTTAAACAATATATAATCAATCATTCAACTATGCCGCTAATCTTCAAATTCTGAAACCGCAAAAACCGAGTTCCCGTGCCACAGATCGTGTAGCACGATAAAGATCCCTCCCTGCTCAAAGGCCATTAGTGCCGAGCATACGCCTGAATTTTGCAGCCCTTCACCGGCAACGGTGACGTCTCCATATGTGTGAAAGATTCTCGAGCGGGACGTTAAACATATTTAATCAATCAATCCGTTCCAACGGAAGACTCATGTTTATTTTCCTCTTTTATTTATCACCAGAAGTGAACGAATAAAACAATCAAATTTCAAATTTAAGCTTTTAGAATGGAATACACATCTCTTAAGTAGTGTCATAAACTGTGAAACTTGTCAGTAACTTCCAGATTTTCGAGAAAAACTTTGGAAAATCGGTTTTCCTTTGTCTTTATACATCTGACTTAAAATCAATTGTTTCACATATATTATTGACATTAACAATTTCTAGAATATGCTTGAATGCTTTTTTTCAAAATTAACTTCCGTTCTTGAGATATTTCCGATGTTGAAAATAAGATTTTATTCGTTCGTTTTCTCAGAACTTTTGACGATTGAGTTTTGAAACTTTCAGAGATGATAGATGGTGACCTATGGATTTAAAATACGGCGTTTAATTACGTTTGCCGTCACTTCCATCGTCCACCGGAAGTTGGTTAAAAATCTTTTTTTTTTTTTCATTTTTCTTTTTTTGGTTTTTATATGTTGATAAGAGTCTAACAGAGCATTTTAAGTCATACTATTTCCACCGGAAGTTAGGTCTATCAAACCGGAAGTTGTCCAAAAATGATCATTTTTCATTGAAATTTCAAGGATTCCTACACCCTTTTAGTACAATTTCCATTCGTTTTAAAGCCTTCCAGAAAACCGGAAGTCAATAGAAACGAACCGGAAGTTGTTAAAAAATGATAAACCTCATCTCCTATCTGATTTTCATTCTACTTTGATAACTTTATGTGCTTATTCCCTTCATCAGTCAAACTATCACAGTCAAGATAGGATCAGAAATCGAACCCGTCGCGGTAGCTCAGTGGTTAGAGCGTTCGCTTCGTAACCGGGAGGTCGTGAGTTCGAGCCCCGCTCGTGCCATGGCCGCGTCAAACCTAAGACGAAAAATAGGTAGTGATTGCTCCTTCGCCAAACGCTCGGCATTTAGAAGTGAGAATCACGGGTCTTTCGGATATGACCTTAAAAACGGAGGTCCTGTGTCACGGTAGGCGTTGGCACGTTAAAGAACCCTCACTGCTACGTCCCTGAGCGCTAAGCATAGGTCTAAATTTGTGGTACTTCACCTACAGCTGGTGACGTCTCAATATGAGTGAAAAATTCTCGACGGGACGTAAAACAAACAAACAAGGATCAGAAATCGAACGGAAAACCTGCTCGTAACGAGATCGTGTTTTCTTATTATTTTTATCAGACACTGACGATATGTATTTTGTACGTACATCCCTTCAGGATGAAGAGTTAATTGTAAAATCATACTTTAATTATGAATCTCAATTGCCTCAGTAAGCAATATTCATTAGTAGAAACAATTATGGAGAAAGATAAACGACTTCAAATGGTGTTTTCATGCACTTGTCTGGACTCAAGTCCCCGTATCACCCCAATATATCACTAATTGTGAGAATCCCCCAAAACAGCCTTGAATCCACAAAACACTTCACACCCTTTTTGTACTTTGAATTAATTAAATAATTGAACCCGAAAGAAACGCAGTACAAATTGACAATTATAATATTTCAGGCATGTTAGAGCTGAGTTTAAGGTATCACACCGGTAATTGTCCAATCAAAATTTCTGAGGAGCACTCGGTCTGTTTACACACATGTGAAAAACACGTGGATTTGAGGGTAATCTTCTTTGCGGGTAAAATTATTTCGAAAATGCCGTGTAGGGTGTCTTTTTTCTGGTGTCAGCAGACGCGAGAGGTAACATAGAACATGTCCGAGTGCGTTATTTGGCATCAATTTTGTAAACTGATTTTTAATGATTTTTCCACTCTATAGTAATATATAGTGAAAATAATTACCGGTGTGATACCTTGAAGGAAGTCCTGAAATTCACAATTTCCCACTTTTCTTGGTCTTTTCCCTTGTCATCATCTCAAAATCAGTACTGGATATCAAAAGACGAGATTTGAGAAACAAAACAGTGTTTTATTAGGTCATTCAAAAACATTACACAATACACAATGCGATATTTCAATCATATCCAAATACGTTTGAACAAGGTATTTTTTGCCGTAAACAGCTAGAAAATCGTTGATATTTGTAAATACGCCTATTTATATAGCATACACTGGCCTTTTTAACACTTAACACATTCCAAAAGACCTATCAACATTTCATATTACTTTTATAATACGAATATTGTACAATACCCCCACCCCCTCTTCTTGCCTTACACAAGCGTTAAATGGACTTTCCTTGACCTTCATTAGTATTATACGGAACTCTATGACTTCTTGGTTCAAAATCCCTATGGTAAATTGACACAATTCAGCGATTTTGTATTTCTGCGTTGAGGTTAGAAATTTTATTATATATTCAATTTTATGTCTTAGAGACGAAATCGAGAGGAAATCAGATAATTTTATTGTAAATGCTCGTCAAGGTCACTCGTATGAACACCAAAATATCTCCCTGACACAGACGATTTTAAATAATTCGTTGTTAGGGCCTGGAACGCGAAGTTATTATCTCTGACACGATTTACGACAGTCCCCTCTGTAGCAGAATATCACAGCTCTGACGGCGTAGTACATGATTCTGTTGAAGGCTTCTAAAGCGTTGACAAAACTTTGGTGTTCTGTCCTGCATATTAATTTTGTTACTAGCTATTCTTACCGTATTGAGCATTCTGAGCATTGTAATTCAACGTCACTATTCTTAACGCCCTTGTTCTTTGGTCAACATCTTTTTGAGAACCAAAGTTTAGGAAATATTTTAGTTTAGGTTTCTTGTAATGAACACTTAGATGGATAATTTCTATATGATTTGTGTATATGTTTTAAAAGGTCATACTGCCCAGCCAGACTTGAGCCGTATTTATTTGTTTTAACCAGTATATAGTCTTCTTTTATGCGTTACCCCTGCTTTGATGAACGGAGAAATACGCGCCACCCTGACCATTATCGTCAACACTAATCACCCGTGAGTATTAACTCGGTTTATTCTGTTAAGTGTAATAAACGGGCATTGCTGGGATACCAAATTGACCAGATGCAGATTCCATTATAGTACCGAAAATTGAAACTTTTCATAAAATCAAAGCTCTCATTCATATAAACTTTGATATAATTGACATGATTATGCAAATGAGAATTTCCTTGCTGATGTACCCTCTGACGTTTGTGCGGGGGAAAAGGGGGTGGCACTAAATGCAAGGTAGTGTGCATCCCTGCAAATAATAAAAATCTGGCACAATTGTGTGGTTTTGAGGCAGACTTGCACGGGGTGTTTAGTAAATCTTTCGCAATGCCAAAACATCAATGGAAATCCCCCCTCCCCTCTTGCTCCGACGCCAGCAAACTCACACATTGTGACAACACTGAAAATTTACAAATGGATCTATAAATGTCACTGTGAACGTTTCAGAGTATGCCCGCGTATACGCATGTGTGGGTGTTAATTCGATTGTGAACTTTCCTTATTACTTATGACATTTACTTTCAACTTGCTTCGATGCAATGAATGCATGGATAAGTGAAGTTATCATGTTCAACATTATTAAAAAATAAATAAAGTATAGACCAATAGAATAGTGTCCAACATCCATTACATCGCTATCTACATGATCTAGAACATATATTTAAGCTTGCTGCTAAATATAATATCTACGATTTCTAATTTTATCGACCAATGAAAAAAGGATTATATCGAAAATCTGTCAACTTCCGTTCCCTTTTTACCAATTTTTCGCATTTGAGAAGCAGTAGACGATGTTTGGCGGTTAATTATAGCCGATAAATGGATTTTATTTCCAGTTCACCTTGACGAGGCGCGAGAGTTACTTGTAATTGGAAGGGGTCTTATTATAATATTGAGACGTCACGATTTCCAGCGAAGGACTGCAAAATTTGGCCTATACTCGGCGCTTAAGGCCTTTGAACGTGCGCACACCCACCTGTTGTGACACAGGACCTCGTTTTTTGTGGTCTCATTCGAAGGATCGTCCAATTTAGTTGCCTCCTTTAACACGCACAGGGTACTAAGGACCTATCCTAACCCGGCTCTCAACTAGATGATTGATTGATTGTTTGTTTTACGTTCCGTCGAGAATTTTTCACTCATATTGAGATGTCTCCAGCTGTAGGTGAAGTACCACAAATTTAGACCTGTGCTTAGCGCTCAGAGCCGTAGCAGTGAGGGTTCTTTAACGTGCCAATGCCTACCGTGACACATGACCTCTGTTTTTAAGGTTATATCCGAAAGACCCGTGATTTTCAATTCTAAATGCCGAGCGTTTGGCGAAGGAGCAATCACTACCTATATTTCGTCTTAGGTTTGACGCGGCCATGGCACGAGCGGGGCTCGAACTCACGACCTCCCGGTTACGAAGCGAACGCTCTAACCACTGAGCTACCGCAACCGGTCCCCACTAGATCAAATATTGTTGAAATGGATTTTTATTCATATATAAGTTATATATTCTGAGTGACCTTGACGTTTACAAAATAACCTTTTTTTGAAAGCCATTTGCCTATTACTTATGTGATATATCATCAATACCAGTCCAAAAAGTGAATAAATAACTTTATCCTTATATAAGGTATATGTTCTCAGTGATGTTGCCCTTTCCAAAATAACCTTTGTTCAAAAGTCCCCGTCCCAAGGAATATTTTTGACCAATTACATTAATTCCTGATGAAAGCTTTAGGAGAAACGAGCTCGGATGGACGGACAGACACGACAGCCAATATTCTCCCCCGAAAAAAATTCTGCGAGTATAAAAATAGAAATTGACAGACTCTCCGAACGTAGAAATCCAGTTTAGACTTCCAGTTCGAGATGATGATGAGCTATTACAAGTAGGCAGTGAAAAATAAGAACAAAAATCAGAATAAGGTGATACAATTGATGAAGGATATATATATATATATATATATATATATAGGGTGTTTCACAATATATGTCACACATCTAAATGAGTGTTACCACAATGTCAGGCAGAGTATCAAAGAAACTTTAATAACTTAGATAAGCATACTTACCTGAAATTATAACATTGAAAAATACCGGGAAAATAATCATACTATGAAGTCACTGATGACGTCATAATTGATGTCATAATTTCAGGTGTTTTCAAAATGGATTATAACTTGCAACAAAAAGCTGAAATTGTAAAACTGTATTACAAACATAAATATCCTAAAATTGTGCAGAATGTGTTGAAGAAACAGTATCCAGACAACAAAGTGATGTCTAGATTCCAGATATTAAGGATAGTTAAGAAGTTTGAATGAAAAGGCAGTGTAAAGGACGAAAGACACTTAAATCCTGGCCCTCCTAAAAAATCAAGGAGTGGTGAAAACATTGACAGGGTGAGGTCTATCATTGAGGAAACACCAAGAAAGTCAGTCAGATCAGTGTTTAGGGAGATGGAGTGTGACAATGTCAGTGTCTCAAGTGTATTTACAATTCTGCGATTCGATTTGTGTCTCACTGCATACAAGATTTCAGTTATGCAGCATCTAAAACCAACTGACATTAAGAGTCGATTAGATTTTGCAATGTGGATTGAAAGGCAGAGCCCGGAATTGGCGGACAGCACATGGTTTTCAGACGAGGCACACTTTTATTTAAACGCGTCTGTAAATAAACAAAACATGCGCTTTTGGGGTTCTGAAAAACCAAATTTTTATGAGGAAAAACCTTTGCATGCGGACAAAATCACTGTTTGGACTGCACTTTCGTCAACAGGAATCATTGGTCCTTATTTTTTTGAAGATTCTGATGGAGAATGTGTTAGTGTAAACGCAGAACGATACCTAAATTTACTGAAAAGGAAATTTTTACCAGCCCTTCAACGGAAAACAACCAACTTCTCAAGTGTTTGGTATCAACAAGATGGAGCTACTCCACATACAGCTACAAGAGTGCTTGATTGGTTAGACGACACATTTTCAGGACATCTTTCACACAGAACTGAAAAACCATGGCCACAACATTCACCCGATTTAAATCCTCAGGATTTTTTCCTCTGGGGATATTTGAAAGACAGAGTTTATACTAACAATCTTGATGGGATAAAGGAACTGAAAAACAATATTAACGAGAAATCCGCCAGATATCCAGTGAAACATGCAGAGCAGTGATCAGAAATTTCCGCACACGTGTCTCTAAAGTTATTCAGGAAAAGAGTAAACATCTGGAGCATATCATTTGAGGTAATCGTTGCCATGGAAACGGAAATGGGTGTGTTTGATATCCGTGACTTACAATATTAATTTTGGATACCCGTTGATTAAAATGATACATAAAATGTATATGTAGCTTGTGTAGTTATCATTCTTTCTGCCTTTAGATCTGTGACATATATTGTGAAACACCCTGTATTTCTTATCTGCATACGGACGACTTTGAGATTCCCAATGTGTCGCCTATCAACCTCTGCTGGGTCCCCGAAGCAAAGAATCTATGGGCCACAAAAAATTGTAAAGTTGCAGGAAGGCTCCCCCGATCTTCTCCAGATTAAAACAGCAAGACCTTGGTAGTAATATTGATGTAGAATGCATCCCTATGCTGCATGGATTCAAATTCTCTCAATTGACCCTGTAGAGCTAGAATGAGGTCATAATATGGATTCAAAATACAAGGATACAAAAATCCTCGTTTTAAGAAAAGCAGGGCAATTTTTATTCAACTGAGCATTGTGGCGCATGGGCCTCATGTTCCTATGGAATTTTCTACTTTCTCTTAAATCAAAATATGTTTCCAAATGCAGATCTTTTCATCAAGATACTTATATAAAAATGTATTTTGCTTTCAGAAAAATTCACTGGCTATCAAAATAATTAGAACTCTTTGAAATCTATAATCATGAGCTATGACGTCACAATGAATATAATTTTCAATGACGTCTGAATGTGTATGTGACGACATCATTAAATACAAACTAGGGTGTTGGTAGAGATTTACTGATTATGATGGCCTTTGAGCAGGGAGGAATCTTTATCGTACCACACCGACCCTCGGGTTTTGCGGTTTCATCCGAAGGACCGCCCCATGTAGTCAGCTGTTACGACAAGCAAGGTTTACTGAGGACCTATTCTAACCAGGATCCAAACGGGGTAGAGATTTACTGAGAAAATAAAGTTAAATTGAAAGAAACGAGAAGAATAAATCATTCACTAATAATAACTGGTTTGTAGAGTCACCTTTTGAAATATTCTTTGTAACTGAAGACCAATTTCAAAACTTATACTGAGCTTCAGTGACGATTTATAGGGCAATACAATAAGCATGGATTCCCCTCTCCTCTTTATCGGTCGTGATAGCTCAGTGGTTAGAGCGTTCGAATCGTAACCGGGAGGTCGCGAGTTCGAGCCCCGCTCGTGCCATGACCGCGTCAAACTTAAGGCGAAAATTGTAAAAGTAATGATTGATCCTTCGCCAAAAGCTCGGCATTTAGAAGTGATATGACCTTTAAAACAGAGGTTCCATGGCACGCTACAGAACCCTCACTGCTACGGCCCTGAGCGCTAAGCATAGGTCAAGTTTATGGTACTTCACCTACAGCTGGTGACGTCTCAATATGAGTGAAAAATTCTCAATGGGACGTAAAACAAAGAAATATTGCCGGTGAAGGGCTACAGAATTAAGGCCTATCCTCGGCGTTCACGGCTTTGAGCTGGGAGGGATCTTAATCGTGCCACGGGGCCTCGGTTTTTGATCTTTTCCGAAGGATCGCCCGGCCTCTTACGACGGTGATTTCCTGGAAATCAAACATAATATATTTTCTGCAAAGCATGCTTAAAATGATACAGATAATACTGAACAAAACTCATTCCAAACAAGAAAGTATCGGTTTAGTTCTTTAACTAATCAATTTACTTGGAAATGGCTATGACATTCAACAAGGTCATTGGCACTTAAAAAGCAACAAGAGCATAAACATCGGTCGTGGTAGGCTACTGGTTAGGGCGATCCCATGTTCCTAGTTCAACCCAAAGTGCCGTGATCGAGGATTGACCCGGCTTCGGGTCAATTCAAAGATGTTCTACATTGTGGCTTCTTTGAAGACCCTTTGAGAGTTTTTAACTCGTAGTGAGACATCACTACTGTAGGTAATCGAATCGTATGGCAAAGAGGGGTTTTTAATGTATCAACGGTAAAGAACCTTCGCAGCTATCGTTACGTACCATAGGATCGATCCCGGTGGCTCAGTGATAGGTTGTATATTGTTTAACTTCCCGCTCGAGAGCAATCTGAGTATTTAGATCGCACTCTAGAATTTTTCACCCATATGGAGACGTCACCACACAGGGCTGCAAAATTCAGGCCAATGCACTTGCGGCCTTTGAGCAGGAACGGATGTTTATCGTGCCATGACCTTAAAAACGGGGGTCCCGTGTCACGGTAAGCGTTGGCACGTTAAGAACCCTCACTGCTACGGCCCTGAGCGCTAAGCATAGATCTAAATTTGTGGTACTTCACCAACAAATGGTGGCGTCTCAATATGTGTGAAAAATTCTCGACGGGACATTAAACAACCAATTACTCGTATGGAGATGTCACCATTGCCGGTGAAGGGCTGCAAAATTTTAGGCCTATGCTCGGCGCTCAGGGCGTTTGAACCAGCAGGCTGTGACACGGGGCGTCGGTTTTTGCGATCTCACCCGAAGGACTGCTTCCATTTTGACGCCTCTTACTAGACGCAAGGGGTACTGACGTCTCCATATGAGTGAGAGTGATAAATTCTCGGGCAGGACGTTAAACAATATACAACAATCAATCAACCTTCTACCTCACCGGTCGCGGTAGCTCAGTGGTTAGAGCGTTCGCTTCGTAACCGGGAGGTCGTGAGTTCGAGCCCCGCTTGTGCCACGGCCGCGTCAAACCTAAGACGAAAAATAGGTAGTGAGTACTCCTTCGCCAAACGCTCGGCATTTAGAAGTGAGAATGACGGGTCTTTCGGATATGACCTTTACAAACGGAGGTCACGGTAGGCGTTGGCACGTTAAAGAACCATCACTGCTACGGCCCTGAGCGCTGAGCATAGGTCTAAATTTGTGGTACTTCACTTACAGCTGGTGACGTCTCGATATGAGTGAAAAATTCTCGACGGGACGTAAAACAAACAATCAATCAATTGACTAAAACACTGGGGCGGTCCTTTGGATGAGACCAAAATAGTGAAATTCATTGCAACTTATTAAAAGAAATACCGGTTAAAGTTTTCAAACTTCATTTTCCCTTCTATACACAATTATATTCCGAAGTGTTTAAAGAGTTATCGCTCTTTGCCTACAGGGGTCGTTGATGACGTCCGCCATTACTGTGCTGATAAACAAAATGCCGTATGAGAGAAGTGGAGGGCGAAATTGTATTGTTTTTGGCTGTAGCAACAATCAACGAAAATTTCTTTTCCGTCATATGCCTTGGAATTTATCAAATAATCTACTAAATCTTCATAAACAAGATGGGGCCAATGTTTTATGTCATTTGTCTTCCATCCCGTATCTGAATCGTGTGGTGGATCTGAAAATTTGAACATCTCTTGACAATTTTTACTTTTAGAATAAAAGATTGCACTCTTTAATACCAATATTTCTGAAATTTATTAGTTTTGAATTCCAAGAAAAAATGGAGAAAAAAAAAAACAAACAAAACAACTAAAAAACAAAAACAAAAAACACAAAAACAAAAAAAACAAACCGATACACAGAATGTAATATCTCTGCTTAATCCTACTAGATTTTTTACAATGAAAAAAAAAATTAGATAGGGTCTACCTGATATTGTGTCTCCCCCCCCCCCCCCCCCCCCCCCCAACTCGGTGGATCTCGTTGTAATACACTATCAAAATTGAATAATAACTAGCAATAAAGATTCAATCCATATAGCTGTTTTACGGACAAATTATACGATTGGACATCTAAATTAACAACAAAAACAACAACAGAAATGCTGAAATTGAAAAAAAAAATCCGAAGGAAAAAAAATAATAAGATAACAAATAGTCAGATCCAACACATCTTCCGTTGAAAATTCCACGATCCATCGCTAATTTTATTACTTCATACATTGCTTTATATTGAAATGAATTTGTAATGTCTCAAGTCGTCTTTACGAGTTTCTTTTTACTTCGTGATTTATTATGCAAAAACACTGGGAACTGAAAGTTGGGCGGATCGCGGATTTAACTAAAATTATGGTAGAAATAAGATTAAAACGTAAAAACCACGAAATATTATGAATGTAACATATGTTAAAATCTTACTGTGACTCTTCTTATCCATCGTGTTCTCAGACAAATATTGAAAATAGATGAAAATATCGATGAACACCAGTTCTTGCTTAGCTTTGTTTACAATCATATCAGCACAGTGATGGCGTGCGGTCACATGATCAAAATATGTCAGCCCCCAATTATGACGTAATATAATTGTGTATAATATTGCTATTGAATGAGAATTATATGCATATTTAGAAAGATCATAAAGCTGTGAATAAGACTCTTAAATGCAATCATGACTCCTCGACAGGTCATTATATGGACTACGATATCCAGGTGACCGTTAAGGCCTGTGGGCCTAGTGTTTAATTTATATAATAAAAAAATCAACCCTGTTTTTAACTTCTTTTTACTCAGGGATTCAAATTTCAACTTGTAGAGAGATAGCCGAATATCTCCGATTTGCACAAGCTACTTCTTTATACCTCGAGCCAGCTCTTTCCTTAGCCGAATATCTCCGATTTGCACAAGCTACTTTATACCTCGAGGTAGCTTTCCTTTTAGCCCATGGAAAGGACGGGTCTTTCAGATATGACCTTAAAATCGGAGGTCACGGTAGGCGTTGGCACGTTTAAGAACCCTCACTGCTAAGGCCCCGAGCGCTAAGCATAGGTCTAAATTCTTGGTACTTCACCTACAGCTGGTGACGTCTCAATATGAGTGAAAAATTCTCGACGGGACGTAAAACAAACAATCAATCAATCTACAGTGTACATGCTTTATTTCATCTATGTAAACAACCAATTACGTGTACATGAAATTCAAAAAACACTATGGAGTTGATCTAATTATTCTGGAGGTCCTTGAATCCCGTCCGACCCAACACTAATGATGGCAAATTCAAACAGGTCAATAATAAGTTCATATCAGGGTTCCTTATCTGCTAAAATAAAGCAAAACGGCACTAAATTAAATTATGTAAACATTTTTTCATTAGTTGTCTAAATTCCACAACGATGTGTATAATAATGGTTGGTATAGACACCTACATTGATATAGGGAGCATCAGAAGAATATACCAAATCACAAGCGAGTCTGCTCCAGCATTCTAAGTCTACCAACACTGTAGAAAAACAGCACGTGTAAAGACTCGACCTGTGTTAAAGTATTAAAAAATTCCGTTGTATATTTGATTGATATAAATTTCGGCGGGAATGTTATGACCAAGTGCTTAGGAGGAGTAAGCATTCCCTGTTGACTGGTCACATTCGCCGTGTATCTGATGAATTATAAGACTCGGAAATTTAGTCCAGAGTAGATTGATCATTACTAGTAAGTAGGCCGAATAGAAATTTCCTTGAAAAATCAACAACAAATTCCAATAAAGAATTGTAAGATCGCTACAAGAACAGACGTTTTAACGTCGGTTGGCTGTGTGATTTTCTGCCACAAGATTTAGTTCCCATAAAAAAAAATTTACAGTCGGCGTTATTAGATTCATAAACGTTACAACTCCATCAAACTGGCAGATTTACAAACTAGTGTGACGTTACTGCAATCAATCAATACTGCAATGTTCAGAGGGTAGAGCGTTCGCTTCGTAACCGGGAGGTCGTGAGCTCGAGCCCCGCTCGTGCCATGGCCGCGTCAAACCTTAGACGAAAAATAGGTAGTGATTGCTCCTTCGCCAAACGCTCGGCATTTAGAAATGAGAAGGACGGGTCTTTCGGATATGACCTTAAAAACGGAGGTCCGTGTCACGGTAGGTGTTGGCACGTTAAAGAACCCTCACTGCTACGGCCCTGAGCGCAAAGCATAGATCTAAATTTGTGGAACTTCACCTACAGCTGGTGACGTCTCAATATGAGTGAAAAATTGTCGACGGGACGTAAAACAAACAATAAGGCTATAGTGGTCATACTGAAATTTGTGTACATTTCCCCTTAAATACTTCCAGGATCATTGAAGGAATGTGTGTGTCAAATATGATAAATAGTTTGGAAATGAGCTAAACAATTTTTCACTCATGTAGACGTCTTTTATGCTCGGCGCTTACGACCTTATCTTAAGAGGCTACAAATTGGGGTGATCCTTTGGTTAAGACGTCAAGAACCGAGGTCCCGTGTTGCAGCAGGTGTGGCACGTTAAAGATCCCTCCCTGCTACAAGGCAGTAAACGCCGAGTAGTGGTCAGAATTTCTGACTTTTCATATACTTCTCTGTATGTCCTACGCATTCGTGCATGAAAGAGTTTCTGTTTGAATTTCTTTTGACTCTGCCTTTCCTGGTAGTACTTTGCCAGGCAGTCAAGATGGAACATGTGGCGAGTGAAAGGATGTTTAGGACCGTACAGGATTCCCAGCCGTTTGGCCAGAATTGCTGACTTTTCTGTACCTTTAGTGTCTGAATGTATGGCGGAATGACACAGTCCTTCGAAGTTTTTGGGCCAGTGGGTATTCTTTGGAGCCACCGTGAATTACCGATGATGAAGTGATTCTACTTTGTTTATGTTTGGTAAGTCAGCAAAGTGGACAAGTTCTGCCGTTAATTTCTGTATGTCGTTAGGCGTAAGTACTAGGCATTGACAGTGAGGGAGGCCTGTCAGTACTTTCGACACACGGCAAAATGCTGAAGCTTTTGCATACAGCTCCTGATTTCCCATGAAACATGGTATATTTAATGCAGCTTGTCTGATTTTGTGTAGGAAACGGCTTGGTGTAGAAACGGATTTTTTCCAACGAAGGATTTCAAAGTAAAGCCCTAGCCTTATCGCTCGGGAGACATGTCTGGAAAATGTGTCGCTGTCCAGCCCGTTAAGTAAGGATTTTAATTTTAAGTTTTGCATTTATTTTTTTTTGGGGTAAATTTCTCAATCGATGTACCAAACAGTGATAATGGGAAATGGAGGGTGAGAATTTCCTCACCACATTTTCAACTTGACCACTCTGATCACTGACCTGATGGATAAAATGTTCTGATTTTCAATAGATTTCAGATTGATTCTGGCAGAAGAGGCAATGGATTTATCAGTGGCGTAATTTTTTGTACAGCCCTGGTGATCGCATGTGCCTCTCTTGGTGCCAGCTTTGTTACAAATGTTTTATGCCGGAACAAGTTTGCGGCTTGTGCAACATTCAGCCACAGGAGTAATGGACATTGTTTCAGCTTCAAATCCAGATTGCATTCCATTATTATAGGATGTGTCCATTTGTAACTCAACTTTATTTCCTTGCCCTTTTAACTCGTGGACTTTTTTTTAACGTATTCTTGATTTTCAATCATTGAGTTTTTGTTTTCCTCTTTAGCTATGTTGGCTGCTTTACTCAACACCTTGTTTAAGGTGTTCAGTGATGGTGGCTTCACATTTAAACAAGCCAGGAGGAACTGGACATCTGTGGGGCCCATTTTAGTTTTTACCATTGGCAGTGCCAAGGCAGCGTTCAGATGACATTGTTGTACAGACTCAACAGGTCAGTCGCATAGCCACAGCTTAAACATCTCGAGGAAGCACATGTCCCCAAGTTGGACCTCTTTGAAATGTCCATTTTAGGTTTTTTACATATTTCAAAGTTATGATTGTCTAAAAAAAAAATAAAAAATTGAAACAAATGATTCACTTCTTCAAGATTGATGATGTGGTTCTCTGGGAAGTTCACCTCCTCAGCAGGTGGCATCTTCTTGGGTGGACCAGCAGGCTGCAGAAGCATTGGGGCAGCAATGTTCATTTTTCCTCCATTAAAGCTGATTCCCTGATGGAGGGAGTGTGAGGGGCGAACAATGGTCTTGCTACCACCGGCATCACTGATGGAAGGGAACAATTCTTTTCCTTTTCTTCCAGAGGGTATTATTGACTTGAAAGTTAAAATGTTTCCTCTTCCTCCGCCTTTATCAACTCCCTCATCACTGTTTCCTGCTGTTAGGTAACATTGTGACATCATAATAGGATGACCTTTTCCCTGTTTATGGCTAGAGTTATCCTCCTTGGCAAATTCCAATCCTCTTACTTTGGTGTCTTATTTTGATCTACTTTTACTAATTTGGTACAAGTATGATATCAAGGTCATTTATTGAAAAGGTGATATATTAGGCAATCCAAGTTTCAGGGCAAATTGCTCTTTTTTTCTTTCTTTTTTCTTTTGGCCTTGACATAACAGAAAACACACTCTCCATGATTGCTCCTGTTAACATACTTATATATATATAAATTTAATATTCATAGAAAATAATTCTTTGGAATATTCGGCCCACTGACAGTCATCATTTCGTGTAGGAAACGGCTTGGTGTAGAAATGGATGTTTTTCCAACGAAGGATTTCAAAGTAAAGCCCTGGCCTTATCTCTCGGGAGACATGTCTGGAAAATGTGTCGCTGTCCAGCCCGTTAAGTAAGGATTTTAATTTTAAGTTTTGCATTTATTTTTTTTTTGGTAAATTTCTCAATCGATGTACCAGACATTGATAATGGGAAATGGAGGATGAGAATTTCCTCACCACATTTTCAACTTGACCACTCTGATCACTGGTCACTGACCTGATTGTTAAAATGTTCTGATTTTCAATAGATTTCAGATTTATCAGTGGCGTAATTTTTCGTACAGCCTTGGTTATCGCATGTGGCTCTCTTGGTGCCAGCTTTGTTACAAATGTTTAATGCCGGAACAAGTTTGCGGCTTGTGCAACATTCAGCCACAGGAGTAATGGACATTGTTTCAGCTTCAAATCCAGATTGCATTCCATTATTATAGGATGTGTCTATTTGTAAGTCAACTTTATTTCCTTGCCCTTTTAACTCCTGGACTTTTTTTAACGTATTCTTGATTTTCAATCATTGATTTTTTGTTTTCCTCTTTAGCTATGTTGGCTGCTTTAGTCAACACCTTGTTTAAGGTGTTCAGTGATGGTGGCTTCACATTTAAACAAGCCAGGAGGAACTGGACATCTGTGGGGCCCATTTTAGTTTTTACCATTGGCAGTGCCAAGGCAGCGTTCAGAAGACATTGTTGTACAGACTCACCAGGTCAGTCGCATAGCCACAGCTTAAACATCTCGAGGAAGCACAAGCCAGGAGGAACTGGACATCTGTGGGGCCCATTTTAGTTTTTACCATTGGCAGTGCCAAGGCAGCGTTCAGAAGACATTGTTGTACAGACTCAACAGGTCAGTCGCATAGCCACAGCTTAAACATCTCGAGGAAGCACATGTCCCCAAGTTGGACCTCTTTGAAATGTCCATTTTAGTTTGTTGTTTTTTTTTTACAGATTTCAAAGTTAAGATTGTCTAAAAAAAAAAATAAAAAAAATTGAAACAAATGATTCACTTCTTCAAGATTGATGATGTGGTTCTCTGGGAAGTTCACCTCCTCAGCAGGTGGCATCTTCTTGGGTGGACCAGCAGGCCGCAGAAGCATTGGGGCAGCAATGTTCATTTCTCCTCCATTAAAGCTGATTCCCTGATGGAGGGAGTGTGAGGGGCGAACAATGGTCTTACTACCACCGGCATCACAGTTCTTTTCCTTTTCTTCCAGAGGGTATTATTGACTTGAAAGTTAAAATGTTTCCTCTTCCTCCCCATTTATCAACTCCCTCATCACTGTTCCCTGCTGTTAGGTAACATTGTGACATCATAATAGGATGACCTTTTCCCCGTTTATGGCTAGAGTTATCCTCCTTGGCAAATTCCAATCCTCTTACTTTGGTGTCTTATTTTGATCTACTTTTACTAATTTGGTACAAGTATGATATCAAGGTCATTTATTGAAAAGGTGATATATTAGGAAAACCAAGTTTCAGGGCAAATTGCTCTTTTTTTTCCTTTTTTTTTTTGGCCTTGACATAACAGAAAACACACTCTCCATGATTGCTCCTGTTAACATCCTTATGTATATATAAATTTAATATTCATGGAAAATAATTCTTTGGAATATTCGGCCCAATGAAAGTCATCCCCCTTTTCCCATCGGAACACTTCTAGTAAAGAAACGCAAAACTCGGAAAAACATTTCATTGCTAGCGTTTTCGGCTTTAGTGCCCTTTTAATGATTTATTCTACATCTAGTAAAAAATATCGGGGCGGGGTAGGTAAGTTACAACACCCCTATCGGTGCCCACAGAAACATGTGCGTCTTCTGCTTTTATTACGTCCTTTGATAATCCCTGGTATTCGGTAGGACTTGGACATAACTAACCTCCTGGATACTCCTGATCCATTCATCTTTATCGAGTTGTTGTTTTGGGGTGATACCGGTGTTATTCTCCTGGAATTTCATTTTCACCTCTTCCTTTTCTACCTTCCTGTAGGTCTCTGCTTCTTCCTCACTCTCTATTCCAACTTTTGCTCTCTTTGCCAAGACAAGCGTGTATAATACCCATTTTGTTTTACGTCTGACAACTGTGTTTGTACACAAAATCGTAGACGTAACTATGACGCAGAACACGTGACGTCATTTATTTATGACGACATGATTCGCATATCATATTTTCGACAGATAAATATGGGCCTGAGATTATAAATGTATATATTTTAAAAGTGAATATAGCGAGATTAAAGGAAACTGTGGAATAGAAATGTATTTAATACGAAAATTATTTTTTCTGCGATATTTCCGTAACTAAGGAAGACGCTTATCAAAAGATTATTCATGAACAGCTTATGAATTTCCGTAAAAATAATTTCCACGCTAATATACATGTATAATCGAAGGAAAATTTAGAGAGAGAAAATCTGCATATTTCCAAACTTATATTGGGCATTGAAATATTGGTACTTTTCCCATTTTGTGATATTTGGTTTGTTTGTTTTTTTAAATAATTAAAATGAATGGAGTGAAGAAACAGGACTCCATTTATTTGAAACTACAAACATAATATGAAAGCCCTATCTTGTAATTGTTTAGGAAATATTTAATATCTTAGGTTTTCTTCAAAGTAGGTCAAACTCCAAAGTCAAGTTCACAAGATATGGCGTCGGTGGCCGAGTGGTTAGGCCGTCGGTTCGAATCCTGGCTGCGGAATGGCTGACGTTGTGTCCTTGGGAAAGACCCTTTACATGAATTTCCTCACTCCACCCAAGTGTAAATGTATAGACAGTAAAAGATATTCTCAGAATGTTAGTGTTTTAACGGCAGCTTGCACTGGATTGACAGGTCTGCCGGGGTAATAATGTATTGTAAAGCGCTTTGAGCAACTGGAAAAAGCGCTATATAAATGCAATCATTATTATTAAGATTAAAAACTTTGGAACAACAAAAAATTAAGTTCTTGTCAAAAGAAACTGACTTTTTACTGCCTAGGGATGCTTAGCAATACAAGCTGTAACTGACGGTATTTTTTCAACTATAAGATTGTGCACTAGTTGACAGCTATCGGTATAACTTATAAATCCCCAAGAACTTCAGTGATATTCTGCAAAATAAACAAGGGAATGTTGCTTGAGAGCATACCTACAATGAGCGTTTCGTATAAATCGCCATTGCATCGTATACACGACCGGTCTCAGTGGTTAGAGCGTTCGCTTCGTAACCGGGAGGTCGTGGGTTCGAGCCCCGCTCGTGCCATGGCCGCGTCAAACCTAATACGAAAAATAGGTAGTGATTACTCCTTCGCCAAACGCTCGGCATTTAGAAGTGAGAATCACGGGTCTTTCGGATATGACCTTAAAAACGGAGGTCGCGGTAGGCGTTGGCACGTTAAAGAACCCTCACTGCTACGGCGCTAAGCATAGGTCTAAATTTGTGGTACTTCACCTACAACTGCTGACGTCTCAATATGAGTGAAAAATTCTCGACGGGATGTAAAACAAACAATCAGTGAATCGTATACACGAACATGCGAACGATGATTGCTGAACATGATTGGGTTGCATTGAGACCTAGGTCATAAAAGAAGACTGCATTCTCTTACACATAGGTGTCGCTGCGCTACTCGCCGCATTCACCTCTGTCAACACTTGATTGATTGATTGCTTATTTTTAGGTGTAGGTGAAGTACCACAAATTTAGACCTATGCGTAGCGCTCAGGGCCGTAGCAGTGAGGGTTCTTTAACGTGCCGGTAGCTCAGTGGTTAGAGCGTTCGAAAATTAAGCATGTACATTCAAATAATAAAATTGTGTTTACTGTAAATTCTACATTTTATGGCTAGTTTCTGTCTCGATTTGATGAAATAAAAATGTGTAGATTCTTTCACGTAGAACAGCTATTTTATATATCAATGAGGAAATAAATGATAGAAGATATACATGTAAATAATGACAAATTAATGTTTGCCAGGCACATGGTTGAAATGCAACATGTACTTCACTGCACAATTTAATAATGACATTATTTATTGTTATCAGGATGACAAGGCAGAAGTTTACTAGGTCTGTGAAACATTAAAAGAAAGTCTTATTCTTCAATATCACTGTTATCTGATTCATCAATAACGGTGGCATCTGTAACAAACTGAGAAATGGACAGCATCTACTTCCAGGAGGAATGAGGACTGCTTTGTGGAGAAAAGCTTGAAATCTAGCAAAGGATGACACTACACCAAGTTTTGGCCCTGGTCGCTTACAGATGAAACAGTAGGCATTTAATGAGGAAGTTCGCTGCTGAGGCAATGAAATAGAAGGTGAAATGTATTGTATTCAAAAAATGAATGTTATTTTGATAAATACCTTAGATTTGAAAATCGTCAAGGCTGTTGTTGAGGTGTGGCGTCAGGTCTACTAAGGGTGTTCTTGGTTTCTTCAAAGTTGGGAGTGGCAGAATTAGAAATGAAATCGTCTTTGTTTGGGTGGTAGACTTCAGATATCAAATTTAGAAACGAAAGGAAAGGATCGGCAGAATCGTTCAAGTATAATTTTCGAATACAATATTGTGTGAAGTAGCTGTCATAGAGGGTTTTTTGTGTTCCGTTCTTGGGTAGTGATTTCCTTAAAGCCCTCCAAGTCGACTCAATTGTGTTGGTGTGGGCTCCTGAATCTGGATCTACGAAGTTTATGGAATGATTTACTGTGAGATGAGTGAAACCTTCTGAATTTAAAGAGCTATAGGCTTTCCAGCAGTCACTGATAATGGTTGTACCTGGTGTAATGTGCTGTTTAATGATGGTTACAAGGGTATCCGCTTTCCTATCTCCAACAGTGGTGAAAAAGCACTTTTTTGAATCACGTTCAATACCACCAAATACCCAGACCCCGTCTACTCACCTACCTTTATGGAATTTCCGTTTTCTAAATTTGCTTTCATCAATTTCCACAATATGTCCTGGACCTCCAATGATATTATTTCCGTTCTTTTGTAGGATGGTGTCGCAAACCTCTCTGGCGTAATTATACCAGTCTACAATTGTTCGCTCACTGATTTCCAGTTCGTGAATTACAAATTCCTGGTTACACTTATACACCCAAAAATATGTTACATATAAAATTTCCTCCAAAGTTAAATTGTGATTTTCAAACCAGGATCCTTTTCGTCCTGACACTTTTTTATGACATTTCTTGTTAGAGCATCTCCACACGTAACAATCGCGACTGAATGAAGTGTCTTTTTAGTCCAGAACGGCCACATTCACAAAATTTGCACACACAATCCTTCAAATCAATGAACAAGTTCAGTTGAATTAACCAATCAATCACTACCTCCACATTCTCGCATATTTTCCCCAAGATCTTTCAATTTATATGGCATCGCAACGTGTATTTGTTTACATTTTTAATCTGACAAACTCCGTTAAATATGGCACTGCGCATAATCGGCACGTGCGATGATAACGGAATTTTCCGAAACAGCTGATCGAGTTTTGAGTAAGGTTAGAGTTTTAATGTTGTTTTCTGTTTTTAAGTTAAAAACTCTCGTTTAAAACGAAGTTTTTAACTATAAAAAAATGTGTAGATTACGAATTTGGGGTTAAAATTCGTCTAAACCCCCAATTTTTAATGTTAACAACGGCTATCGCCGTCTTATTATATAGTATAAAAATTTTATACTTTGGCGTCTTATTTTGGGGACCGGTAAAGTAAAGTCGTTCTCTCCTATAGGTCAAGTCTTTTGATATTCCGAATACATCCTTTAGATTCAATATTCTTTGAATATGATTTGATATTCCGAATACATCGTTTACATTTTTAAAATGCAAGGAATCTACTCCACAAATTTTCAGCCACTTGGCCCTTATCAAGCGTAAAAAAAAAAAAACGACAAATTTTTGCAGACTAGGTACAATCCATGTTAATTCATCATAATAATGTTTTGCTTCTGAAACTAATAAGCAAACGCCTATGACGTCATAATGTACATTCAGAGTGATGGAATTTGGCGAATATTAACTTCTTACATGCATATTTAGAGCGTTACAGAATTAAAGAGAGAGTGGGGGTGGGGGGTAAGTACACGAATCGGATATTTATAGCAGACTTAATCTGATCTACCAATGCTAATCTAAATTATAAATTGGATACAAATTATATATGCCATTGGCCAAGGAACACATATTCATAACTACAGGTGTTTACCGGCTTACATCACTCAGGAGTTAAACACTGACCTGTGATTGTTTACATGTACTATATAATTAGTATATCAAGTTACGAGTTTAGATGTCTAATGTCTATTCTGTATCCACAGAGACTCCCGTTCCCATGTGGTCGTACATTAGGATATATGCGTATTATAAGTGTTATGAATTAGTTTCAATATGGCCGCCCGCGTGGCGCAGTGGTTAGAGCGTCGGGCTCAAAGATCTGATGATCCTTGAGTCGGGGGTTCGAATCCCACTGTGGGACGTGGGTGCCAGTCTTTCGGATGAGACCGTATAAACCGAGGTCCCGTGTCGCAGTAGGTGTGGCACGATAAAGATAAAGATGAGTGCCGAGCATAGGCCTAAATTTGCACCGGTAATGGTGACAGCCGCCGGATAGCTGAAAAATTGCTCAGGCGGCTTTAAACAAACAAACAAAAAAAAGTTTCAATATGACATCGATGGAGTGTTCGCGTTTCCAATTTCGGATGAGACCGTATAAACCGAGGTCCCGTGTCGCAGTAGGTGTGGCACGATAAAGATAAAGATGAGTGCCGAGCATAGGCCTAAATTTGCAGCCCTGTCACCGGTAATGGTGACAGCCGCCGGATAGCTGAAAAATTGCTCAGGCGGCTTTAAACAAACAAACAAAAAAAAGTTTCAATATGACATCGATGGAGTGTTCGCGTTTCCAATTTCTTGATCCAATCTTCCTCCACAATAAGTCTGTACGCTTTGTTTTCACCTGCAGTCTTCCACATTACCGCTACATATAAATCCTCCACACCGTGGTACTCAAAATGCTTCATTATTATTTCTTTGAATTATTTTATTTTTCACAAGAGTATTTTTTGCAAAAAGAAATTTAAATGCAATTTCTCCACCATAGAACTCCATCATCTGACAGCAATTCGGTTGTCTTAGTATTGAAATGAAAAACTGGAACAGAGGTCTTATTGACATATTGTCAAAAGAACACATGTTCAGGAAAATAAAATCTATTTCACTTCTGGTCGAGGGACAGTCTTGTAGACCGTAAATTGGCTGGAAGACGTTATATTCGCTAGAGTTTTGACTCGTAGGATTACCCAAAACTAGAACAATTAAACATATACTGTGTACATGCTTTATTTCATCTATGTAAACAACCAATTACGTGTACATGAAATTCGAAAAATACAATGGAGTTAATTATTCTGGAGGCCCTTGAATTCCGTCCGACACTACACTAATGATGGCAAATTCAAACAGGTCAATAATAACTTCATATCAGGGTTCCTTATCTGCTAAAATAAAGCAAAACAGCACTAAATTAAATTCTGTAAACATTTGTCATTAGTTAATCTGAATTCCACAACGATGTGTATAAGAATGGATGGTATAGACACCTACGTAGATATAGAACCATTGGAATATACAGAAGAATATACCAAATCACAAGCGAGTCTGCGCCAGCATTCTAAGTCAACCAGACAACCACACTGTAGAGAAGCAGCACGTGTAATGACTCCACCTGTGTTAAAGTATTAAAAATTTCATTGTATATTTTATTGATATAAATTTCAGCGGGAATGTTATGATCAAAACCATTATAAGCAGAACAGTGACATATCTCATAAATCCTACAAAATTGAGAGAAGAGCAAACACGGACCCCTGGACATACCAAAGGTACGATCAGGTGCTTAGGAGGAGTAAGCATTCCCTGTTGACCGGTCGCACTCGCCGTGTATCTGATGAATTGTAAGACTCGGAAATTTAGACCAGAGTAGATTGATCATTTTCAATATTACTAGCAAGTAGACCGAATGGAACTTTCCTTGAAAAATCAACAACAACAACAACAAAATTCGAATAAAGAATTGTAAGATCGCTACAAGAACAGACGTTTTAACGTCTGATGCCTATGTGATTTTCTGCCACAAGATTTAGTTCCCATAAAAAACTGTACAGTCGGCGTTATTAGATTCATAAACGTTACTACATCAAATTGGCAGATTTACCAACTAGTGAGACCGGTCGCGGTAGCTCAGTGGTTAGAGCGTTCGCTTCGTAACCAGGAGGTCGTGAGTTCGAGCCCCGCTCGTGCCATGGCCGCGTCAAACCTAAGACGAGAAATAGGTAGTGATTGCTCCTTCGCCAAACGCTCGGCATTTAGAAGTGAGAATCACGGGTCTTTCAGATATGACCTTAAAAACGGAGGTCACGGTAGGCGTTAGCACGTTAAAGAACCCTCACTGCTACGGCCCTGAACGCTAAACATAGGTCTAAATTTGTGGAACTTCACCTACAGCTGGTGACGTCTCAATATGAGTGAAAGATTCTCGACGGGACGTAAAACAAACAAACAAAACGAACTAGTTTGACGTTACGGCAATCAATCAATACTGCAATGTTCAAAGAGGTAGTGATGAATTTCCACGCATCGTTCATCCCGTCTCGTCAATACAGACGGCTGCTCACTTCATAGTATGACCCTCGCGTCCTGCTAGAATAAAAATGAAACATAGTCGATTAAATTCTGAAAATATTTACCACGTTAAACTGAAATCTACAATTAATTACACGTAAATCTTATATGGGTACCAGGATCGCCGTGTATGCATTTAGTATCAATAAATTTTAATAGATATTCAAAATCAGAACCAGTATCTAATGAATTGTATGAAAAACTCGGTATTTTAGTTAAGAGTAGTATTTTCAATTTTATAGACCAAACAGAACATTCCATTAGGCCTTACCTTGAAATTTCCAATACAGAAATGCAAGATCACTTGAAGAACGGCCATTCAAACGTCTAGTACCAACGTTACTTTCTCTTTGTTTTACAAGATTTGGTTCCTATAACAAATTGTACAATCGACGTTATTAGATTGAAAAACTTTAAACCTAGATCAAACAGACAAATTTACCAACGCGTATGATACTATTGCAATGTTCATAGGGTCAGTCAATCCTGAAATCCCACTCCTCGTTCACCCCGTCACATTGTACCACCTATCACCTCCAAAACATACAAGTCCTATAATAGAATATCGATATAGCAAGTAAGGAATATTTCACATTGTACGTAATTATCAACTAACGTGGAAAACGCACCACGCGCTTTTGAATTTGTGTACACTCGGAACTTAAATTCATGGATTCGCAGCATCAGTGAAAGAAAACAAAAACCTGTTATATATCTCGTATTGACAGTTTTAACTCCAATAGTTGATCATGCTTACATCTTATATCCAGGGACAGTCCTAGATACGAAGATCTCTCTGAAACCCGCTTTGAACAGATTCTTTGTGATATGATATACATTGAGTGCGCCTTCAAGCCTCATCCCTTCCAGTAGAAAGCATGGTGACACAGGTAGTCAAATATCTCCGCTTTGCATAAGCTACTTCTTACTACCTCGGGGTTGTTCATTATTGATCTCTCTTGAGGTTCCCTTCGTCTGTTGTACCTCTTGCTTTCCCGGTTGGTCCAAGAACGTGCTTGATTTCTTTAGACACTCTTCCTGTTTGTCTTTTTCTGTGTGTTTTGGGGGGTGATATACATGATATGTTGGTAAACTGGTGGATTTCATTTTGTCTGGTCGTTTTTTTTTTTCTTGTAGAGTTAATTTTCTTATCGGCGTTGTCATCTGATCATAGTTGTGTGCTACTGGAACTCTATGTTTTCATTTCTGGTTCCATGTGGTTGTCAAAATGTATACATGGAACGAAATGGTTAGGAGTCCAGGATGCATCAAGGTGAGTATTTGAGGTGTTTGTCCACATGATGTGTAGTGGTTGGCCATTATGAGGCTGGAGAGGTCTGATTAATTGATGTAACATATCCCTGTTAATTGCAATATTGGTAACATTGGGATATATGGAAACTATCTGTCGGTGTGTGGCATTTGAAGCAGCATATAAGTGTAGTATGGAGCTGTATGATCCGGGTACAAGTGTTCGAATTATTTCATCTTTAATGGACTGTTCAATGTCTGTTTCATAATCAAGCACTGATGTTTGAAGCACGCTTTCTACTATTCCGTCCACTTTATGAGTTGACATTTCCTGGAGTATATTGTCATAGAGATAAGCTCTCCAATTATTAATCAACTCCAGTGCCACTCGTAGACGGATCTCCAGATGATGGACTTCGGATCCGAAAAGCAGTGTTGAGATGGCTCTGTAAAGACAGTTTCCATCTCCTAGACACATTGCGGGTTTTAATGTGGACGAAGCATCATCTGGATATATTTCTGCTGCAGTAGAGTCAACCACAGGAGAAATAACATTCCAAAACCTTTCTGTTGGTATTGTGAAGGTTTGGAGAGATTCTTTGTGGATGAAGGCTCGGTAGCGCAACTCATCCCACCCTGTCAATGCCGCCTGTACGATGTCCTCGTAGACAGCATCGAAGAAGGCTATTCTGATGTCGCTCTGAAATAAATATATACACATTTATCGACTCTATCGGGTTCGTATGTTGAAAAAACTGCATGGATAGAATTGATTACATATAAAATACAGGTAGGTTTGGTAGAATAGAGAGGGGTGAGACTACCGAATTCCTCTAGAACAATCTCAGATTTCACAGTAAAGATATACATGCTGAGGATAAATTGAGATTATTATGGTAAAATGTTGGAACCCTGGGGAGCGACTGTAAATTTAGATCAAAATATGAACAATACCAATGCAGGGTCATCGGAGCATTTGCAGAAAGTATAGTGACAAAATTTGTAGGCATTCTGAGATTTTTATTTTTCTTTTAAAGTGTTTTAAAATGCAAACAAACAAGTTGGTTGATTTCACTAATCTAAGGCTATAGTGGTCATACTGAAATTTGAGTACATATTTCCCCTTGAATACTTCCGGGATCATTGAAGGAACGTGTGTATCAAATATGATGAAATAGTTGGGAAATGAGGTCGATTATATCATAGTCAAACAAATTCAAAGCCATGACGGCCATATTGAGAATCGGAACGCACCAGGAAATAAGGATAATTCCAAAGGACCGATATTGTGGAAATTTTGATAATAACCGTGCTGAAGTACAATAAAATGTATTACATGTGTAAATGTATTCCTTATTTACAGACACGGACGACTGACAGACGCCATTTGACGGCTATAACTGATACTAGAGGTATATACAAACCTACGGCAACAAGCGAAATTTATTGAAGCTGCTAGTTGGGTTGGTTGCATATTATTTAATGTCTCGTTCGAGAATGTTTCACTCATGTAGACGTCTCCATTGCCGGCGAAGGACTGCAAAATGTAGGCAGCCTATGCTCGGCGCTTACGGCCTCATCGTAAGAGGCGACTAAATGGGGCTATCCTTTGGTTAAGACCGCAAGAACCGATGTCCCGTGTTACAGGAGGTGTGGCACGTTAAAGATCCCTCCCTGCTACAAGGCAGTAAGCGCCGAGTAATGGTTTGAATTTCACAGTCCTTCACCACAATGATCTCACTATGAGTGAAAAATTCTCGGGCGGAACGTTAAACCACAGTCACTTGAAGTATGGATAGCGTTATAGATGTTATGTACAGTAACCCCTTTCTAGACTCAATAAAAAAAAAAATACAGAACCAATAATTATCAAAATATGTTATTTCTTCACCAATCACCCTCACAAGTTGTCAGTAGTCATTTTGTACTTTAGTGTGATTAACGCAGTATATACATTCATGAGCGTGGTGTGCAAACCCACCCATTCTCCAAAAGAGTCTATGGGAGTCTTAAACACATAGTTTATTTTCATGATACATTGTACGAGCTTACATTTGTCATTAACATATGTCCATCATCAGTATGTCGGTGCAACTGTCTGTCTGGTGTAAAACCTTGTACACTTTCGCATCTTAAGAGTTATTGAATCAATTTCGAAAAAAAAGGGTCCTGTAAGTCAGGAGGAAGTGGGATTGAAAGACCAAAGGGAGTTAACCACGAAATGGTAAAGATACGGTGGGTGATTTAATCTGCCTTTGCTATTAATGAATTAGTTAAAGGAAAGAATGGACATTTGGATAGCAAACTAAACTTCTATGTATAAATAAAACAATGGATACTTTCCCTCTAATTATTTACATTTTCAATGTTACCTTATAAACGCTTCAGTTGTAAACAATGCGCTTATGCGTCTACTCTAACGGCTGGGAGTCCGACAGAAATGAAAGTGAAAAATGAAAGTTTTCATTTTTGAAAATACATGAGGGTATCAACTGTAACTCTTCACGCAAGCGTACTTTTCACGAAGCACTAACGCTTATTACGTGGAGCGTGAGGCCCACGCAGAAAATATATTTAAGCGAGGTTAAAGCGGATGCTATTGGGAAAAGTCAGTCTGCGCATGTACAAACGTACGTTATCACAGGAGCCAGTTGTAAAATCTTTTGGCCTTTTCCGTCAAGTCGAGAAAACTTCTCCGATCGATGTTCCGACTGCACCGGAGCAGGATGAGGCGACCTTTTTTTCTTTTTTCCATGGACGGGACCCTTAACAGGGTAGCGCCATCTTCACAAGTCAAAGGTTACTGATTCCTTACCTCGCATTAATCCTTAACTAATGTCACTATCAAAATGTTTATTGGTGGTAGATCAAGTTTAAACACCGTCTAGCTGAAGTCGAGTACTAAAATGACTGAAATTGCCACAACTGCATGTATAAGTACACGTGTTCTTATGGGAATATCTCGCTTCGCGTTGTTATAAATAGTACTAGATTCCGGATGGTTCCACGCCGTCAGTGTGGAACCAATCAGAAAACACATGACAAACCCAACTTTTGATACCGACATTCGTTAAGGATTAATGCGAGATAATGAATCAATAACCCTTGACTTGTGAAGATGGGGTAGCATGAAAAGATTAGCTAATGTATGTTTCATAAACAATTGTGAAGATATTTCTGTATGGTTTGTGAAAAACATTTTTTAGTGTTCATTAAACGATTAATGTTATGAAGTTTTAATTGATTCACATGACATCATATTTTCTTCAGCAATGCTCAACTTATGAAGTAATATATTGTTGCTCATATGTTAAAATGGACAATATTTGTTAAGTTGTACTATGCTTTTGAAACGAAAAACAACGTTCAAGCTTGTAAGTATCAATACTTTGTTGCCAGTTTATACCATTGGATCAAGGTATCCTTATCATTGGATCAAGATATGAAACTCAAATGTTATTATTTAGACCAGACTGCGTCCTCTGTTGATTTGAACGTTAAGGTACCAAATTAAGTACAATGACGACTCTTAATTCAGAGGTTAAAGGTTAAAGCTACATACGTTTCATATCCATCAGGCCTATATATCATTAAAGCCCTAGCAATAAGATACACAATGATATATTTGCATGTTTAAAAATCTGTTTTAAAACACATTTCAACTTGAACCTCGGATATTAAATTTCAGTTGGAAACACGTGCCTATGGTCCACTTATTGCCCCCCCCCCCACCCACCCCCCTTTTTTTTAAAGGACAGCAACCTAATTTTAAAGGAACATTCCAAAACAAGCAAATCAATAATAAAAAAGATTAGAGTAAGTGACAAAATCTTAAATACAGAAATAGAAAGGTAAAGAAAACCTCAAACAAAATTAAAACAAATGTAATACTGTTGAAAATAAAGTACACTTTTTTGAGACTGCTAGAAAGACAATCTAGAGAGGAAATTTTTTTTTTTTTTTTTTTTTTTTTTCTAATGAATTTTTTTATTTGCATTTTTCCATTGATATACAGTGTCATAAATCACACAATACATTCAACGTCTTAAATCAATGGATTTTTTTCTCACTCGCACCCCACGCATACATACTCACATACGTCTCACAAAGGTACAGTGTGTGTATATATATATATATATATATATATATATATATATATATATATATATATACACACACCATATACATACATTACTGGCCACTTCAGCTGTTTTTGTTTTTGTTTTTTCTACAAGTTCCTGTTCGTTTCATATTTGAGTTCTTAAATACAATTCCAGGTTTTTTATTTGGAAGCAAAATGATATGTTTTCTACTCAATTCTGGGACTTTTGTCCCATTTTCAAAATTACCAAGGGCAATAATTCTTCTTAATGACAACTGGAAGCTGCGATGTGAAGATGGCAATTTTTGTTTACTCACCTCAATACATAATGAACAATAACTCAATAAGATACACAGTGATATATTTGCATGTTTAAAAATCTGTTTTAAAACATATTTCAATTTGAACCTCGGATATTAAATTTCAGTTGGAAACACGTGCCTATGGTCCACTTATTGCCCCCCCCCCTTTTTTTTTAAAGGACAGCAACCTAATTTTAAAGGAACATTCCAAAACAAGCAAATCAATAATAAAAAAGATTAGAGTAAGTGACAAAATCTTAAATACAGAAATAGAAAGGTACAGAAAACCTCAAACAAAATTAAAACAAATGTAATACTGTTGAAAATAAAGTACACTTTTTTGAGACTGCTAGAAAGACAATATAGAGAGGAAAAAAATGACTAGTGCATTTCGACGAGGAAAGTATGAAAATAGTAATCAAATCATGAACCCCGCAAACATAGCTGAAGTCTTTGATCAATGAAAATAAAGAAAAGGAAATATGTAAGAAAATATTGGAAGAAGATATATTATAAAAACTATTATAACATCTACTTAATTTCTTCTTTTTTCGGCATTGATCCCTTATCATTATCATAGTAATGATTAAATTAATTCACAGGTAATTTGTAGAGAATTTCAATCATTATTATTGTTAAATCAGTATTACTGTATCATCGATATATACTTGTGTGTGTTGAGAATATCAACCATCTCGATTATTGTATTGTTCATTTGTCATCAACACCCTAAGTTAAAATTACTTCATCTGCTAGATTGTAAAATATTTGAAATGATGTTGTAACCCAGTTTTTCAATAAAGATACCTTATCTAAAACCCATAACGTCTACTTTCCAGTTTTTAATATGATTATAATATAATTATGATAAAAAATTATAGAGCGCCTTATAATATACCAAAAATTACTCTAAGGCATTTCACAATAAGGTTTTATATGAATGCACATTACGAACTAAAAATGAAATTGCACATGTTGATATATGAAATTAATATTCATGGAAACTAATTCTTTGAAATTCTTTCAATGACAGTCATCCCCCTTTTCCCATCGGAACACTTCTAGTAAAGAAACGCAAAACTCGAAAAAAATTTCACTGCTAGCGTTTTCGGCTTTAGTGCCCCTTCAATGATTTATGCTATATCTAGTAAAAAATATCGGGGGGGGGGGGGGTTACAACACCCCTATCGGTGCCCACAGAAACATGTGCGTCTTCTGCTTTTATTACGCCCCTTGATAACCCCTGGTATTCGGTAGTACTTGGACATAACTAACCTCCTGGATACTCCTGATCCATTCATCTTTATCGAGTTGTTTTGGGGTGATACCGGTGTTATTCTCTTGGGATTTCATTTTCACCTCTTCCTTTTCTACCTTCCTGTATGTCTCTGCTTCTTCCTCACTCTCTATTCCAACTTTTGCACTCTTTTTGCCAAGACAAGCGTGTATAATACCCATTTTGATTTACGTCTGACAACTGTGTTTGTACACAAAATCGTAGACGTAACTATGACGCAGACCACGTGACGTCATTTATTTATGACGACATGATTCGCATATCATATTTTCGACCGATAAATATGGGCCTGAGATTATAAATGTATATATTTTAAAAGTGAATATAGCGAGATTAAAGGAAACCGTGGAATAGAAATGTATTTAATACGAAAATTATTTTTTCTGCGATATTTCCGTAACTAAGGAAGTCGCTTATCAAAAGAATATTCATGAACAGCTTATGAATTTCCGTAAAAATAATTTCCACGTTAATATACATGTATAATCGAAGGACAATTTAGAGAGAAAAAATCTGCATATTTCCAAACTTATTTTGGGCATTGAACAATTGGTACTTTTTCCATTTTGTGATATTTGTTTTGTTATTTTTATTGTTTTTTGGTGGGTTTTTTTAATAATTAAAGTGAATCGAGCGAAGAAACAGGACTCCATTTATTTGAAACTACAAACATAATATGAAAGCCCTATCTTGTATTTGTTTAGGAAATATTTAATTTCTTAGGTTTTCTTAAAAGTAGGTCAAACTCCATAGTCAAGGTCACAAGATGGAAAACTTTGGTACCACAAAAAGAATTAAGGTCTTGTGACAAGAAACTGAATTTTTACTGCCTAGGGATGTTTAGCAATACAAGCTGTATCTGACGGTATTTTTCAACTATAAGATTATGCACTAATTGACAGCTATCGGTATAACTTATAAATCCCCAAGATCTTAAAGTGAAATTCAGCAAAATAAACAAGGGAGTATTGCTTGAGAGGATACCTACAATGAACATTTCGTATAAACCGCCATTGCATCGTATACACGAACATGCGAACGATGATTGCCGAACATAATCGGGTTGCATTGAGACCGAGGTCATACAAAAAAGGAGACTGACGTGAGTAACTACACATTCCGTTTGTTTTAAAACACTACAACTTGTTATAGATGACTTTAAGTATTTTAAGTGTAAGACAGTAATTATGCAAATATGCCACTCAAATGAAATTTTATTAATAAATTTGCTATAATTTGGAATATTAAACTGTTTACAAGTCTGACACGTGCGCTGCGCCTCTCTTCGCATTTTTCCGACCTGGCGACTTCCGAGGTCAGTGCACATCGGAGATTAAGAGCAGGAATTACTATCGGGATGACAATAATTCATGAATCGACATTTTTTGCTGGTTTATTGCTTTAGATTCACCCCGATTCAATAAAATTATATATGTTCAATCACAAATATGTTATTATATTTGTTTTTTTTATTTTTTCAATTTATTTACCGTCAGTTTCATCTTGTATTGCTTTAACACGACTAATCATGGTCATGTTGTTCTTAAGAAAAAGATTATGAAATATTTTGATGCCCCCGCAATCGGATATTCGGGGGGGGGGGGTATAGTTTTTGGTCTTTCTGTTTGTCTGTTCGCATAAAATTAATCTTGGCCATAACATTTGAATGGATGGTGATAGGGCTTTATTTCACATGTGATTCGATGTGACAAGACATTTCTTTTTGTACACATTTTTTTTTTACCTTGACCTTGGAGTTTGTCTTGCTATTGACTCCAGGTCAGGGCAGTTGATGCATCCAACCTTCAGGCCGCGTTTGCACACATCCTTGCACCTGGGAGTAGGGCGTCCAGGTGTAGGCCTGGTGCCAGTAGTCAGCTCCCCATACAGAATGTCTTTGGGGATGCGGCCGTGTTCCATTCGGGTGGCGTGGCCAAACCAACGCAAGCGTCTATGGGTCAGGATGGCGAACATGCTGGGAACATCTGCTCTGGCTAGGACATCGATATCAGTGACTCGGACCTGCCAGGTGATGCCCAGTAGTCTGTGAAGGAGGCTTTCATGCAAATATAAATTTTTCAGGACCAGTGGTTCTTGAGATGAAGATTCTAAAAATATTTTCTCTATATGTCCTCGTTTAACACTTTGGTCCCCAATTGTGGTCCCAACCTACCCCCGGGGCCGTATTTTGAACAAACTTGAGTGTATTCTATGTCAGGAACTTTCGTGTAAATTTCAACTTTTCTGGCCCAATAGTTCTTGATAAGAATAATTAAAAGATTTTTCCTATATTATCCCCTTGTCAAACACTGTTATCTGCCGTATGGTCTCACCATATCCCCGGGGACCATGGTTCTGCACTATGTCCGATGCTCTTATGTAACTTTCAACTTTTCTGGCCCATTGGTTCTTGAAAAGAAAATTTTTAATGACACTCTCCTCTTATTTTGCCTTTTCTTCATTATCCCCCCCCCCCCCCCCCCCCCCCGGAAAGGGACATAGCCCTTCATTTAAACAAACTTGAATCCTTTTCACCCAAGAAAAAATTGTACCACGTTTGACCATAGGCAATTATATCGCTTGGGTTCGATTTTACTATTAAAGAGTACTATTTGATAGTGTATTCGAACCGAAGCAATACATGTATAATGTCTGTGAGTTTGGTTGATATTGGTCCAGTGGTGCTGGAGAAGATAAAAAGTGAAAAGTTAAAGATGACTACAACGACGACGATGATAACATATGCCGGACAAATTTCGATCAGAAAAACTCATTTGAGCCTTTGACTCAAGTGATCTAATAACTAAATGTATATTGAGGAAAAGGAGAAAGGAATGTACCTAAATTGTGAACTTCGCAATCCCAGATTTCTGACTCCAAGACGACTCCAAAATAGTCATATGCTTTTGATATAAGTCCTTTATCGTTATAGGTATTGTCAGGGGTTTGGTTGGTTATTATTAATGGTGTTTTAAGAACACGCCTTGTTTGTATTGTACTATTGCCGAATATTAGAATTTAACTTATATATATATATATATATATATATATATATATATATATATATATATATATATATATATATACAGAGAGAGAGGGAGGGAGAGAGAGAGAGAGAGAGAGAGAGAGAGAGAGAGAGAGAGAGAGAGAACCAGGAAAATGATGATAGATTTCGTGACACTTTTAACCAATACTCAGGTGACCTATAAGATATATGGACCACTTGTTACTGATGGTCGAAGAAACCATTCTCGGGGGGGGGGGGGGGGGGGGGGGGTCACCTTTTAGCTCTAAAGGAACTTCACCTTCTGAGATTGAAAATATTGACAGTTTCTGTTCAGTTATCAATAACTTTTCTTTGTTCATCTTGCTTGATACCTTCGACTCATATTGAGTAATACTTTGGACTCATCTTGCCTGATGCTTTAGACTCATTTCGAGTAATATTTTAGACTCATCTTGCCGAATGCTTTGGATTCATCTTGAATAATGCTTTTGCCAAATTATTTTGAAATCATCGTCATAGCATGTAGTCCAAACCACGTCCCCCGCAGGGTCCTGAACGGGGTCACAGTTCTAGATAAAGGTATAGAATAAACATCCTTACCAAATCTACCATTCAACCAGGTTGGCTCATGCAGTTAATATTAAATGTAACCCATTCTTGTTAACAATTTGTTGTTTAGCAAATTATCATCAATGAGTTATTGGAAATTGACATATAAATAACAAGAGTAGTCCGAAATTACAAATTCCCAAGTAATATTAGAAATTGCATGATTATTTCATTTTTAAAAAAAATCTAAATGAGGAATTGAATCTTCAAAGGAACACTTCTGTGTAAATATACCGTTGACCTATAAAGCTGGTATTGGTTTCATTCTTTACAAAATCTTTATTGATTTCCGTTCCGGTCGCAGACTTTAGGCCACATGCGTGTAGTTATTTTTTTCTCGTGCATTGTTTTAGTTTTAGTCAATACACGTAACTTACAGAGATAGAAGAAACCATTTCGCAGTCGTTATCTGAGCAGTATGAATTGTGGACGCATTTTAGTTCTTTATCTTGAAATTTCATTTCGTATTTCTCAGTTTACTTTTAACAATGTAGTTTTTTCATATGCGTTTACTTACAACTCATTTCTTCAAAAATAATATTTCAAAAAGTAATTGGTGTAAGAAGTACAAATTCAAGAAATTAACTGTCGTTACTGAAATGTAGCCCTACAGTTTAAAACCCTGATCAGTGTATCGAGTATTGTCTTCAAGGTATACAATTTTTTAACTGTAATTTTAATATATTTAGCACCCCTTGTTGTAACTTGGCAAGGGTCCTGTTCTGTTTTATATTTTGAGTATGAAGGGATTTCATGTAGACGAACGCTTAAAAGGTTTGGGGTCTCGTCGTAATTGAATGAATACAATACCATGTTCGACGAGATTCATTCAAGAGTATTTGTGGCATCTTGCATTCTCATGTGGCATCTAGCATTCTCATAAATCTCTTTTATATCAAGAGCAAACATGCATTTAAGGAAAAAAATTGAAGTAAAATACACAAGCCTGTATACCATATACAGTCAAACTTGTATTAAGAGACCTTTCAAGGGACATAAGAAAAAAGGTCACATATGACAGGTGGTCACTTAATTCAGGTGCCCATTTTTCAGAGGATAAACGAAACTGATATGTTTTAAACATGTAGTATATTTATTTTGACATCATCAGTTAATGGCATTTATTACAAATTGATATGAAAGCTACATGTATATTCTATTGAAAACAAATAATTACATGTACTTTGCTTTTATGCATAATGTTTCTTGTTTATATGTACGTGTAAAAGGAATGTTAATTTCACAAAAAGTCTGGCCTGTCATTTAATTACCGACAATGTTCAAAGAGTGGCGCCTTTTGTTATCTGCCCTTTTCGTACCAAGAAACAAAAACGAAAGTACATAACGATGAGTGAGTACATAATTTGATTTAATAGAAGCAGCTCCTTTTGTTGTTGTCGGTCCTTTACTTAGTGAGAATGGAACAGGAAAGTACATAACGATGAGCACATAATTTGATTTAATTGAAGCAACACCTTTGGTGTCTGCCCTTTACCTACTAAGAAACGATAACGAAAGTTCAACTTCACATTTCTGCTCAGGAAAACGCCGTTTTTAATATTTCTCGGGGAATACAAGGTCGCTAACTGGAGGTAAAATAACATGAAAACATGCATTTTGGGACCAAAAATTACGGTCGTTAGTCGCGTTAGACAGGAGGTCGTTTAATTCAGTTGTAGATGATAGAAAATTGTCTTGGGGGGGGGGGGGGGGGGGGGGGGGGAATTTGACGGTCACATATGACGGGAAGTCGCTTAATACGGTGGGTCGCTAAGACAAGTTTGACTGTATATGTTTATACAGGCGAAAATTTTGAATTAGTAAAAGTATGCCAACAGGTGGATTCGAACCAGGACACTAAAAATGTTGATTGCGAGCGTCTGCGGTATAACCATCTGATCTATTATTTGTTTGTTTTACGTCCCGTCGAGAATTTTTCACTCATATTGAGACGTCACCAGCTGTAGGTGAAGTTCCATAAATTTAGACCTATACTTAGCGCTCAGGGCCGTAGTGAGGGTTCTTTAATGTGCCAACGCCTACCGTGACACGGGACCTCCGTTTTTAAGGTCATATCCGAAAGACCCGTGATTCTCACTTCTAAATGCCGAGCGTTTGGCGAAGGAGCAATCACTACCTATTTTTCGTCTTAGGTTTGACGCGGCCATGGCACGAGCGGTGCTCGAACTCACGACCTCCCGGTTACGAAGCGAACGCTCTAACCACTGAGCTACCGCGACCGGTACCATCTGATCTACCCTAACTATGAATATAAACGGCATAAATATGATTCACGATGATAGAAATAGGTTTTCATTTTTGTTGTTGTTGTTGTTGTAAATTTCGACCCAGGGCAGGTTGTCCCTAAAAGAATTCTAATTAAGAAATATTCTTTAGATCAAAACCTATCAGAATACCATAGTGTTCATTAAAGCAATATAAGCTGCCAAAATTGAAATTTTTTATAGTGGCATTAAAAGAGGTTAAATGAACGTTGATATGATTGAAAAAAAGAACTGCATCGAATTTCCTCTCTTATGCATCGTTTACACACCTTTACGTGATGAAAAATATATTCCTCGACATTCCGTTTGACCCTAACAACGGCAGCTGATTAATCGTCGGCGACAATCCCGAAGATAACCGATGTTGACACGAATGATTCTGATGCTGATCGGGGTGGATCGGGTTGTGTCCGGGTCATTAAAATATGGACGGCGAGGTGAGATAAAATTCTAGTTAACATCATTATTTTGGCATTGTTAACGATGTTATATGTTTTTATATCTTTTTCGTCCCGAATCAGTCAAAGTCGGCTTTCTCACTCGCTTCGAACCTTTCGTGCCAGACATCTTTCGTGCTTACCGGAAATATTGCGCTTGCGCATTTGATTTTGCCGAATGAGTTCAACTTTAGGTCATTGCATACGGAAATAATGTCGGAAAAATTAAGGTAGGGGAAGACTTAATTTCAACTGTCGAACAATTTTTACATTCATTGCAAAAAATACAACATGTCAAAAGTTTAATCGATAAAATCAGGTATTAGAAGGTAGATGTTACAAAATTTCGATTAAATTTTAGGGACCCCAAAATAACAATTTTGACAGCTTATATTGCTTTAAGGACAGTCCTGCCCTGAAGGACTTTTTTTCCGGGAAATCGTTCTCTCCTATAGGTCAATTCTTTTGATATTCCGAATACATACTTCAGATTCAATATTCATTAAATATGATTTGATATTCCGAATACATCGTTTACATTTTTGAAATGATTTATTATTTACAAATTTATTCAGGTATAAGTGATTGATTAGTGTAATTTCAGAAACTACACTATTTTGGTCCTCATAAGCTTCTAATTTTATGGTATTTTGTCGAATTATATTAGAGACATATAGGTCTTTAGCAGATATGTTCAACGCTTGGGAAATTTTGCAGATTTATTTCCGGAATTATCCGGTCATTTCTATTGGATTTTGTTGCTTTCGGAATACCTCGAATGCACCTCCAACTTGTAAACAAGATTCATCGAAGAGGGAAGGGTTCGGGTATTCAATACTCTCTGAAACACTGAAAAATGTCGATAAATACGGCACATGCCCAAGGAGGAGTCTTAATCTTCGCAGGAGAAAGGTATACAAAACGCTTGATGACAAATCAAGTCGTGTTTTGTCGTTATTGGTACAGATCTACGACTGATGGGCACAACTTCATAGGAAATGTCAAAATCACCTGATAGTGTGTCATCAGAAAAAAAGTTCTTTTCTTTTTAAAACCAACATTTTTCTAACGTATGATCTAAACATCCTACGTAGTTAAACTATTCTACGTACGTTGTAAATAGTTTTAACCCTCAAATCACTTGTTTTCAATCAGATAAATAGATACGATTTATTCCAAATTAGGGCCCAAATGGGCATAACACATATATGATTCAATTACAAATACAACGCCAGTAAATATAGTATGATATAACCATATGGAGGGTTAGCAACCTATTATACTTCATGTATGTAGTAATATGTATTTTTTCTATCAGTGTATAGCTACATCCTTCTTCAAAGAAGGTGATTCGAAAAAGAGTAGGCTCACTGGGGGCCGTCAGGGAAACTTCAGCTTTCATAACCAACCATATTTCAGTTGTTTAATTGCCGTGCATTATAAATTTATAATCAAGATAGGGACATGCATGTACCCTCAGTTTTTTGATGGGTGAGGGATACAATTGTGCATTATTGCAGTGTTGTTGCATGCCTGATGGGAAATGGGTTTCATTAAAAGCCAAATGAAATGACAAGCTCACTCCAATGATTACACATGTGAATCAAGTGAATTGCTCCTCATCAGCTGAAAAATTGAGTATTACCTATAATACTTCTGGAAAAATGTCACCGTCACTGCGATATACTTCATGGGCAACCCCGTAGATAAAACAAATAAATAGTTTGGAAAGAACCACAAACGTTTTTAAATCCAAGATGAGCATTCTCATGGCTTTGTATGTTTTATTGTTGATAATTGCTTGGTTTGAAAGAAAAAAAACCCCACAGCTAATATGATGTCACAATGCACTGTTTACATCAAATGTGTTATATTTCCCGCATTAAATGAATAGGCAGATTAAATACCTATATAATCATGTTGCAAGATGTTTTGGGTCTTTGCTCCTCTCAATTTACACCATAAAGCATATTAATACAGAATATCTGTACATGTACACAATGAAGAATCACTCTGGAACTTGGATATACTAGATGATGGTAATATATTTGGAGTAAGCACAACAGATTGTGGAGACACCTACAGCAAACTTTAAAATCTCTCTTCATTTATATCTGCCAGTTCATTGTTTCAATCTTATGTCAAAACAAAGACTACATATGTTATATGCTACATCTGTGTGATTAATTCCAATTGTTGGAGTCTTAGGATTATTTCACATACTGTATTTATGAAATAAATAGAACATTTTGGATAAACTTGTTATCTTATTGCCACAAATTCTTTCCTTGATCAAAAAGCAATTTAAACCTCAAATTTCCTTGATCAATGAACATTTTAACACTCAAATTTTTTCATCAATGAACATCGTAATACTTGTATTTCCTTAACCAGTGACACATGCTGTCATTAGAATTTCCAGAGATAGTGAACCTTGTTTCATCACAATTCATTTTGATATATTTTGTGTTTCCACTAGAATTCTATTATACTGTGATGATGTGGAGATAGGATTTGATGGAGGTCATCAACCTGAGTTCAAAGGTAACAAGAAAGGTCGACTTTACCTGACAACTCACAGGGTAAGAATTCAGAGTTGCATGAATTATAAGATAAAACTATGTAAAGGATTAACTACTGCCTATTAATATTTCACGATTCAGTGCCTCATCATTTGCTGTAAATTGCTTATATTTCATGAGATCTTTTTTTATTTCAATTACTCATGTACAGTGTAGTTATGCTCTGAGATTGAAGACATATTGTTTTTGATATGTCTGTGTTTTCATCTGTCATTTTGGAATGTCAGTCAAATTTATCTTGGTCATAGCGTTTGAACTGTACCAGACATTCTGGTGAATTGAAAAGTCATTGTCAGAGCTCTATAACTATCAAAGCTTAAGGACATTCAATGAGATCAAATATCCACAATTTAATGTGGTCATGCTCACATTCACAATTATTCTTGGAGAATTGAAAAGTTGGGGTCAAAGGTCAAACTATCATGACTATCAAAGGTCAGTGTCATTCAACGAGGTCAAGTATCCACAATTTAATGTTCCAGGCTCATAACAATGAGTTTCACAAATACATCTTATTTAAGTTATGAATTTAAACAGTTATGAATTAAGCCTTATAACCCAGTTTTTATTTACAGGTGATTTTTAATGCCTTCTCCAGTAAGGAGACTATGCAGTCCTTCAGCATGCCGTTTTTCTGCATGCGGGAAATCGAGCTTGAACAACCCGTGTTTGGTTCAAACTACATCAAAGGAAAGGTTTTTTCTGAACAAGGAGGTACATAAGTTCTTTTCACATTCATTTTTCATATAGATACAATCATTGAAGTTAAAAATATTGACATGGAAGCCAACAGTGCACAGTCATAGACACCAAATGGTTGATAGCTGTAGAGTTTTATCAGATAAAAGGATGACTACTGTTCTGAAGAGAGTCGTTGATTGATAAGGGTTCCTTCATTTTGTTTGGCAGGAAAATGGCAGGGTGTGGTGAAGATCAAGATGTGGTTCACGTCAGGCGGGGCCATTGAGTTTGGACAAACTATGTTAAGAGCTGGACAACTTGGTAGAGTTATTGAAGAATTAATTTTGAAAATAAATGAGTGTATGAACTGCCACTCTTCATGCCAGCATACTTTTCATGAAGGGCATTATCGCATCATGTGAAGTATGCCAGCATGAAGCATCATGTCTTTTCAAAAATGAAACTATACTTTTAATATTTATGAGGAAATGGCAATCATTACAATTTGTGGAGATATCAAAAGTAAGCATATTGGAAATATAAATATTTTGATTTATCTCTCATTGTTTTTTATTTATTAGTATGGGTGTAAATCTTTTTAAACCCCAAAATGATATTTAACATTTTGAGTTTTACTTAAGATTTTTTTTTTCTATTGCAGCATCCAAACATCTAGTACAGCAACCTCCTCCATACACCCCTCCCCAGGGGCCAGTTTACCAAGCTCCTCCCACCATGTACTCCCCACAGTATGCCAATTACAACTGGGTTCCATTCAATGCCTTCCCAACAGCCCCTCCAGGTACAGTGTATATACTGCAGGTCATCTCTGTGTTACCTTCCACATCTCCAGGGTTAAAGGTCATTGTTTCTGGTCAAGTGAACAGTTATAAAATTGGATTTTACATGTATTTTTGTCGTAGGAAATGCATATACTCACTTGTACCAGTATGTACATTTTAACTTTCTTGACTGTTATGGGGGTAGTTCTAGATCTATGGCTTTAGTTGACAATTATTGTCTGTTACAGCCGAGCAAGTTTATATGACGGAGTCTCCACCCCCCTACCCAGGTATTGAGCCCACAGCTCCACCTCCACCGATGAATGGACACCCACAGGGGGCAGGCAAGAAACAATTTGTTATTTTGATTTTGTTTATTTCCTCTGAGGGGAGAATATCAGGATAAAACTGTAAAATCTCTCTCATATGTCTACACTTAATATATTCCAAGTTGCAAGATATTGATCAAGATTGTGGAAGTTGTTGTTAGAAAATCTGGTAAAATGGAGTTTCATTATATTGAATATAAATAGATGTAGCACAAGATAAAATACCCAATTTGTTTATGAAGTATCAATGTGTATGTTAAAAACAATGTCAGGAAGTGTGGTATTGTTCTGTAGCTTGCTGCAGATGAGACGTTTTCTGTAAAATGAGTGAAAAATATCTTTGATTACCACATGTTTTTCTGCTTTCAGATGCAAAAGCGCAGGAGGCAGCCAGTTCAGCGTACTATTCCCCATCAGCACCCCATAACATCTACATGTCCCAGCAGTTACCCCCTGGTGCCCCACCATCCTACTCAGATGTAGTCAACAAGAAAAATCAATAAAACCAATATTTCTCCTTCTGGAAATTAATTTGGCTAAATTTTTATGGTGTGGGATACAAAGTGCTGCAAAATTGGTTAAAGTGGAAATTGTTTTGTTTATGATAGACTTTTACAATCTGTAATTTGAACTGGTAGAACTTTCATATTTATTGTTGGACCATCATAAACAAGGATCAAAGGAAGCACACTGGCATTCTTGTCTGTCTGTGTGTCCTTTTGTGGGCAATAAACTTTTCTTTTGCGCTTCATGTTGATATTAACCTGTATAAGTTAAAGCTGTATGATATTTAATACCAAGCTTTCTCCGTGTGTGTGAGATATGACAGATCCTGTACTCTCCTTTAACTGATTACTGAATGTCATGTGCTACACATTGCAAGTACACAGGAGGTGGGATGTGAATTGGTCAGTTGTAATTACACAGGAGGTGGGGGTGTGAAGTGGTCAGTTGTAAGTACATAGGAGATGGGATGTAAATTGGTCAGTTGTAAGTACACAGGAGGTTTGGGTGTGAATTTGTCAGTTGTAATTACACAGGAGGTGGGTGTGTGAATTGGTCAGTTGTAGCTCATACGAGATCCTTTTGAAATATGCTCCTATATATGCTATTCTTGTTTCAATTCTTCTTGGTTGTAGACAGGCTTTTGAAATACTGCATGCTCTTATGAAAATTACCAGTATACAAAATGAACTGAATTAGTAATCACTGGGCGATAAATAGAATATTGGAATATTGTCATACTGATAAGTGCTTGTTATGTTGTTAATATAAACACAGTGGTATTATTAGGTACATGAAGTTAAGAAACTCTTTACATACATAACATGTCATTACTCTGTGTTATTGATTTGTTTTATTCCTGTCACATACTGTATTTCCCCTAATCCTGAGTTAATCATTCATGGTTGTAATTAAAGAGTTGATCAGTAGATCTTCTCTTGTGGAAATTATCAGCATTTTCAGAAAGCCAGACATGAGCCTTACAGTTGAGCTGTAATTTCATTCAGACATCATATTAATGTATCTTGTAATTTACTTCAAATGCATATTGAAAAAGAATAAACATGAATGTACACAGTTTAAATTAAGAGAAAAAAATCTCATATAGAAATATGTCAATTTACTCCATTGATATGTTGATAGCAGTGTTGGGAGATATTTTGCAATGTTTTAAATGATATTGTTATATTGTTGTTTTACAATACTATTAATTATCATGACACTGTGTTTCTGTTCTGATTGTGAATTTATGTCTTAGAAATTGTATTTAGATATCTGTATTCAGTCAATGCTGAAATATAGTCACATTCATTCTATTTGAATACAACAGACTCGTTTTGTTTTTTTTTCTCCAAGTTTACACTCATTATGATGTCAAGAGATGCACTGCTCAAGGCCACACTTTTCTACATAGTAATGCTAACAAAAATGATTTCAGGTAGAGAAAAAAAATCTTATCTAAGTAGATATATATTTTGCAGGATATAAAACAAAATACATGGTTGCTGTCTTGAAGTATAATTAAGTAATATTTGGACGAAGTTGTGAGGATGTATAACATGAATAGGACCCAGAAAGTGTGGTCCTAGCTGTCACATTTTCTTACCTTAACATCAGATTTCAGTTTTATATATATAAGACACTAACATCATAATGAAAATTATCTGTATATTCATTGATCCTGAGAAACAGTTTATGAGAAATAAGACGGGTGAATATACTGATTGGCAAAGGCAATAATCTGTTATTGACTGGTGTTTGGGTGACCACAACTTTGCTTTACCTGAGCAGTAATTGAACAGAATTGTTGTCCACAGACAGATGACATCAGTTCAGTTTGAGGGTCAAACAAACTTTATACAACTTTAATTATTTGTGCAATATTGTTAAAATGTACTGTACATTATCTAGACTATAATGATGCAGCTTCATGTACCATCGGAGGAAAAACCCAACAAACTGGTTTCAGAGTGTTTTAAAATCTCAATTTCTTCTTGTGAACTGGCAGAAATATGCATATTATTACGAAATACACAGCACATGCAGAGTTGATGCAAGTCCAAACCACAGCCTTTTTGTCTGCAAATTGAGGAAGCACTAAAACTGAAGGATATGAAATTTATTGCATCAAAATACTTGCATTCAATCTAAATGCAGATCTGTAGCTCTCTGGGAAAATATTTGGACAGACTGGTCCGTCCCAACAAAGACTAGGTCATGCATGTTTAAGTACAAACTCTTGCACAGTGAATCATCTCTGATGTTTTTGACAGGCCCTATGGCTTGGGAATTAGTCATTTTTAAAACTAAAAATGGGCACTCAAATGGGCTTCTGTACTGGCTAAACGTATTAAAAAGTCTGTAAATGATTTAATGTTTTTTTTCGTTTGTATTTTGTAACGTGATATCAATGGTTTCATATACTTTTGTAGAGTTTATTTATATATATATTTTTTAAATTCAATATTCGAATCCACCTTTTCAAATTTATCCGATTTCATAATATTTGATCCGGCTTTTTAACCACCTGCAATATGGCTGCGCCCAGGACGAAACACGATCTGAAATAAAGGTATGTTTATTACTGATTTTATCGATCGTCGGAGTCCACAGGTTTTTTCTCTCTCTCCGTTCCACTGCAGTGGTACGATGATTTGATTTGTTAGTAAGGTCAGAGCGATTCGGTTGCCATGATTAGAGTTGACAGCGCCACCAGAAGTTGGTGACATGGTTAGGTTTAGCGAGATATCGCTAAAACTTTAGCGAGAAAATAAACATTATCATAAACTAGCGTTTTGTTGTTTTGATTGGAAATAATGAAAAATCCGTGCAATGCGGAACAAGTGCGACACAGACTCAACATGGCGCGAATTGCCTCGATAAAGTTGCTAATGCATTCAACCTACGAGAGAAAGAGGCAGAAATGCAATGTATGGAGTACAAGGATGAAATATTTCCATTCGGTGAAACTTGATTTTTATGCTATTAGAAGTTGATTGATAAAAGATTTGAAATAGCTAAATCAAACTATTTCAAATATAAGCTTTATAAAGCTATATACCTGTAGCTTAATAAAACTAAATCCTGGTGATGGCGGACTGTGGTGAACCCGCTTAATATGGCGTGAATTGCCTCATTAAAATTAACAACACAGTCAAATAATTTCATATTGATGTTGATGTGTAAGAGAGAAGGAGGTTGAAATTCAATGCAAATAGTGAGTACTTATGATTTGGTTTATTTGTGAAATAGCAATGGATATCCTTACTTTTTCAAATGAAACATGAGTGGATGTACTCCTCAGGTGTTTTCCTTGGTTGCATGGGATATATTTACTCTCGTTAAAGAGGGGGTAATTGCACTTCAGCAAGATCTTGTGATTGCTTGTATAGTAGAAGTCCCAAACTGGTGATGGTGGACTACATTTGGTTGTGTGATCTACACATGGGGCATAATATTCTTACACTGCAGTGTCAGCCTATCAGGTTCATTGAATGTGAGGCACTTCAAGGGGAAGGGTATCAGTGCCTAGTGGATAAATTGGTAGGATCACTGGTCATCAAATGGCTTAGTTAATGTTAAAACATTTATTCTGACTAAATAGGAGAGCTTGGTTCAAATCCCTGTCTGCACAATCTCCCAGCCCATTATAGATAGATTTTGTATTGGTACACTTTTCCTCCTTTGTTGCAGGTCTCTTCTACCGATATATATGTAATCTAAAATGACCTCATTAAAGTTGAGTCTTCGGATGTGTCAGAGAGCCATTGTATCATTACGCAGATCCTACTGCACGGTGTCTCCACGAAATGTTCTCAAACTGCGTGAGAGGGGAGTGATCCAGTCTGTTTTCCCATCCACACAGTACGTAACAAATAATACAAGTCACAAGGTCTGCTGTTTGTCTTTAACAATATCATTCATTTGAATTGGTAAAAGATGATGTAATTTTATTTCAGTGTTCATGAATTGGAAAAACAGCTGGGCCAGCCCCTGACTGTATACTGTGGTTTTGATCCGACAGCAGATAGTTTACACCTTGGGAATCTGCTGGCTATTATAGCCTTGTTACATTGCCAAAGAGCAGGACACAGTCCTATCTGTGTAGTAGGTGTTTTGTTTCATTGTTAGATAGCAGGATGCAGTAGAATTTTTTTAAGAATATTATGATGGATGCCTTATCTAAATGTAGGTAGGAGGGGCCACTGCCAAAATTGGGGATCCCTCAGGGAGGACAAGGGACAGAGACCCACTAGGGGCAGAAGTGGTAGAGAAAAACATTACCTCCATCAGTGAGAGTCTGGAGAGGATCTTCGCCAACCATCAGAAATATTTTTGGAAAAATCAGAGCAGAGAGCTTCCAAGAGTCAAGTAAGGCCGTGTAACCTCACAAAAATTAGAATTTTCTTTGGCATAACGTACTGCTTATGATATGCAAAGATGTTGTAGTACACATGTACTTGGGACTCTGATTTCTGCCTGTTGAATTATTTTTTTGTTGCACATTTGTAGGATTTTAAACAACAATGACTGGTACTGCAAGCAGAGTGTGATTGATTTCTTGTCAACACTGGGCAGGAAGTTCAGAATTGGCAGTATGATGCACAGAGAAAGGTTACTGAGAGAAATTGTAAAGTACTTTTAGATTTTGAAATAAGTGATACTTGTAATGAAAGAAAAACCCAACTGCATGTTCTTTCTGCAGTGTAAAATCCAGGCTGGAGTCAGACGAAGGTTTGAGTCTGACAGAGTTTACCTACCAGGTGTTCCAGGCCTGTGACTGGCTACACTTGTATGAAAATTACAACTGTACTGTTCAGGTAAGGTTTCACCTGTATTTATAAATGACTAAGACCACACATAAAGTATTCTGTGTTTGAAATTACCACCTGGAAATGTTCTTATCCATAAGAGAGAGAGAGAGAGAGGAAATTGTTTATTGTTTTCTTTGTTTCAAAATACAAATGCACTTCACATATTACATTTTAATTATTAATAATATACTTAGAGATTGGGTTAAAATTTTGAGAAATATCTGGTACATTTTGCAGTCTTGTGAAGGTCACAAGTTGAAGGTTATGATCAAAACAGAAGGTAACATTTGGATTCTGTTAAAGCAATATAAGCTGCCAAAATTGCAATTTTTTATAGTGGCATTAAAAGAGATTAAATGAACGTTGATATGAATGAAAAAAAGAACTGCATCGAATTTCCTCTCTTATGCATCGTTTACACACCTTTACGTGATGAAAAATATATTCCTCGACATTCCGTTTGACCCTAACAATAGCAGCTGATTAATCGTCGGCGACAATCCCGAAGATAACCGATGTTGACACGAATGATTCTGATGCTGATCGGGGTGGATCGGGTTGTATCCGGGTCATTAAAATATGGACGGCGAGGTGAGATAAAATTCTAGTTACCATCATTATTTTGGCATTGTTAACGATGTTATATGTTTTTAAGTTATGATAGTATGTTTTTTAGTTATGATAGTTTTAAGGAATCGCTCGAAACATTGAGCAAAATTCCAAAGTCGGCTTTCTCCCACGCTTCGAACCTTTCGTGTCAGACATCTTTCGTGCTTACCGGAAATATTGCGCTTGCGCATTTGATTTTGCCGAATGAGTTCAACTTTAGGTCATTGCATACAGAAATAATGTCGGGAAAATTAAGGTACGGGAAGACTTAATTTCAACTGTCGAACATTTTTGCATTTAATGCAAAAAATACAACATGTCAAAAGTTTAATCGATAAAATCAGGTATTAGAAGGTAGATGTTTACAAAATTTTCGATTAAATTTTAGGACCCCAAAATAACAATTTTGACAGCTTATATTGCTTTAAATGACATTGAGATAATAGACTAGTATTTTTCAGCCAACAGAATTCATGTTTACTTAGTGGACAGACATCTGTAGAGTTTGAGGTCAGGGGTGAAGGTCAAGATAAAAAGATCAAAACTCTAGTTCAGAATGAGAAAATGACTAGGGTATTGTTTGTCATTATAATTCTAGTGTTGCTCAACCTTCAGGCTATGTATTTGATAGAAATATATATGGAAGTAAAAGGAAGACATCAATAGGTTTTGGATTAATTGCTTGATTATTTGTTTTCCGCCACACTCAACAATTTTTCAATTATCTGGTGGCATACAGTTTTTTATTGGTGGAGGAGAGAACCCAGATACAATGTGCCAGGGAAGAGACCACCGACCTTCCGAAAGTAAACTGGCAAACTTTCTCACATATATCGACGCAAGTGAGAATTGAACCCGCACCAACTAGAGGTGAGAGGCATTGTGATTTTGAGCGCAATTCTTTAACCACTTGGCCATGGAAGTTCCATATAGGTTTTGTAATATTAAGTCAAAATCAAGATATATATTACATATATCACATATCATTGAAATGAAATTACAGTGGGTCTCTGGATGACATTATCAGTTTCTAATTATCTAATATTGTCTGAAGATGGAAATGATGACCTGTTTTGAAAAATTATATTTTTCTGAATATTTGTATATGGGAGCATTACATTAGCTTATGAAACAAAATCTCATTCAAAGCAGTATGTGGATGAAGTTGTTGGTTATTTCTGTAGGTAGGAGGAAGTGATCAGCTAGGAAACATTATCTCTGGTTATGAATTCATCACCAAAATTCACAAAAGACTCTTCTTTGGTGAGTATATATTACATCTGTAGAGGTGTTTAACTGTCTATATCAGGGCAACGTTTAAACTGCCTGTATCAGGACTACGTTTAAACTTCCTGTCTCGAGGCTACGTTTAAACTGCCTGTATCTGGGCTACGTTTAAACTGTCTGTATTGGGGCTACGTTTAAGCTGCCTATATGGGGGCTATGTTTAAACTGCCTGTATCGGGACTACGTTTAAACTGCCTGTATTGGGGCTACGTTTAAACTACCTGTACCAGGGCTATGTTTAAACTGTCTGTATCAGAACTACGTTTAAACTGCCTGTATCAGGGCTGGATGTGAAACAGAGTCAGATGTGTTATTGAAAGTGTCCACTGTAAGAGTTAAATTTCATATTGGAATCTTTGAAATTCTTCACCTGGAAAATTTGTTAGATTAAGTTTTTGCATGTCCTAGTATTTGTTAGATGATTTACTTTATTGAAAATAACCAAAAGGACTGATAAAAAGTTCTTACAACTTTCTAGTTCTTGTCCTAATCAAATGATTGTACATTCAAAAGAAAGAAATATTTATATATATATATATATCAGAATTGATGGGAATATCTGCATATTAGGATTGATGGGAATATTTGTATATATTAGAATTGGTGGGAATATTTGTATACTAGGATTGATGGGAATATTTATTTTTATTGGGATTGGTGGGAATATTTGTATTTATTAGGATTGATGGGAATATCTGTATATTAGGATTGATGGGAATATTTGTATTTATTAGGATTGATGGGAATATTTGTATTTATTAGGATTGATGGGAATATTTGTATTTATTAGGATTGATGGGTATATTTGTAGACTAGGATTGATGGGAATATTTGTATTTATTAGGATTGATGGGAATATTTGTATACTAGGATTGATGGGAATATTTGTATATATTAGGATTGATGGGAATATTTGTAGACTAGGATTGATGGGAATATTTGTAGACTAGGATTGATGGCAATATTTGTATATATTAGGATTGATGGTGCCATTGTTAACTACTTCCAGTGGAGAGAAGTTGGGGAAAAGTGCAAACAACTCGATGTGGTTAAACCCTGACAAAACTACTCCATTTCAACTGTACCAGGTATTGAAAGCTTTATGAATTACAAAACAAACCAAGAGTCACACAGGAGAAAACTGTGTAAGGAGGTTGCCAGACTAATTTTGTAAGGCAGTGTGTTTTTTCTGTTTCAGTATTTTATCAATTTGCCTGATAGTGACGTAGAGAATTACCTCAGGCTGTTCACATTTTTGACAAAGCAGGAAATACAGGACTGTTTGTCAGATATGAGGGTAGGTGTATAGCGTTACGTGGCGTGTGATGGGTCTGTGACATGTTCTGTTTATACTTGTACTTTTGTGTGAAGACACTGTTGTATTCATAGGGTTTGTACTATAACTTTGATGGTAGTGAACTAAGAGGTAATGCTAATTTTTTTTTTCAATGCTATAGATATTTTTGACATTGAAAATCTTTAATAATGTCCTCTTTCAATACAGGAAAAACCTGAGCTGAGAAGGTCTCAGAAAACTTTGGCAGAGGAAATTGTTAAACTGGTACATGGAGGTAAATCAGAAATGGCGTTCTGTCGTGTTCATTATTGTTGTATGTGTATACCAAGGTCAGATTCTGTCGTGTTCATGATTGTTGTGTGTGTATACCAAGGTCAGATTCTGTCGTGTTCATGATTGTTGTGTGTGTATACCAAGGTCAGATTCTGTCGTGTACATGATTGTTGTGTGTGTATACCAAGGTCAGATTCTGTCGTGTTCATTATTGTTGTATGTGTATACCAAGGTCAGATTCTGTCGTGTACATGATTGTTGTGTGTGTATACCAAGGTCAGATTCTGTCGTGTACATGATTGTTGTATGTGTATACCAAGGTCAGATTCTGTCGTGTTCATTATTGTTGTATGTGTATACCAAGGTCAGATTCTGTCGTGTACATGATTGTTGTGTGTGTATACCAAGGTCAGATTCTGTCGTGTACATGATTGTTGTGTGTATATACCAAGGTCAGATTCTGTCATGTTCATTGTTGTGTGTATACCAAGGTCAGATTCTGTTGTGTTCATTATTGTTGTGTGTGTATACCAAGGTCAGATTCCTTCGTGTTCATTATTGTGTGTATATACCAAGGTCAGATTCTGTCGTGTACATGATTGTTGTGTGTATATACCAAGGTCAGATTCTGTCGTGTTCATTATTGTGTGTGTATACCAAGGTCAGATTCTGTCGTGTACATGATTGTTGTGTGTGTATACCAAGGTCAGATTCTTTAATAGAAAAAACGTGAGATGAAACACTTCATGTACTTGGTAAGATAACATTTATTGCAACAACAATACCAACAACAACACCAAAAACAACAACAACACCAACAACAACACCAAAAACAACAACACCAAAAACAACAACACCAAAAACAACAACAACAACACCAAAAACAACAACAACAACACCAAAAACAACAACAACACCAAAAACAACAACAACAACACCAACAACAAATGGGATTGTACAGCATCATTTCAAACATAAAAACAAAATATATTAAATAGTAGCATACATGATAAAATATATTTAACTTATTGATGGTATATGAATAATACAGTGATAAGGATACATGCACTTGTACTTTTGTGTGAAGACGTTGTATTCATGGGGTTGTACTATAACTTTGATAGCAGTGAAGTGAGAGGTAATGCTAATTAGCCTTTGTTCTCATTTTGTAGTAGGTTTTGTGTTCTGTACCTTTTACGTTCTATATTTAAATTTTGGTCACCTATTCTAAACTTTCTTATCACTGATTTGTCTGCTTTAGGAATGTTCATTAATAAATAATCTGGGGATGATCGATTTTATCGATACATAGAAGTCTAGTTTGCTGTCCAAATGTCCATTTTCTATTTTATCCAGTTTATTGATCTCTTTCTTATAATTATATTCATTTAATTCTCAAGCAGAAAACTGATACATCCATTCCAGAATTGTCAGTTTTTGTACCTATTGTTTAACATTTGACAGAGGTAGGGCTGGAGCAGGGTATCAGGTGGACTGATGTGTTCTACTATCACAGGACAGAGAGTCTGGCCATCCTCACTGAACCCGAAGTCGAGGTTCTCTTCAGGAATTTCCCCATCACCACACTCCCCCTCACTCCAGGTCTGAAGCTGATCAATGTCTGCCTCAGAATCAACGTCTTCAAAAACAGAGGTAAAATGATTGTCAAAGTTCTAGAACTCACTTTCTGGTAACCAAGTTGAAGTTTGCTCTCTAGAGGATAAATAATGATTAAATACCTAATGGAAGAATTTTTGGTGAATTTGAAAGTTATGTCAAAAAAGTGTGGTAGTTACAGAATTGGTGATTTTATTAATATCTTAAATAATATGGAGATATGGTTTAATTTGAGAAATTTGAGTGATTCATTCAAACAGTAACATGATTTCTTTGTTGTTTTATCGGGTGATGAAGGTAGCTAGCATTGCAGAAAAAAAAATTCATAACCATCATCAGCAGATAATGCAAATTTTTTTCTGCAATGATTGCTACCGTCATCACCTGATAAAACAACGAAGAAAGACATTTTATTGTTTATATTTCTGTGTAATTTTTAAAAGTATAAACTAGATACGAAAATGTCATATCATTGACCCATTCGTTACTTTCAACAGAACAGCCAATATACCCTTTGACCTTGACATTGCTCTATATTTGGTAATGATTGCGTTGACAGTTGGTACTAAAAAACTGGATCAGAATAGTTTGCAACAAACATGATTCATTGTTGAGGATGAAAGCAATGTCAATTTCAAAAGAAATCTAAGAGAAAAGATTCAGTGAATGTAAATATTTTATCAACATTCTTTATATCGTATAAACTAAGTTAATGTTAAGTCATGCCATATGACATCACAGTATGTTTGACTTCTTTGTTTCTATTTTTTTTTCTACAGCTGTATTACTCAGCATCATATAAAAGTCATAATTTTTTTTAAAGAATTATTCGTTGAATTGCATTATTTGCATTTTACTGATTTAAATTATGAGGAATGTTTATTGTACATTATTTGCGTTTTACTGATTTAAATTATGAGGAATGTTTATTGTACATTATTTGCGTTTTACTGATTTAAATTATGAGGAATGTTTATTGTACATTATTTGCGTTTTACTGATTTAAATTATGAGGAATGTTTATTGTACATTATTTGCGTTTTACTGATTTAAATTATGAGGAATGTTTATTGTACATTATTTGCGTTTTACTGATTTAAATTATGAGGAATGTTTATTGTACATTATTTGCGTTTTACTGATTTAAATTATGAGGAATGTTTATTGTACATTATTTGCGTTTTACTGATTTAAATTATGAGGAATGTTTATTGTACATTATTTGCGTTTTACTGATTTAAATTATGAGGAATGTTTATTGTACATTATTTGCGTTTTACTGATTTAAATTATGAGGAATGTTTTTTGATAAATTGTAAATTAGGACAGTATATTCTTTATTTATAAACTGCTTCATAATTTAAAATGTTTTTAAAAACTATGCCAACTTACCTTATATCATATGAAATGAGTAGAAATTACTTTCATTCCTTAACAACTCAGATTATTTGATGATGATTTTGGCGGTTTGTATCTGTCACCAAAATATTATTCATTAGCTGTACGACACTACATGAACACCAAAGCTATACAGTACTACATGAACACCAAAGCTGTACAGTACTACATGAACACCAAAGCTGTACAACACTACATGAACACCAAAGCTGTACAACACTACATGAACACCAAAGCTGTACAGTACTACACGAACACCAAAACTGTACAGTACTACATGACCACCCAAGCTGCACAATACTACATGAACACCAAAGCTGTACAACACTACATGAACACCAAAGCTGTACAACACTACATGAACACCAAAGCTGCACAATACTACATGAACACCAAAGCTGTATAGTACTACATGAACACCAAAGCTGTACAGTACTGCATGAACATCAAAGCTGTACAGTACTACATGAACACCAAAGCTGTACAACACTACATGAACACCAAAGCTGCACAATATTACATGAACACCAAAGCTGTACAATACTACATGAACACCAAAGCTGTACAGTACTACATGAACACCAAAGCTGTACAGTACTATATGAGCACCAAAGCTGTACAGTAGTACATGAACACCAAAGCTGTACAACACTACATGAACACCAAAGCTGTACAGTACTATATGAACACCAAAGCTGTACAGTACTACATGAACACCAAAGCTGTACAACACTACATGAACACCAAAGCTGTACAGTACTACACGAACACCAAAACTGTACAGTACTACATGACCACCAAAGCTGCACAATACTACATGAACACCAAAGCTGTACAACACTATATGAACACCAAAGCTGTACAGTACTACATGAACACTTTTAGGATTAATATCTCTATATCTGCTGACTTTCTTTGAAGATGAAGCTGAACAGAAGATCAGTGCTGGGCAGGTAAAGGTAAATTTCAGACAGGAGAGGAACCCAGAGATTGTGTTTAGAGACATGGAGCACATTCTGCCAAATGATGTCACACTCATTACTCTCGGTAACCATCAATTACTGAACTTGTCTGTTTGCTTGATTATGAAATTTGTGACTGTCTTTACTAGAATTCATGTTATACATATTTCATAGTGTCAGTTTGCTAGTCAGTAAAGCTTGCTTTGATATGAGTTGCGTCCTTTGTCATTCTGTCAGAGTTTTTTCCCTTGATCAAGTAATCTGGATGCTTGGATTAAGATTTTCATAGTTTTATTTGATTTTTGGATTTTGAATGCTATGATTTTTTCTTTAAATTTCAGGGAAAAAATCTCATCATGTTGTCAAATGGATATCATAAAGCTGTGACGAGACGAATCAGTAAAGACCAATCTCCTATAAACCATGTACAAAAAAAGTTTAGAATTGTTCGTCTTTGCAGACAAGTGTAATTGATAATAAACTTACTGAATGTATTTCTTTTTACTTTCTTTTTTTAAAGGCATTAAAGTTTTTGCATCAATGAAATAAAACATGGTCACCAATCTTTGCTGAAATTTTGTCAGACAGACTTATAGGACAATGCTTTTCTTACTGCAGTGTATGTTTTGCCATTAGCAGCAATAAGCTACAGATCTGGAAGTGTAAGAAATTAAGAGTCCTTCCTCATGTGTCAGACTAGGAAGCTACAGTGTTGTCATCTTCCTTCATAACCCATTTTACAATATTAACTTTTCAAAGATTGAAAAAAAATACCAATAAACAAGATATATTGGATAAAAGATGTGGCATCATGATTTGGTAATCAGTGGTGGATTCAGGATTTTTAATGGATGAATCAAGTGTTGGAGACAGAATTTGGGGTTTATATGTGAATTCTGAGCAGTATTTTAGAGATGGAATCTTAACACAAATCTTGAAGTGATTAAGTAATTCCCTTTTGCAAAATAATGAAAGGGTGACTTAAATGTTCTTAATTTAGAAAGTGGAGGGTGCATCCCTTTCTACATCATAATGGATGTCTTCCTTTTCAATCATTAAATGAAAATATGAATATCAGCAATATTTGTTTATTCATTGCAAACTTCATCACCTACCTCAGTTGGTTAGCATGCTGACTAATGAACTGTATATTACAGGTTTGAGTCCAGCAGGGTTTTTAAAAATATTTTTCATATCACTTTCTAATAAAACTGCATTTTTTGACTAAATAAAATAAATTTAAAGTTATTAATTTCAAAATATTGTTGTACATATCTTCCATTTGTCACCCACATCAAATTTCTTGGGTGTAGCATTCCTCCTTAATTCCAATTTTATCCGAAGTAGGCGGTTTTACATGTTTGATATCGCAAAGCACAAATGAATTTTGATTGGCTGATCGTGGTAGGGGATTACACGAGGAAATTCAGGAGAAACAAAACGTTTTTACTAAATTATATGTTGATCAACATAGAGCACTATGAAATAGTTTTTTTTAGAAGACTGCTATACTTATCTTGAATGTTTTATAGTGTTTTATACTTTGGATAGATTCTTGGACAGAGGAAATGTGGTACGGTATTGACGGGTATTGAACCGCGTGTTCTAGGCTATTTATCAATGTTTGTACTATTGCTGCCAAGATCCTTAAAATTGAGTATTTTACACATGATTCTAAATCAAAGTTTAATTTATGAAGGTGTCAAATTAACAAGGAATATGCTTGTTCTTTAGATTTCCTTAATTATAGACTCTTTGAGTGTGCAACGGGGAAAGTAGAAAATTCAAAGAACCATATTGTGATTTGACTATGCAATGCATTGGATCATCCTGATGAAATCTTAATTCGAGTCCAGGACCACAGAATCTCTACCAGCTGAGCTATCTGGTCAGAGTGACCACTATATTCTTTCTATCAACTGTCTTTACCTTCAAAGGTATACTGTCCCTCTTATATTTAGTGCCATGATCGTCCCTTTAAAGTGAGAGGTGAAAATGTTATGCTATGAGAAAAGTATGATTGTCTTGGGGAGGAGGGGGGGGGGGGGGGGGGGGGTAAGGAAGACATTAAGGGGATGAATGTAGTGGTCAAACTGATCTGATGGTAAATGATTAGATATATAGCACAGTTGATAGAGGACCTGACTTAGGTCACAGGTCAAATCCCAAGCTGGTCCATTGCTGTTTCTTTCTATAACAGGTGCATGTACAAGGATGACACACAAGAGTTAATTTTTACTGAATTATTGTACAGACACATGTACTGTATAATTATTGTACAGACACATGTACTGTATATGAGTAACAAGAATGATTTATATTGCACAAACATTCAGAAATATTTCTTCAAGAAACTTGGCGACAGAATTTTCTGAAAAATTTATTGATATACACATGTTTGAAATTAACATCATGTACAATTCTTGTGTTCATTTGTTTTATTCTTGATAGACAAGCCAGTTCACATTTTGGGTGGATGAACACAATTTGAATGGCAAGTCAACATCATTCTGTCATGGTATAAATTACAATAATGGCTGAGGGTGATTCCTCCAAGGACATCCCCCGGGGCCTGATTAGCAGGAGGGGTCTTCCCCCAGGGAGAGGTGCAAGGTAAGCAAGAAATCACATGTAAGGCATTGTGTCTCATCTTGACTAAATCATTATAGTAGTTCAAAGATTATTTTTGGGGTCAACATTGCTTTGTGCTTTCAAAATAATACAATATTTCAACTGAAAACTGGTTTCTGCATGGAATGTTTCATTGATTTGGATGAATGCAAATATTGAGAATATAATCTATTTAAATGTGTTTGAAAATTATCTTGGTTTGATAAATATGAATAATATCAGATTTTAAAAATCACTGTTGATATGTCATATTTTCTGTCTTCATGGACTTCGTATTTGAACAAAGAATGTGAGTATAAATGCAGTAAAATGACAGGTATTATACAGTAACAGAGTATTGAAATATTCTTTGTAGACTGCCCTCTATAGGGAAACCAAGAGATCTTACATTAGGAGGAGTTCCAAAGAAAGTGTTTACACCCAACATCCCCATCAGGAGGGACAGGAGTGCAGAAAAGTAAGTCTTCCTACTGCCAAATGTGCAGAGAAAGTTATTGATCAGTCTTAAACATACCCCCCCCCCCACTCCTTAAGAAAGTATAGTAGATTATAAATTTCTTGTGAGCAAGTTTGCCAGTTTACTTGCGGAAGGTTGGTGGTCTCTTCCCAGGTACATTGTATCTGGGTTCTCTCCTCCACCAACAAAAACTGGACGCCACCAGATAACTGAAAAATTGTTGAGTGTGGCGGAAAGCAATAAATAATCAATCAATCTTTTGATAAGGCTTAATGCACTGTCACAGACTTCTTGCTTGGCAGTTGTAGTGATCTGTGAAATGACCATGCTGCAGTTCGAATCCCATTTCTTCCTTTTTAACCCAGCAGCAGTACATAATGTCAAGTCTGACATGTATTTTCTGTATCAGGCCTCTGTAAAATGTTACTTTAAAATTTATTTCTGTAAAATCACTTGCATTTGGTGAGCTCAGATTTTCAGGTTTTTGAGAAACAGGTTGTATTTTGATGTGGTTGAAGATTTGTTATTCTGATTGTAGTTCAGTTTCTTGTGTTTTTGGAGGTTTTAGAATATGTGTATAGCGAAACAATGAAACTAAAACAAATTTAAACTTCTGCATTCTTCAACATTCATTCATTTAATTACTTCATGTTATAGGTCAGAAGAGAAAGTACAGACAAAGAAAGAAGTAAAGGAGAAACCCGAAAAATCCGGAAGAAGAGGGAGAGATGAACGTGGGCGTGGTCGAGGCCGAGGAAGGGGGCGGGGTCAGGATGTCATTCAGTCCCACTCCATATTTGAACAAGGTCCCACAGAAAAAATGGCCAGAGGTAAAGACAAACACTGTATACATGTAGAAACTAGTTTTGTTATTACTTTGAGTAGCCTAATATTTTACTCTAGCTATAATTTTGCGATAATTTCATGGTTGTCACTTACACTGTATCGCAATGTAAAGTAAAAAGTATATCTTAATAACATCATTAGTGATGTAACATCAGAAATAAATATGCTCAGGGTGAAATTACTGTCCACATCTCGAAATTAGATGCAAAAAATATATAATTAAAATTTTTTTTTCATTTAGTGGCCACATATTAATAATGTGTATCACTGCTAACGACATCAGCTTAAACAGAAACAAAGTATGGATTTTTTTTTTTATGCATTGTTACATTTGAAAAGGTTTTATGCACGGAGTTAATTTTTTAAACAGGTTCTTCAGTATCTGAGAGTTATGGAGGATCAGGACCCAGATCTGGTGGGGGAGGTGGTGGGTCCCTGGGAAGTGGATCCAAGATGAGTGTGAAGAAAGAGAGGTCTGATGAAGAGACCAAGCAAGTCTTGGACTATCTTCTTAGGGATGATGTAAGGTTTTAAGGTTTTTCATAAATCAAACAGTTTCATTGAGAGTTTTGCATTTTACATCAAATTTTTAAGATTTGGATGTCAACCATATTGTATTTGAATTGAACATACAGTTATACCCATTTTTGTACAGTTGTGTACATTTTTATTCTCACATGTTTATACTTAGTAGTTATAAATGTTTTTATACATATATACAATATATTTTCAGAAATAAGAAACGTGTCCATATAGATTTGTTAATTTATTTTGGACCATGATAATTATGATCTTACAAAATTTGTTTCTAAAGATTGTATGCTCTAGTTTTTAGCTTTTTACAGTTTTCATTTGTTTTAACCAAATTGTCACTGTAGTAGTATGTTTTAAATGATAATGATGGATAGGTTTTTACATATCGTTAGAGTGTGTGTATGTGAGTGGATGTTGAGCTCTGTTACGAGAGGATAGTCTGGTGGTGTTGCTTGTGATTTGTTACGAGAGGATAATCTGTATTTGTGTTGTGTGTGATTTGTTACGAGAGGATAATCTTTTTTTGTGTTGTGTGTGATCTGTTACAAGAGGATAATCTTTTTTTGTGTTGTGTGTGATTTGTTACGAGAGGATAGTCTAGTTGTGTTGTGTGTGAGTGCTTTTTGTTTGTGTGATCTATTTTGAGAGAAGAGTATGCTTTGTGCTGCCCTTGTGAATTTCCACTCCATGATTATCAATTAAAATCTTTAATTTCACTTTACAGTTTATTGCTGGTCCAGAGATGGAGGAAAGAAACATGGCTCCTGTACACTTGCCTCTGTGTATTGTGGAGGACGTTAAACCGGCAGTTAAAAGTAAGACTTCTTTACCAGGGGTGATGGTGGGCATCTATGATCGAGTTCTGTAATATTATTTGGGACCCATTTTCATGTATCGCTAAGATTTGATTGTTTTGTTGGGATGCAATTTCACATATAAAGTTTCTGTTAACTGAAACATTTTATAGACTGTATTTAAGGAGATTTGAGTTCTGTCTTTGCATGACAAATGTGTCTATGACATCCAGGAAAATTGGGTCCCCAAGAAACAAACCAGTTCCACTGTGAATGGTTGAGAATCATTTCAAAATATTTCAATGTATGCATTAAATCTAGTGAATTATTGTGTGCATGTCACACTTTCCACACATGTGTAAGTAAAACTTTACATTATGATTTGTGAGATATTCTTGACTCGTTAAAATGACGAGTGCACAATATAATTTGTGAGATTGACTCGTTAAAATGATGAGTGCACAATATGATTTGACAGTGTATACATCCTTGATCAGTGGGCATTCCTGTGAATACTTCACTTTTGCACAGATGTTAGATTAAATTCTGTCTTTCATTTTAAGTGATGTCAGTGTGCTGAGATTACATACGGAAGACAGAGACACTGTCCATCAGATTATTACATGTTGCAGAATGTAGTAGTGTGGTGTAAGCTGCACTAGGAAAGTAGCCTGTCTTGTCTATCATACTTAAGAAGTGAAGCAAACTAACAGCGAACACAAGACCTTTTTTAGCCTGTGTAGGACATCTGTTTTTATGAACCCACCATCATCGGACAAATCAAAGTTTGTCTGACTGAAATAAAACTATAGGAATAAGAACTGAAAACTTGAGTTTCACATCATCTCTTCCCTAGAAAGGTAGTCAGTCATTTTCAGGTGCTCCTTCTCGTGGGATTATCTTCGAATTCATCATAATCATCTTTTTCTAGTCATACAGCATTCAGTGCTTCAAATCCATCCTCCAATTCATATCATCGTCCACTACTTTGATTTAGCTAGGATGACCAACCAAGCAGTTGATCTTTATCATATTTATCTTTCAGTGTTAATGAAATGCTTGATTCATTTCAAAGTTTTTCTTCATTTACAAGCCTTTTAGAGATGAAGTAAGAATTATCACTATACAGTCGGTCCAACTTGCTATGTGAATGAACCAGACCAATTATGAATATGCTGGTTTTGTCTGATGGTCCAGTGCTTTTGTCATCACTAGAATAAGAGACAAGACCATGGTCAATATTTTTTGTTTTGTGAATTTTCTGAATTTCATTCTTAGAGATTATGCTTCAAAAAAGTTGTAAATAAAAAAGCTTTGTAGATGTAAAGCTTTCAATTGAAGATTTCTTTCCTGAGGATTTCTTTCAGTGTTTTGGTGTTTTTCTTGTTTTGAATAGCAAGAGGAAACATTCAAATACTGTAGATTATCCAAGATTTTAACATCAGAAAACTCCGAGTGTAGATTTATGGTTTGTTATAAAATATGGAATTCTCTATTTTATCCACTATCATAGAACATAGTAATGCATTTTATGGTTACACCAAATATATGTAGCATATTTGCTGCATTATATCACTAAATTTTTATTATGCAGAAACGGTACAGATACAGTATTTATAATGTGCTTAAAATGAAGGGGACAATTTACTTATACCAGTTGAAGTTTATATTTCCTTTGATATCATACGTTTAGAAGAAATTCAAAAGTAATTGATTTTATTCATGTTTTGAGTGACCAATTTTAAGATGTATTAAATGTATCAGTTTCGGCAGAACCCCCCCCCCCCCCCCCCCCCACACACACACACACACATCCTAGATCAGCTGATATTTCAGTAAATATACAGCTTTTGCACAGATGTGAGAGAAACATCAGTCATTAGTTAGATGTTCACATCAGCTGTGAGCTTCTCACTCAGGCTGAGACAAAATTTTCTGCTATTCGTTTCATGGTCAATTTGACCACTAATGCTGACCTCTATTTTGACCAGTAAAGTTTACTTGATTCTTTATTTCTTGACCATTAATTTGACTGGTAAGCTGACGATGCTGTTTGTCTCCACCATTATTTTGACCAGTAAAGTTGACTCGAGTTTTTATTTCTTGACCATTATTTTGACCAGTAAAGTTGACTCGAGTTTTTATTTCTTGACCATTATTTTGACCAGTAAAGCTGACTCGAGTTTTTATTTCTTGACCATTATTTTGACCAGTAAAGTTGACTCGAGTTTTTATTTCTTGACCATTATTTTGACCAGTTAAGCTGATTCGAGTTTTTATTTCTTGACCATTATTTTGACCAGTAAAGTTGACTCGAGTTTTTATTTCTTGACCATTGTTTTGACCAGTAAAGCTTACTCAAGTTTTTATTTCTTGATGGTATAGGTGAACCTGATTCAGGTGATGTGGAAATGACGCAGGAAGTTAAAACTAAGATCGAAACATCGATTAAAATTCCACCCAAAGGCAAACTGGCGCAGGAGGCGTGCCACCATGTCTTCTCATCAATGAATAGTGGAGGTAAGTACAAGGATGTATAAAAAGAAAATGTATCAAATGATGAAAATGTGTAGTTAAAATGTAATCAACAAATATTCAAGATCTGGTGATGAAAATGTTTTTTAAGAAAAATAATAGCAACAAACATACAAGACCTAGTGATAAAAATGTGTAGTTGAAAAGAAAATCAATATACAAGATTTATATTAACTGGCATGATTGATCTTTCTGAGTATAAATCCTCCATTCTGTTCAACAGAATTTACAGGATAAGTAAAATGGTAACCGCTATAAAATGTAAATAATGGTGATAACATTTTTTAAATCATTGTTTGGTTTTTTTTTTCTTTCTGTTAATTATAGATGATAATTGATTATGGGTGCCTTTCCTAATTCTTTATGAATGATTTTCTGTTTTCTTTTGATAAGATCCGAATCAGATGGTGTTTGTGCAGTTCCCTGATGTCATGCCAGGGGTACCTGCCAGTTACGGGAAAGAGGAGGATGCGAAAGCCAGCAGTAAAGAGCAGGTATTAGAGTGATGTCATAATGCCTAATGTTCATCAAAGGGAATCACTCCATAACATGTAGATATCACACCAAAGCCAGCATGAAAGAGTAGATATCATAAAGATATCGAAGTTTACTGTACATCAAGGGGAATTACTCAATAACATGTAGATATCACACCAAAGCCAGCAGTAGAGCAGATATTAGAGTGATGTCATAATGCTTTATGTACACCAAGGGGAATCACTCAATGACATGTAGATATCATGTCAAATTCAACAGTAACGAGTAGATGTCAGAGGGATATCAATGTATAATGTACATGAAGGGAAATATCTCAATAACTTGTGGATATCACACCATAATCAGCAGTAAATAATAATAATAAATGATAATAAAGAGTAGAGTTTAGAAACATGTCATGATACATTTACATATATTGGAGGGAATCACTCGGTAACATGTAGATATCACTCAAAATCATGTAAATGTCACAGGTAATTGTCCACTGACATGTGTCCACAAATATTCCACTATATTTTTCAGGAATCGCATGACATTCTGTCCAGTAATAGAATGACATTCTTGTCTGAAGCAAAATAATAAAAATTAGTCACGTTACAGCTTGTAATATTCAAATGAAACTAAGGTTGTGTAAATAACATTACCCTTAAACATGTACATAATTTATATAACTAAGACCATGTCATGGAGATTTATCCTTTAAACAGTTTACAATCAGGACAATTTCCTAAAGATAAGACTGTCACAGCATGTTGCACTGACATACAATAAATTTGTTCCTTTAGTTGTAAAAAGGTGAAGTAGTCAGTATTTTTGCTAGGTTTAAAGTATGAAAAAAGCATGATATAAAGGAAGAAATTCTAGCATATTTTCAATTTTTCATGCCATAGATCTTTGAAATACATGTTTATGACATTTCAAGACAATTTCCTGTTGCAAAGTTGAAATTTAAGCATTGATTAGATACAGTGAAATGAATAGATGTTGAGTGTAGTCTTTGTTTTTTTTACTTTTCATAGAAGGAGTCTTCAAAGAAAATCGGCGCCAGTCCTCTGTCTGGGTTCTCAGAAGGTCACATGGGAAAGCTGGTTATTCGGAAGTCAGGGCGAGCTTCCCTAATACTCGGCAATGTGGTACTAGATGTTTCCATGGGAACTAAATGTGGATTCTTACAGGTATTGGATACAGTGATGTGTTACGGTATTCATAGAATTTTTAGGTCACCTGAGTCACTCAACTTCTTGATAATTACTCTTCCAGTACTTTTTAAATTTGGAATGAAGCATTTTGGGACAAAAGACTGGCATTATAAATTTCAGGACTGCTGCACCCTGTGGCTTTAGAGGTGTGGCAAAAACTAACAAAAATTTCTGATTCTTTACAACTACATGTATAAAAAACAAAACAAAAAACTAGATACATAGTCGTGTAGAGCAGGAATGCGTCTACCTAAATGGTAATTTTCATGATTCTCGGACTCCAGAGCATGGCCAAACTTGGCAACAGCTTCTTTAAATCTATAGATCTATTCTAAATTATGTAGAAGGGACAGATAGTCCTATACCTCAAATGTAAATTTCTTGCTCCCTGGGGTAGGAGTTTTATACGAAGGAGGAGCCATAATGGTCATAGTAATTCAAAGTCTTTACAAATTGAAAGACTTCTTCAATTTCGCTGATACTACATAAACATTAAATGTATATATAGGAAAAGCAGATTGAGATGTATCAAAATTGTGAATTTTGCAACCCCAGGGATAGCGAGGGTGGGGTCAACATGGTCATATACTGTTAATGTCCATTAAATGTAATAAACTTGACTGTAATTTAACTGATACTAAATGAAAGTAAATGAATATTTACAAGGAACGGAAAAGAGTCCACCATCGGAATGTTTTTTTATGATGTAATAAAAGTCCTCTATTTTAAAATTTATTGTCCTCAGTTAGGATCAGACTCTAGGCCGATATGATAAATATACAGTATAGTGTAATGAATCAGGAAATCATTTTGCTTTAGTGTCTTATATAAATGGAAGATAAATTACATTGCATAATTAAAATTAATGTGGATTTTGTAGCCCTTGGAGCTAGTGACAACTTTTACTCAGGTGACCACTTATTTAAAAATATTTAATGCCTAAAATAATTGAGCTGTCCTTTACAAAGTTGTTGCATTTTATTCTGGGGACTGCTAAGGCCCACATTTATCTAAGAGGATAGCTGTGTACTTATCTACGTACCAACGAAATGTATTTGTTACAGTGAAAAAGAAACTACATGTAAGTTTTTTCCATTTTATCTTTTTCCAGGATGTGGTATCCATTCATACTAACAATGCTGGGATGGGGGACATGAGTGTTTTGGGACATGTGTCACATAGACTGATCTGTACTCCAGATTTTGAGTCTCTACTACAAGCCAAACAGGCCTAGAGACCTCAGAGTGAGGTATGGGTCTAGAGACATCAGGGTGAGGTGTGGCCTAGAGATCTCAAAGTGAGGCGAGAGGCGTGACCCAGAAACATCAGAGTGAGGTGCGAGACGTGACACAGCCACATGAAAATTGAGCAGGGTAGAAATCGAGGTTGTCTGAAATACTCTCTGTGTTTCATGTGACAAAATTTAGATGTATAATGGATGCATGCAGAGACTTCTGTGAATATTGAGTGGCTTCCAAGTAAAGTATGGATCCTGGGAGTTGTCTGTTAGAATCGATTTTTTTAAGCTGATACTCTTTTTATGTTATTATTTGTTACTAGAATATAATAATGAATAATAAGTGATGACATACAGATGACTTTTTTTGTGTTTAAACTTTTTCTGTTTTTGAATGATGAAGTGTCTATTCATCTGACTGATTAATGTTTTGTAAGGGTTGTCTATTTAATGTACAGGTACATGCATATTTAATCTGAGTGACTGCAAGTGAAAATAAAATGAAATAACTTGTAACCGAGATAGAAATTTGTTGTTTTCTTCTCTGATTGAAATTTTGTAATCAACATTGTATGTAACAGAGAGATGATTTCCTCTTAAAGATTGAACCTGAGCCCTCTTGCATGACAGTCTAGTGCTCTAATGATCAAGTGAAAGAGTAGACCCACAAGTCTGATCTAGTAGGAAGGCCATTTAACTAAGGTTTCCACAGGATTCTTACAGTGGATCCTTGTTTTGCTAATTCAAGCAAATGAATAGATGAAGCACAAAGTTGAAAGGATTCTCATGAATACAAGCAAATATTATAGTAATAACTCTATAAAGTTTGGAGAATGTCAGTCTAAAGGTGTGAGAGGAATTGATTACACAAAGTAGGTACTGTCTATTCAAAAGATGTTGAAAAAATGACAAAGTTCAACTACATGTAATTATTTTGAAAAATACCCAAGCACTTTCAAAAAAATTTATCCCTTATATTTTGTGATTATATATGTGTGTATATGGCTTTTTTTTTTTTTTTTTAAATATTTCAAGATGCTGTAGTCTTTTATTGAAGAAAATAAAAGTAATTTTTGACTGGGTTGCACAATGCATCCAGCGTATAATATGGTGAATGCGGGGTGGGCGTCCTTATACAGGGTACCTACTTTGTGTAATCAACTCCTCACTCACATTCCCCAAACTTGGTACATTTGTTATGGACACATTAAATATGTGCATTTGGCTTTTTGGAAGTGCTTGGGCTTTTTTCAAAACAAATTGCATGTAGTTGAACGTTTGTCATATTTTCATCTTTTGAATAGACCGTAACTAATTTGTGTAATCAACTCCTTGTGCACCTTTAGACTGACATTCTCCAAACTTTGTAGAGTTATTATGGACACACTGAAGATATGCATGTGACTTTTTGGAAGTGCTCGGACATTTTGCGAGAAATTTACCTGTAGGTGAACTTAGTAATTTTTTTCAGCATCTTTTAAATAGATGATACCAACATTGTGTAAACAACTCTGCTTAACATTTTTGACTTGGTATCCTTCAGACCTTGTGCAGTTGTTATAAACACATTGAAGTTGTGTAAGTAACTTTTTGAGTTTGTTCTAACATTTTAAAAAAAAAAAATTACAAATAATTGATCTTTGTCAATTTCACTGCATACTGTGGATAGATGGTACCTACTTCATGAATTCAACACCTCTTACAGGTTTCCCCAATAGACATTCCTCGGAATTCAACATGGTAACAAGTGAGTGATACTACTGTTTCCATCACAGATAGCATGTTTTAAATCAACCCGGCCATTTTTATTTTATATATGTGGCAGAATTTACACATTATAAACCAAAGAGATTTATGAAGGTGGAAAATGTCAGAACTAACTTTATAATGTATAAAATGAGTAGAAAATACATATAATTCTGTGTGATTTAATCCAGTCATTTGCATTTGATGAATCTAAAAATACTTTATGAAGTGGAATAATATTGTCATACAGAAACGGAGGAACCAAAATAATGCATAATGAATCATCAATTATAAAACGTCATATGGTGCAACTGAACAGCAACATAGTTTACTCGATATGAAGAATGTTGATCATCAAATGAATTGATCAAATATCCGTGAAATTATGTTGAAACTTATCGCAGTACTTATATCAGGAAATAAATGCATGAAGCCACAAGGACAAAAAAGTTGTGTTTGAGTAAGAAATTGATTTGTTACATGTATTGTTCAGATCCAAAACAGCTCAGATATCATGGAATGTGAATGGTTGCCAATGTCCGATACCGGTAATAAGGGCTATCAACTGAGGTCAAGTTCACTTATATTAAGGAAAGGCCTAGCTTCAGCTTTTATTTCAGGACCAATTTGAATGATATATTGTTTTGGCGTCATGTTGAAGAACTTAACGTATTACAAGAGACATGTCACTGTTACAAAAAGTCTCCGATATTACTCGGCCGACACAATGTGTTATTTTCATTTTTTTTTCAGCTTCTCCATTTCGTTCGAATATCCACGTATTTTGCTGCAGGTCAAATAGAATATTTGAATCAACATTATCTTTTTTACGATAAAACTGTTTCAAACAAATTGGTTTGAACAAATAGTCAAAAGAGATTAGTGGGCGTGTCCCTAGTGAACCTTTTTTGGAATTTTATGCACGGATAGGAAGTGTACTAGGCGCCTGCGTAAACGTCATCGGCAACCAATATCGAAGTAAATAATGGCGGAGGATAAATGATAAGCCTCGACAATCTACGGCAATCCGTCCCATTTTGTTGTCCAAATGGCGTTGATTACGATTTGAACAGAAAGATTATTTATATTGTGAGCCACTGAAACTGTTTGGAAGGAACTCTCAAGTACAAGGTATGTTAGAAAAGCGTTTATTCCGTGCTACAGTCTCTTTGTTTTCGTTTTGTTTTGTTGTATCATTTGACAACTAGATACTAAAGTTATTTCTTTTTTCGAATGTCTATTGCTCGTAGATGGAATTAAGGGTCGGAAACAAATACAGACTTGGGAGGAAAATCGGCAGTGGATCGTTTGGTGACATTTATTTGGGTAAGACAAAAGAATGATTCACAGGAAGTTTTTGACAGTCCAGTTTCTGGTTATATGATGTCATGACATAATTATAATTACTGATTACAAAATCAGAGGTTGAAAACCCTCAAATAATGATATACCTTCTCTTCAATATTATTCAAAGAAATATTTGTGTAATTGTCAAATTTCCCAGGTTTTGGAATCTCTGAGTACTATCAACTAATGCCTATGAAATCATAACACTGTCCCCGCATATGATATTGTACAAATGTTTAAGTAACTTGACTATGATGCAATGTAATAAGATTTCTTATTTGTACTTGACAAAGTTGTCTAATGTTTGATTTTCTTAAATTAAGGCCAGGGATACACAGAAAATAATGATTGACCTAGTGACATAGTTCTGTGATATAGACTGAATTATAGAATGAGTGAATGAAAATGTCACTTGGTTTAGTATGAATTAATATTAAATGTGAACTTGATCCATGCAAAAGTAATAATGGCCTGGAATTATTATTTTGTTATGCAATGTTGCATATGTGTAATCTGTAAAAAAAAAAAAAAATGTGTATCAAGAAATTGACAAATAGAAAAATGTGTTTGTAAAGTGTATATTAAAATTTTGTTTATTTTCATACTTTGATTGACCCATGTAAGAAACGCGCAGACTCAAAAAATGTTTTATCGGCATATATATAAAGAAATTTCCATGTATTTAAAGAATCAAATATTTCAGGAAATCTTTTTTGCACTTTATTTGAATTTAATCTTATTCCTAAAAGTTGGTAAAACTCACTACACACACACACACACATAGATCAATTTATGGACTAAAAAAGAAACAAAAAAATTAATGTAGGCCTCCAATAATGCTGAAGGTTTGTAATGGATATTTTTTTCATGTGATTGTATTATCACACTGTAGGGACTGATATTTCCAATGGAGAAGAAGTTGCCATTAAATTGGAATGCGTAAAGACAAAGCACCCACAGCTCCACATAGAGAGCAAGATCTACAAAATGATGCAGGGAGGAGGTAACTATTTCATGTGATATCAAAACAAAATATTGGGGCGGGGGGATTCTATATTCAGTTTAATAATGTATAGATTCAAACCGAATTATCCCTATAAATTGTGTAGAAAATACAAAGAGAGTTAAGTGTCATATTCATTGGAAATTTAATATTGTATTGACAGTTCCAACTGTTTTCTCTATGATAACCCTTTGAAGCTCTTAATGTGTTAATTACCTCACAACTATAGATGTGAATTTCTCAGTTCATGCAGAATGAAAGGCCAATAGGCAGAAACTATGGAAATTAATATGGATTTCAATTTCTATGAGGTGGTATTTCTGATGTCAATAGTATATTATAATTTTTATTTCAAATATAAATATAATGAATGACTGTCTAGTTTGTTGGGTATGTGAGGTGATTAACTACAAGGAAAACATGATAATTTATGTTTTAACAGCTTTGCCATCCTGTAAATTATCATGTTTTCCATTTGTACATAATCACCTTTCATACCCAACTAGACAGGAATTCCTTATGTATGTTGCATAATTTTGATGCACTTTTTTGTTGGTGGTACATTTTGGTGAGAAAATTTGCTAAAATTAAGTGTCAAATTTTCCATTCATAGAAATAAAAGTCCACCAAAAATGAATTATGTAGATTTCAAACTGCTTTGAAGAAAATCTATAAATATTCCCAATGCCAATATTACCAGAAAGATGAAGTATTGATGTTCTAGGAGACATGTATATGTATGTATATATACATGTAAATATATAGGACAAGATATCTTAAAGAAAAAGAAAGTAATGACTTGTATTTTTGTATGGTATAAAACTGTATTAAGGAATCCAGTACAGATTTTCAGTGTGAACATTTTTAGTTGGTATCCCTACAATAAAGTGGTGTGGGGCAGAGGGGGATTACAATGTGATGGTGATGGAGCTCCTTGGCCCCAGCCTGGAGGATCTCTTCAACTTCTGTTCTCGGAAGTTCAGTCTGAAAACAGTCCTGTTGCTAGCAGATCAACTGGTAGGTCAAGTCAAGGAGCTGAAATATTATTTTATGTCTTAAAATTTTTATTAGAAATAAGTTGATAGTGCATGTATTATTATTAAGGATATGAAAATGAACTGCTACCGTTTTTTAATATCAGATCAGTAGAATAGAATACATACACTCCAAAAATTTCATCCATCGTGACGTGAAACCAGACAACTTTCTAATGGGACTAGGAAAGAAAGGAAATCTTGTGTATATCATTGACTTTGGACTTGCCAAAAAATACAGAGATGCCCGAACTCATCAACATATTCCATACCGAGAAAATAAGAATCTCACAGGAACTGCACGATATGCCAGCATTAACACACATCTCGGAATAGGTAATTTGTCATTTCCATGGGAAGGGCATGAGTTGTTAATTTTAGTAATTTGCACTGCACAAAATGTTAACCATGTTTGGATGATGGGAGATATTTAAGAAAGTTTGACCAATAACAATGTGGATATATTTTGTATGAATCTCTGTATCTATCAAAAGGTTGCATTTTTTGGGTTTTTTAAAGATATACATGTAAACAAAAATTATACAGAAAATGATATAGTAAACAAATTACGCAGCATAAAATTGAACTGATTTCATTTTTGAACAGAACAAAGTAGACGTGATGACATGGAATCACTGGGATACGTGTTCATGTACTTCCTGAGGGGAAGTCTACCATGGCAGGGACTAAAGGCAGCAACCAAACGTCAGAAATACGAGCGAATCAGCGAGAAAAAAATGTCTACTCCTATTGAGGAGCTGTGTAAAGGATTCCCTTGTAAGTATTGTATTTGGGGGGGAGGGGGGGGGGAGGCTGTGTAAAGGATTCTCTTGTAAGTATTGCGTTAATTCCGGGGGTTGGGGTTATAGGATTCCTTGTAAGTAATGTGTTAATTCCCATGGGGGGGGGGGGGGCTTAGTAAATGATTCTCTTGTAAGTGGTATATTAATTCCCATCGAGGGGAGGCTCTGTGAAGGATTTTCTTGTAAGTTGTATATTAAAACTTAGTTATTTGAAATAGATATCTTCTCTGCATACTCTGTGTATATTGCATAATATCCTTTTGGTGACCAGAGATTTTGAAGACTGTTCAGGGTTTGATACTAAGGCATGTCCCACTGACCTAGTGTTCTAAATGATAGGTCCAGTTAGGTAAAATGTAGGTTTCTAATCCAACTGGTTGTCTTGAAAAAATAAGCAAGAAACCTTATTTTAAACCAAGAGATGTTATTTTGAAAGGAATAAAAATCATTTAAAAAATATTAACCACTGTATCAGTACACACTCTGCATCAAGAAAAAGTAAGTTTAAGTTTTCTACAGAATGAGCATAGATTGGTCCTCTAATACCAAAAGATTACAGCGCAGAGGTCACTTCAACATGGTGTAATTAAATTCTTTTCTTTTGTCACCTTCTATTGAGTTTTCTCTTTCTTTTGATGCCTGGACTGTGTGTGCCTATTAAGTAGAACCTATATTGACCCAATTTTGAAGGGTATGGAAATAAGAAAAATGCTTTCATGAAAGTACTATACTTGTCCCTATTTGAGGATAAAGACAAGAACTCTGTAATTTTAAGAATTGATAGAATGCAACTTACTCTACAAACCATTCTAATTATGATATCCTTCCCTGGGGCCCAGTGCAGGGGGTCACGATCTCTATTTTTGGCTGTTATGCATATTTATACTAAGGCTTTGGAAGGAATGTTAAACCCAGAAGAATGTTTTTCTGAGAAACTGGCTGGATTTTGTAGGAGTTTCCATGGATATCCATAATCAATACCTTTTGCTAAGACATATGGGTCAGTCCTTTTTATTTGTAATTTGAAGTGTTAATTATCAGATCAATACAGGTGTTGCTTTCTTTTTCAGCGGAGTTTGCCACGTACCTGAACTTCTGCCGATCCCTGAGGTTTGACGACAAGCCAGATTATTCATACCTTCGGCAGTTATTTCGAAACCTCTTTCACAGACAGGGTTTTACATATGACTATGTATTTGACTGGAACATGCTCAAATTTGTAAGTCACAGGCAGAATGACATATTACAGATACTTATTTAACTTTCTGCCATGCTCTAGTAACTAGGTGCTAGTGATCTGTGCAGGGAAAATGAAGGATATCATTTGTGTAGCTTTACATGCAATAGAAGTATTATATTTATGGTTAACTTTTATTCATTGGTATTTCATATAAAATTTGTGTCGATATGCTTATATTTCAAATTCTTTCATGTACTTTTGTTGATGAGAAAATTCGCTGAGTAGTTCTGAGGTTAATAAATTTAATTATAATTATGACACATAATTCCAAATGTTAGGGGGTAGGGGGGGGGAGAGATTTAAAAATGACTGTTCAAAACACCACAAATATGAGGAATTGGATTTTATGAAATAGTTCTTATGGCAAGGATGCAACCATTCTAATTTCGACGAGTAGTAAAGCAGATTTATGCCTGTGTGGATCAATAAACATCAACTCGAGAAATTTCATTCTCAATGTAATTATGTTTAAAGCATAGGCTTGTACATTGGATTGATTGATTGTTGATATCCACCACACTCAACAATTTTTCAGTTATCTGGTGGCATCCAGTTTTTGTAGGTGGAGGAGAGAACCTAGATACAGTGTACCCGGAAAGAGACCACCGACCTTTTGAAAGTAAACTGGTAAACTTTCTCACATATATCAGCGCGAGCGAGAATTGAACCCGCGCTGACTAGAGGTGAGAGGCCTTGTGAATTTTGAGCACAGTGCTCCAACCACTTGGCCACGGAGGCCCCTTCTACATTGGAATATATTTAATAAATTTTATTTAAAGTGGACTTGTAACTAAAAATGATAAATCAAATATCAATATGGAATTTAATAAAATTATCTGATAGAAATAATTTAATAAGGCAATATGTTACTGTATTCAATACAGGTGTAAAATTTAAATGTGTAAATGGAACTGTTAGAATTTTTTAGAAAGATAGGGGTAAGATCATTGACAAAGATTTTGCTATAAATATTTTTTTTCTAAATGAGTATTGAAATGCATCAAAACTTTTTTTTTGCACTGTTATTGACTAAAATATGGATTCAAAGTTTTACTTGATAATGTACAGTATGTAGGAAATTTTCAACATTTTTTTCAAGAGTGGCAGTACTATACTATGTCATTAATATACAAATGTTCTCAAATGATTTTTTTTCCTTCAAAATATTGACCCTAGGTTAAGCATGGGGCTAAAATCGGGGATCAATTTTTGTTCAGTGTGTGAATATAGACAAAAAAATTCTCCTCCAGAACACATTAGCAGAACCGTGTTGGTAGTATTGTATTACACTGTAAAGGCATCCCTTTGGTGTGTGGATTCAAATTTGTTCAAGTTGTGACCTTGTGGGGCAAAGTTAGGGTCATACGATCAAACTGTTTTGTGGAAATAAAGGGGGTAAGAAATCTTTTAAAAATCATTGATGAATAACAGCAGGGTCAACGTGACTCAGTTGAGCACTGTGGCCCATGAGGTTCTTGTTTGTAATATTAATTGCATTTTTGAGGCTAAAATGTGTAATGTATTTTAATTGCTTTTAAACCAAAATAATTGACAACCAACAGATTTGATCTATTAGTTTAATCCAGGTTATTCGTTCTTAAGTATTGGATATATTCACTCATTTTGGAGATTCAATAGTATAACTGGTGGCAGGAACAGCCCAACCCCGTTGTGTATGAAGTCAATTTTGTGATGTTGCTAACAGATGAGAGGTGGAGTGTGTTTCAGCAAGGAGTTTACAATGGCTTGTCTTGTAGGGTGGGCGAAATAGCGATGATGCAGACCGTGGTAAAGTGAGTTCCTCAGCTAGGCCTCTCCACGGAACTGCTGCTGGCAGTCGAATGAGAGGAGAACAGATCCCTCCCACAACTACACCCCCAGGGGACTACAACAGTACGTATATATTCAAATCAATTCATCAGGTCTGATAATATAATACCACTTTTCAAAATAAATGAGAAAAGTTTTTCCACATTTTTAATTCTGTGTTTTCACTTATATAGTAATTATCATGATGATAGTTGATTGCAAATTTCTTAGTACAACCAGTGAGTGCTTTAACCCTTATCATGCAGATTGATATATGCCATGTGTGCATATATTATTGTGTAGTGCTGACAGTGGCAATGTTGTTTTCAGTGTAGGTCATTCCACATGCTATTTATAGTTTAAAGGAACCTATAGAATGCCTATTTTTTGTGGTTCACATTTTTCAAGAAACAAAAATTTAGATGTAACAATTCATCTTATTGGATATCTATGACCAGAAATTGAGGGATTAAGATGCAGGGTCTTTATGTCTGTGTTCTGTATTCTCCTGTTAAGGAAGATGCATCAACATATGACCTTGGATTGTTTTCCTGTTTCAATAGGTCATCACATGTCAATCTCAAAGATCTGGTTGATGAAGATGTTGAATGTAATTACATAAACTCTCCTCACCAAGCTCCCTTCACTGATTGACACATGCATCACTAAAATGTTTGCATTCAGTTATCAATAGTAATTTACTAGAACAAAATTTATCCTCGCTTTGAGTTGTGGTGGCAGTTTGATGTCATTAATTCAAACATTTACCTGAATTCAATACCCAAGTTATAAAAAAGATATTAAATGCATGGGCTTTTTTTAAAACTAACATGACACTGTTCCTCAAGTAAAAAAGAAATGGATAAAGATAAAAAAAAAATTTTTTAATACCTTTTCTTGCATTATACCAATGTCTGAAAGTTTTTGAAGATACAAGTATAAAGGTCTCAATATTAAACAAACATATTTGAATAAGGAATAAATTTCTACACCTTTGTAAAGATAATGTCTTCGCAATTTTTTTAGTGCTTAGTATGTAGTCTGTACAAATGTTACATGGCATGATAAGGGTCAAAGTTTGAGAAACCAAAGAACTTTTGAAATATATGTAAAAAATAGTTTTACTGTGTTACATGCATCATTGACTTTACATTAAAAAAGCTCCACCTCTTGTGTCAAGTTATTTATAGCAGCAATGAATGGTAGCATTCTATGATTTTATTATTGTTACACAAGTAGCATCATATTTAATGATGACATCATTTTGTTTGTAGTGAACTGTATAGTTATTTATTGGTAGATTTACTATATGAACATAATTTCACTATTTATATATAACACTCCAGATATTATCAATTTATCGGAATACAGTACTGAGTAGTCGGAGATTTTATTCATGTATTATTTGATGACAATCAGATACACTTTTTGAATTCCGTGCATGTTGTAATATCTGTTGATAGCTGTAAACTATTGCTGTACCTACCTTTTATGCTGTATTAAACAGAAATGATTGATTGACAGAGCAATGTTTGGTGAAATAACAGAGGCACTGAACAGACATGCTGGAATGAAGCTACTGTTATCTTCCTGTCTTAAACCAGCAATGTGAATGCATATAACAGGGGTTGCTTGACTAAGACAATGCACCAACACTAGCCAAAGAGCTTTAACAAGCTTTCTGATTGGTTAATCTGACTGATACACAAGTGTAATGCTTTAATGGATTCAGATACCACCCTCCCCTTTTCCCCCAGAGGATGTGTATTCAGCTTGTTGGAGTATTGACAGTTCCTCTTTTGTTGCCGGATTGCATGGAACAGTCATTTTCTTTTGGTATCGGATCCACAGATTTTTGCTTCTTGCTATTGTTGCCTGTGCTTTTAATTTGAACTGCAAGACTGTCAGACTTTGACTTCAAATTCACACTCTTAACAGCCAGGCACCAACAGCATTTTCCTCGCACACCTGCATGATTCCGACTCTGCATGTTCTCTATGGCTTTCCTCTGCATGTTTATCCTTTCCTTTATGAGTTAGCCCAGAGTTCCGTTACATTGTGGTAGTTCCTCTGTGACTTGATCTCCAAGCCGAGTCACAGCTACTATCTTTCTTTCTGTCTTAGATGCCACACGGGGTTCACGCACCAGGGACCGCTTACCGACCCGCCTCTCCCTGTCAACGCGGGGTCCTGAGGCGGCGGAAGGGAACTCTGACCCCAAGGCCAGTGAGAGTAGACTAGCCACCCCTTCGTCTGGTGGGAGAATCAGTTTCAAAGGTTCAGGATTACCGATTCCTGTGGGGAATCCCAATGACAGTGCCAAGCTCAGGCGTATCATGCAGGAAACCCGACCCCATAGTGTTCAGTTAAAGCACAAACCATAGCCAGTTTATTTAGATCTGTGTTGTGTCCAGATAAGCAACTGTTCTTGACCTGGGACTGTGTATATGCTTGTTACAAATGACTTGTTATGCTTCACTTTGTTATGTTTCCAGGGAAGAGAAAAAATATGTACTGTTGTATTTTGTTATTTATATGAAAAATGATTCTTTTATTTTGTGTTCAATTTGTGTAAAAGTGTGCGCTAGGGAGATGCAATATGTGTTGGCATTGATTGAAATTTGCAATATTTCTGATTGGAGAGAGAGGTGTGTACACAATGTACAGGTGTTATTCTAGTTTAAGTGCAATATTGTTTATTACTGTTTATAATGAAGATAGGTTTTTATATTGGACCGATGTAAACTGGACAAGGTTGTATGTAGAAAGTTTCATAGATGTTATATAGTGATACTAGTATCAAAGTGCTTTTTGGAATATTAATGTTAGTTTTGTACATTTTAATCGTAGCTGAATCTCCGAGACCTATATCTCGGGAGCGAGAACGACGAACGAGTACACGCCTTCATCGTGGAATCCCAACAGGTACCGAGTTTGTGAGAGATGGAACTCGTGTATCAACGGCACCAATGCAGCCGGGGATGGTGACAAATTCAGCCATGCGGAGAGGAAGTGCCTCCAAGGATGGCGACAATCCAAGAGCCGGCTCCTCCCGACACAATCGAAAGTGAGGGAAAAGAGGTTTCCAATATTTGTATGAGGTTTCTATAAACAAATCCTATCAAATCAGGAAATGTCTGTCACGATTATGTGCCAACGTCAACCGAAACAGTGATATGAGCATGGAAGATGTGTGTGTGTGGCAAATGGTTGAAACACTCGTCCCATTAAAACGAGACAACAAAATTAGAAGCATGCCAGAGAGGGTTTACCTGTGACAGGTGTGCAAGGTGTAGATCTCAATAACATACCTTATAGCACAGTAGGTCATTGTTGGATGATGTGTATTGACTTAAGTGCTGAATCTTTGCTCTTCAATATCTCATAGCTTACATGAATGAGCTACAATTTTTTTTCACAAAACATGCCGATTTCTCATCCTTTGTAAATTAAATCATGCTCATGAATGATGTTCTGTGTATATATACAAGTTTGAAGAGCATTTGTGAAATACATGAATATTCTTGCATATTAATGCTGTACATATCTCATTTTAGCTGGGAAATGATTTGAATCTGTGTGACCATTCGTAAGTGATAGGTTTTCTATGTACAGAGAGATTGTAGGACCAAAGAATGTTGTATTGTGATATCTGTAAATTTATTCACTTCTCCATCAAAGCTTCAAGCAGTTATTTCTTTGTGGTTGAAAATCTTTTTTATTTAAAATGATCTCTAAAGATATATTTTATGTGAAAATTTGCAATTTTTTTTTTAATGTACGTGTGACACATTTGATTAATTATTTAATTAAAATGTTTTGAAATTGGAAAATAAAATCTTTTTGATACCATGTAGGTTCAAGTAATTTGCAAATTGACTATCATAAACACACGCTTCAATTTAGGGAATCCATTGTTCAGTTCTTTATGTACATGATAATTGACAGTAGCTGTAATTCTGGTCTCCCAAATGCGTACATTCTACAAATCAGAGAGAAAAAGTGTCCTTGGGGAAAGAAAAGATTATAAAAACACTGAGGGTATCACTGATTTCAATAATTCACTGAAGTGTAACTGAATGAGTGAATGCTTTTAATAAATGATAAATTTTTAAATGAGACTGTTTTAAATGCATATTTAATGGTCAATATTGTTGACTTGTCATCTTAATAAAATAATTATTATAAATGAAGTTTTCATATTTGTTCAGAAAAAGGTAGATAAACCCTGGTGCACAAGTTAGAAGAAACGCCAAAGTAAACAGACGTCAGCACATTTTGCCTGTCATAGACAAGTTGTAGGGTATGACACATCTGTCAGAACTTGACTGGTCCAAATAAAAACAGTTCTTTTAAGGCCAAGATATGGAACTTTGTTCACATGTTCCCAATAATTAGAGGGAAAACCTTGTTGTTTTGAAGGTGAAACTTGCAGACAACAAAGCAAGATAGAAACAGCATTGATAAGGCCAAGCTAATTGAATGATGTGGGTCTGATGAAAATGATACTAGTAAGGGAAAGAGTGGTACACATTCCCAGTGATCAGAGGGGAAAAGCTTCTTGTTTTAAGATTGATCTGGCAGAAATGGTAGGCTAAGATAATCAAACTTAGTACACACGTTGAACCAGTATTGTGTTGAGTGTTTCTAGGTGTCTGTTTGGTCATCCTTCAACACCTTGTGGGAAGGTAATCAATCCTGCCATACACAGTCCAGGTAATGAGAATTTCTGAATGTCAAGCTTGGTATACATTTACCCAATGGTGTAAATGCTAAGTTTTATTTAAAAAGAAATAATTTGTTTCTCAATTTAAACTTTATTTGAATGAAATTTACCCAATGGTGTAAATGCTAAGTATATTTTAAAAAGAAGTAATTTGTTTCTCAATTTAAACTTTATTTGAATGAATTCAACAAAGCCATTCTTAGAACAAACATTTTATTACGGTTGTGCTCACCAACATTTGAGCAAATCGTAAAAAGAACAGTCTCTGACCCATTTTATGCCCCCTTTCCACCTTGGAAAAAGGGTGGCATATTGGTTTGCAAATGTTGGTTGTCCACTCGTCTTTAATCATTTCTTGCTTGACCAATAAATGTCTTTTTTGGGTTCATTATTGCTACACATTTGAAGATACTGGACAGGCATATTTTGCAGCACAAGTGTAAATTGCTCATTCATTCTATTCCAAAGTGTGTATCAATAATCAAATTTCAAATTGTCATCTTTCTTTCGATGGTACTGTTGTCAGCGATGTTTCCTGTCTCGGGAACCTTGGTGTTATTTTCAATAAGACACTCACTATTGGAGAAGCAAAGGAGTACCACTGCTAGATAGTGCTTCTTCCACATTCGAAATATTGGACGCATACGCTCATATATAATGAACGATGCCTGCAAAACTGTAATCAATTCACTAGTCACTTCAAGACTAGACTACGAAAATGCAACGTTGTATGGACTGCCAGCCAACATAACAAATTACACCGTGTTCAGAACACAGCAGCTCGTGTTATATCTAGAACTAAGAAACGTGGTCAGATCACTCCCACGCTTGTTACTCTTCATTGGCTACCAGTGCACTACCAATGCCAGTATAAATTCTGATGTATGTTTTTAAATGTCTCCATGGCAGTGCAACAACTTCTTTACAAGACTTGATTCATGTCTACCAACCAACATGTTTGCTGCGATCAGAATACTGTGCATGACTAGTGCAATCTCGCATTCGCAGAAAAATGTATGGCGAGAGGCATTTTGACAAATCACGATCATACTAAATAACATTCTATATTACATATACTTGTGTTTATTAAAAAAGTCACCTTTAAAATGTCACAAGTAACTAATGTGATAGCTGTTCTCAAATGAAAAACACTTTACTGAAAAAAAAAATTTAAAAAGTTAACTGGTAGCAAAATTGTCCATGCATTATAATAAAATCAGTGTAGGATGACCAGAACTTGTGGGAGTTTTTCTAACATCCCTCCTCCTCTAAACTATTTGCATAAAGATTTTTACTGGGTCACCTGAGTTGCAGATTTTTAACTTCTTGAAAACTACAAGACCAATTGTTACCATTGTTGGTGTGAAGCATCTCTAGGATAAGAAGAATATAAATTGTGAAATTTATGACCTTACCACCCCTGGGGCCTCATGGGTGAAACCAAATATGGTAAAAAGATCATTTTTTTCAAAAAACTATTTATCTCTACTCCCACATGTGTTGGATAAACTAAATTCATGGTTATGATGTCTGTGAATTCCTCTATAAAAATTTGAAATTCATGGGCCTGGATCAGGGGTTTAGGCCAAAGGGTGGGGACAATATTGCTATATAGTGATTGATTGGTTGCCATATAGTGAAAACGTATTAAATTTTAGAAAATTTTCTCTTCTCCCATATATATATTTGTGAAAAACTATATGCACGATAATGATGTCCATGAAGCTCTTTACCTAAATTGTGAAATTTGTAGCTCCTGGGCCAGAGATTCAGGGCCTGCAACAAGGCCAATATGGCCATAATGAGAAAATGTATTAAATCTCAAAAATCTTCCCTACTTGCATACACATGTGTATTAGAAAAATTAAATGTCCATGAAGCCTCTATAAAAAATTGTGAAATTCATGGCCTCTGGATCTGGGGTTCAAGCCCTAGGGTGGGGTCAATATGGCCATATAATGAAAATGTATTAAATCTTAGAAAATCTTTTCTGCTGCCATATATATTTGAGAAAAACTGAATGCGTGATTATGGTGTCCATGAAGCTCTCTACCTAAATTGTGAAATTCATGGCTCTTGGGTAGGGCCAATATGGCCACATAATGAAAATGTATGAATTTAATTTGGGAATGTTAAAATGATTTGTATGCTTCAAACTTTCATTTTTCCCTTATTCTGTAATTGAATAGGAATTGTATGTGTTTTGAAAGATCATAAACATGTGCACAGAAAACTCCATATTGAGGCTCATATGGAAATACGAAATTCCCTGTATGGGCTATGATACTCAGGTGACCATTAAGGCCCTTGGGCCTCTTGTCTGACTTCTTGCCCGTAGCATAATTCAGAGAGAGTATAGATATCTTGTAGACAGTTTTGGTGGTTCACTAATTTGGAAAAGGGGCATGACAATCCGTTTAAACAAACTTTTATCACCTTTACCTAATGATACTTTGTGCCAAGTTAAACTGAGTCAGTGGTTCTTGAGAAGAATTTTTAACTGTTTAAAGTTTGTATACAAAGGATGGACAAACTTCAGTCAGAAAAACTCATTTCAGGCGAGGCAAAAAACAACAGATTTTTTTAAAAAAAAATAAAAATTTTTGCTAAGAAAAATAGTGTACCTAATTTTTAACTGAAAAAAAAATATTTAGAAGCACAAGCAAATGAAGAATTTGTTATTTATACAGCTGAAACAGGCAACAGCAAATTTATATAGCATTATTTGTATTAAATTACTACAATAATATGGTTAGAACTTCAATACCATACGCCTTTCCTTTGGTGGAAGCAAAATGTGGCATAAAATATCAATACAGTTATATAAATGTGTTGCTGAATGAATATATTACAACAGTTTAAAGTGCTGTTAATCCTATATAAGAGGAGTGTCCAAATTATTCATGTACAGCAAAGTATTCAAAGGTGATAAAATTACAATCAAATTCATATGGTTTCAGTTAAATTGATGAATTCATTTGAAGGAACAAGAGACCCACAGACCTTAACAGTATTTCTAAGAATATAATGCAATTTCAATTATGACCAATTTGGCTCCATGGGACCAAAACCCAGGAGTCATGAATTTCACAGTAGAGGCTCATTGTGTAATCATGCAAACATTATGCCTCCTTAATGTCCAATAGTAAAGAAGTCTTTCTAAGATATAATGCATTTTCATTATACTTGTATGACCAACTTAGCCCCACCCTGGGGCCTGAATCCTACACTCCGGGGTTAAGAATGTCACAATTTAGGTTGAGGACTCATTGCTTATCATGATCCTGCAAACAGTTTGACTCCTTGTTCAGGGGTAAAAAAGATTTTAGAACACTGCATTAATTTTTAAGGTTTTGGCCCCACTCCTCTGGCCCAAGGATGCATGGTCCATGAAATTTATTATATTTTTACCCCGTTACCAATAGATATCATATACAAAAATTGCTTAAAACTGGTTCAGATGTTCAAGACAAGAAGCTGAAATTTTCAAAAGTTTATGACCAACGAACATCACAGAACAAAATCAGATATCAATAAGTCAACTGATTGACTTTGTGACCTAAATATCACTGACCTTGGAATGGAGGATTCAGGGCATATAGAAAAACTTTTCCTTTCACAGTTTTGGCCCATCTGGACAATTTAGATGTATGCAGTATATCTAACATAGACAACTAATGGTATTTTTGTGTATTAAAAGTACAGATATGTACAAAAGAGAGGCAGCTATATAGAGAACTACAGATTGTCTGGCTGTTGACGTTGTGTGTTGCACGGACTGCGGTGTGAAATCTGTCTACTACTTACAAAAAATACAATTGTCATTATTACAACATGTGCATTATTCTTCTTAATGTGGGGATATCATGATTGTATAAGTTCTCTAAGCTTATCACATAATTCACATCGAAACATTGTTACATAGCTTCAGACATTCACACTCTTCTGGTATATATTATCACAGATTCAAAAATTCTCCAACAAGTTGAAACGCAAAGAGTCAACATATCTAAGCCCCACGACACAAACAGACAAACATAGAGTTAATCCAGTGGTTCCCATTAATATCCATATAAAGATTCACCTTGAGACGGGAGTTCAGAGGTCATCATACAGTTGTCTGCACCTTCTTTCCCACAGTTTCTTCCATTTTCTCCTCTTTGTTTTGAACTTTGACCTCTTCCTCTGCTTCATTCGGTTTTCCTTTCTCTCTCATATCTTCTACCATTTCCTCCTCTTTGTTTTGACCTTCGACCTCTGCTTCATCTTCTTCTTCTATTTTTGAGATCTGAATACAATTAAGTTCCACATGAATACCTTTAATTTACACTTACAGAGAAATAACTCTTATCAATATTTAAAATATTCTCTCTCCAACCAGAAGATCCTGGGTTGATTTTCAATCTCATTAGTATCTAACCCAAGACATTGAACATAGGTAGTGATGGTTCCTTCCGTGGCAGAAGTGAAAGTCATGGGTCTTTGGATATCACCCCCCCCCCCCCCCCCCCCCCAAAAAAAAGGTGTGTCAGTTGTCATTGACATAAGGAACCATTACAGCTTTGAGCACCATGCACAAGTCAAAATTTGTGGTTCTTAATCCAGAACTAGTGATGTCTTTATAGGAGTGAAAAATTCATAAAACAACATTCAAAGAAATATTTTAAAGCTTTAATGGTCAAATGTTTTGACAAATCTTGTTCACTTGATACAAAGATTGTTAAATTATAAGTGTTTGGTTTTAAATCAGTGTTACAAATGTGTAGATGTCACTTGATCATCATGCATCATATTCAAAAGGTAGTCATGTGACCATTTCAAATGTCAATAAACATACATACTAATGTAAGAACACTGCTATGCTTGAAAGCGCACAGACTTGTGAGAACTGGTTTATTTGGTGATTAATCTGTCGACTAATTTGGACAGCCATATTTTCTCTATCTTGATTCTGTACTTCACTACTTACATCAAAGTGACACACACAGTTTCCCAACATCAACAAGTCTAGAGAACTATTCATTACAAAAATCCAACCTTTCCATTTTAATACAAAAGTTTCAGGCACATAAATTAGGAAAAGTTGATAACTTTTTGAAACCAATGCAGCTGTATTAGAAAAATTCCTTATGCTTTCGAAAATTTTGAATATTGACTGAAATAGTGGGTAATTAGTGTATACATTTGACCTTTTGACCTGTATCTTCCCCTGTTTTATACTGAATGAAATAGTGGGTAATTAGTGTATACATTTGACCTTTTGACCTGTGTGTTCCTCTGTTTCATTCTAACTGAAGTAGTGGGTAATTAGTGTATACATTTTACTTTTTGACCTGTATGTTTCCCTGTTTCATTCTGACTAAAAGAGTGGGGTTATTAGTGTATACATTTGACCTCTTGACCTACGTCTTTCTCTGGGGTCTCCATGGTTATGTCATCTTGTGGTTCATATGCCAGTGCATACAAACTTCTTGAAGCCTTGATTAACCTCTCATGGTACTCCAATTGCTGAAAAATACATCCTTGTAATATTAAACATGTACTCGCACTACATGGTGTTCGGGTTGACAGGTTAAAAAAAACCAGAAGTCCCAAATATGGAGAGTACTGACGTCAGCAATATTTCAGTTTCCATGGCAAAGATATAAGGCAAGAAGAGTAAAAGTGATAACTAATAAAAAAAAAAAATGTATCACACAATCAATATAGCTTAACATTGTCTGTAATAATTCAATTTGGAATAAACTATCCATAAGACACAACTTTGCTACATTTGCTTATGTAGCACCCTGTGATACTGTACAGTGTACTTCCCCTCATAATACTGTATTTTGTATTTCCCCTCTAGTACCCCATTATACTGTACCTTGTAGTTCCCCTCTGGTACCCCATAATACCCATACATGGCTCCATAACAACAGGCAGCGATCACCCCTGTACTGTCGCTATCTCCTCCATGAAACATCGACCTGTAATATGACTGAATGTAATAGGAGGCTCTGAAAGTACTGAAAGATTTTACAAAATATTCTGATATATTCAGCCATATGTAAAACCTTCAAACTCTGTTGAGGTACCACTCAAACCCTTGGGATCATATTGAGAACAAACTTGAAAATTAACTACTATAAAATGTCTACATATTTCTTTTTTATATCAAAAATGTACCCTTGTGATTCTTTGAACATATTTTTAAATTGTTTACTATATATTCTTAAGTACAATGTTTAAACCCTATGTCACCCCTCTCTGAATCCGGTGAGTCTGGGTTTGAAGAAACTTGAATCTACACAACATGAGAATGCTTGCATATTAGTTTGACAAATTGTACCTTTGCAATTCTTGAGAGGAGGATTTTAAAGAATTTTCTTTAATGAAAACTTTAACCTACTGAGGACCTGTATGTCATGATTTGAACAATCTGAATCTTCATAATACAGTAGTTCAGAGGCTATTTCTTCAGTTTTCCTTATTTATATTTTTTAAAATCATCTTCCCAAGGAAGGATATAGGAACCATCAATTCAATAAAATTGAGCCCCAACTTTATGCTAAAATTGATTGTTATTGGGTCAGTGCTTTTTTTTTTTTTTTGGTTGAAAAAATTTAAATTGTGAAAAGTTTACAAACACACAAAATGAAAAACCAATTTTGATCCGTTCAGGTAAGCTATAAATTTTTTTTTACAATAATTACAGACATTAAACTTGTCAATTAGTTACTGGTTAATAAGATGCTTAACTTCTATCGCACACATTTATTACTTGTAAGAAAATTCACCAGGAATACCATGCCTATGCATTTTGCTACATTCTGAAACAAAATTATATCTATGGCCACAATCCCTTTTAATGTTTTACAATAGTCCACTAAAGTTATGTAAAACAACACTACAAACAAAAAAAACCCAAATCTTTAATATATATCAAAGTGTATAATTTTACTTGGCCTTTACTTTAATTATTGAATGTTTAGTGTCTTCTAGATACAAATCTGGGTATATTTTCATCACAACATTTAAGGATTGCATTTTGCACATGGACAAATTTAAACTTGACTAGCATACATAGCTATGAGTAGCATCCATTACTTTGAGACAACAAAAGATACCTTTTACAAAGTTCCTCCCAGTTATTTCCAGAATACAGAAGTGCATCATATCTACAAAACAAAGTAACATTTATATATATAATCACTCAGAAATGATTTGTATTCCAAACATTTTTATGAGACTTTTAAGGATCTATACATACACACTGTATATGCCAGTTCTACATTAGAGGGCACTCAAGTGCTACCTAAATATCCTGCATTAATTTGACAAATGATATTTCTTTTTTTCAATAGGGTCATTGATTTGGTGAATACTGGCCAAGTTGGGTGTAAAAAGTTGCTAACTTATGAGTAAATTTTTACACCCTCCAAATGCCAGTATTTTTTTGTCTACATTCAACAATACATGCATAAGTTCAATAACTCCATAATTTTATAGCTTAATCATATTTAGCTTTTTTATGTTGATGATTAATTCATTTTTTGGTCAAGTCTAGAAAATGAAGTATTAAATTTGCACTGATTTGAATACATGCAATATTTCAGTTACACATGTTTTCAACATTCATCCAACTGCATCAACTGATGCTAGTGAAATTGTGAATAAGTGAAATTGTGAATAATATTTGCTGGTGCTAGTGAAATTGTGAATAATATTTGCTGGTTTTTAGCTGTAAATCAGTGTCAAAATATTATAAGAATTATCTGATAATTAAAGGGACTGATTTAGGATTTTTTCCCCAAGTTTTGTTCTCCCTTTTAATGATCAAAATCTACTGTCTAATGTGTTTAAAGTGTTTCACAAAAAGTTAAGATTATACAGTATGACAGAAGCTCACTGTCGAGTTTATTACTGTTGTGTAATCAAAGACTGAAGTACGTTATTGTTTATGAAATTTTGATGATATATGGTTATCCATCTAAGTTTATGTTATGTATCACATTCCAAGTATTCTTAAATGCACCATTTAAAAGTTAACTTTGTGTCAGTGTAAAATTAGGATGCTTTAAATTACAAATTTAATATTTGTTTGACTCAAGTCTTGTTTACACAGTTGAGACTTAGATATTTCTCTTATCCTCAATAGCTGGTCCATAATTCTTTTTAACAGATGGCGTGTAATTAATAATAATAAGTACCAACATTTCAGTGCTTGTACCAGAAACATACTGGTACAGATCCTTTTATTTTATGAAAAGTTAGCATTCAATAATGGCCAAGGTTTTTGCATGCTAAAATTCTCTAAAATTTACGAATATTTTATTGCTAAAAAATGACTAGCTATATTACTGCTCTATTGGGCAAAGAATTTCCTGCTATAAAGCAATTACGGTACTTGGTATTTTCAGTAAAAGATAACTTGCGCAATCATTGGAGCATCGTGTCCGCTGGACCCTGCCCATCCAGAGAAGCTCAGACTCTTGTAGAACTTGTCTCTGCCCTCTACGTCCAACGTATCAGGCAATGGGGGGCCGGTTCCCTCCAAGAGATGTTTGTCTCTGAGGTATGTCTTCCAGTGATCCTCAAAATAGTTCCTATGAAAATTGTATATTACATGTCGTGTATATTTACATGTCCATTGTTTTTGCCTCAAATTGTAATGATAGCCATTTTCTATGGAATGTGCTGCAGTTGTACACAATGAATGTATGAATAAAGAACTACTTGATAAATATAATGCATCTATTTTAATAGCTTGTAATTCTGACAGAAATAAATGAAGAATGTAAATATAAGAAACATTACTTTTGAAAATATATGAGGGTAGCACACTTTATGAAAAGTATACTGGCATGAAGCATCACAGTTCATGTCCTCATGTATTTTCAAAAATGAAACATATTTCATATGTCTCTGAAAATTCTTTTTAAAAGCCCCCCCCCCCCCCTTTTTTTTTACTTAAAGATTTTGTTAGTCTTCTTGAGAAGATTGATTTATCATTATTATTATAATGATTCATTACTCTGAACTGAATAATAAGAGATCCATGGACCTTAACAGTCACATAAGCACCAACTAAAAAAACATCAGGACCGTGGAACCTAATGCTCACCTACGCCACCCAGATAATGACTAATATCAGGCACATAGAATTGGGTGGGAGGGGTTCTCCAAACTTAATTGACAATGATCATTATTTGTTATTTTGTAATGGTTAATTGGTTGTATGTTGTTTAAAGTCAAGTTTGAGAATCTTTCACTCATATGGAGACATCACCATTGCCGGTGAAGGCCTGCAAAATTAAGGCCTATGCTCGGTGCTTACAGCCTTTGAGCAGGGAGGGATCTTTATTGTGCCACACCTACTGTGACACGGGGCCTCGGTTTTTGCGGTCTCATCCGAAGGACCACCCCATATTTAGTTACCTCTTGTAACAAGTAAGGGGTACTGGGGACCTATTTTTACCTGTATCCCCGTGGGACTATTTTGTAATGCAAATAAAATATACATTGAGTGTCTGCCCCTACCCCATTTTTATGACAGCATAAGTAGTAAATGAGATAAAAGTAAGTTGAAAGGATGAGCACTGGTAGTAAAAAGAATCCCCCCCCCCCCCAATGTGATAAGTACATGAAATTTGGTGGATTTTTTTGAGGCAGTCATTGTAGACACACCCTCTCCCCTCCAATTTAAGAAAAAATGAAATTGGGGGGAGGGGGGATATAGGCAGTTCTAGTAGACGATTTCACCCCCTCCATGAATTAGGATTTTAAAGATTTGGTTGACTAAACAGTCACTGGTTTTTTTTTTTTTTGGTTTCCTTTATTTGTTTGCCTGTGAAGATTTTTTTAAAAGAAGCAAACAACTTTTCTTCAAGATCCTTCCCCCCCCCCCCCTTGAAAAATGATGATACATGTTTGATTATGATAGGGACACATACACCGTTAGTGGAAACCCTTAAATCTCTGTTGTTGCTGTACATTGCCTATTGAGTAGGGAAATGAAGAACACTGAATTTGTATAACATGTTAGGAGCATATTGAACATCACAAATTACATTTATAACCAATCAAAATTGTTCATCTTCTGCACTCGCTATGAGTGTGCATTTAAGAAGTCTGTATTACAGAAAGTATATAGAGAGGTGGACCTGTGATTAAGGAAAAATTAATCAGATTTGGAATAGCTAGACATTAAATCACTGACTGGGTAGCTTTCTATATACATATATATATACATATTTGTTAAACTGGGTAAATCAGTGGTTAGGAAACCTGACTGGTAAAGCAGTAGTTCTGGGTTCAATTTCTGGTCCAGTGATGATGTACTTTTGATGTTTACTTCTGCCTGGTGTTGTAGAAGGCATGTTGTTTTTGTAGCATTGTCTAGTTTTTAACAAATGCATCACCTGATCTATTCACTATAGAGATTTTTTTCTTACCATGCATTAATGTTGTCGTCCACATGGAAATCCTGTGACTTGATATATTGCTGGGCTTTGGGCAGTACACCCATCAGGCTAGCTCCCCACTCTATGATTGGCTTCCCTAAAAATCATAGCCCTAATAGGTAAAACACATTATGAATTCATTCAACAAGAGGTAATGCAGTGAATCCCATTCCTTACTATGATATTAAGTACATGTGCAATCAAACACACAGTGGCATTAATATAATGCGTGGATTTACTGTATCTCTGTCAGACTTTACTGTGAAGTGACTATTAATGTATCTGTAGACTAGAAAAGTCTTATTTTACCTGATTATAAACAGGACTCAAAACTACTGCTACGAAAATTAAAAATGAAGAGAACCAGTCAAACCCGACCATCAACCAATGGTCATGGCCTTTAAGACGTCAGACTTTACTGTGAAGTGACTATTAACGAATCTGTAGACTAGCCTCTAAGATGTCAGATATTGGGAGGTCAATCCCTAAAAATATTTTGTTTGATATATGTCATTATAAAGACAGCCATTTTCATCTCCTTTTTAAACATTTTTCTACTTAATTTTCCTATATTAGAAAGTAATTTAATATCTGCCACATTCTGGTAGTTAGATTAAATGAATTAAATTTGTATTATAAAATTTAAATCTGCATTGGACCAAATGGACATAAATTACATGATATGGTGACTTTTTCCTCATTGTAGTCATAAACATTGCTTGAAGTCTAGATGTCAAAAAGATTCAAAAAAAAAAAAATAAAAAAAATAATTACGCGCATCTTTTCTATTTGATCAATAATGACCCCTATGCTAAAACCAGATCCACACAAGGGTCATTCTCATTCATTCATATATTCAATTAACTAGTATCCAAGTGACCTAATACCTAATAAATAGCCCCCTCCCCCCTCCCATTATTGAAAAAAACTTCTAGTCCTAAGATCTTTCAATCTATGAATATTTTGAAGCGTATTAGAAAAGGAAAAGAGTTAGGAAATGAGAAACACAGTGTTATGTACACTGTACTTTCTATATATGTATGTATAGATGAAGTGAGAATCTCAGAACTATGTAACTTCTATGAAGTGACAAACAGTTTTTAACCTTGTGTAATTGTATAAAGTGAGGAACATAGATATGTACTCTGTATGAAGTGAGGAACATAGAGTTATGTACCTTGTATGAATTGAGGAACACAGAGTTATGTACCTTGTATGATGTGAGGAATAGAGTTATGTACCTTGTATGAAGTGAGGAACACAAGAGTTATGTACCTTGTATGATATGAGAAACACAGAGTTATGCACCTTGTGTGAAGTGACAAATAGAGTTATGTACCTTGTATGTTGTAAGGAACACAGTTATGTACCTTGTATGGAGTGATGAATAGAGTTATGTACCTTGTATGATGTGAGGAACACCAGAGTTATGTACCTTGCATGAAGTGAGGAACACAGTTATGTACCTTGTATGAAGTGAGGAACACAGAGTTATGTACCTTGTATGAAGTGAGGAACATAGAGTTATGTACCTTGTATGAGTGAGGAATATAATGATGTACCTTGTATGAAGTGAGGACTACATCTCTAGTTATATACTTTGGATAATATGAAATACAGAGTTATGTACCTTATATGAAGTGAGGAACACAGAGTTATGTACCTTGTATGAAGTGAGGACTACATCGCTAGTTATATACTTTGGATAAAATGAAATACAGAGTTATATACCTTGTAGGGCATACGCTGTGAAGAGGGCAGCAGCCAGACTGCCCAGATAGCCTGTGGGGTGGTGATGGGTCATTCTCCCGGACTCGACGCTGACAGCAATCAAATCTGATAGTTCTTCCTCACTACAATATATCTATAGTGCTTACTCTCAAAAATATGAAAGCCATGGGAGGAAATATTTCATTTAGAATATTCAGATTATATGTAGAGTTAACGTACATGCAAGGGGCTGTTCATGAAAAATCAGACAGTGAATGATATGTATAGGATGATGTGCTTAGATATTGTATTGTAAAGGGCATATAACTCTTCTTAATGCTCCAAAATGTGTTTTATAAAGTCAGAGAATCCAGACTTTGTAACTAATACATTTGCAAGAAAAAAAAAATCATTACCATCACAATATGTGTTAGTCAGGAATAAACCAGGGAAGGAGATTAAATGATGTGAGTTCTTACACTCTGTGACTTTACTGACACTGTCTAATTTCTCTATGGTCAGCCACTTAAAATTGTAAAAAGGATCTGAGGGAAATACCGTGGATATCTAAGACCAATACACATGGCTCGCATGGCAGCTCCACATCCTCCTCCTCTGTCAAAAGATTCAGAAAACTGGTCAGGAAAAGACCATTTTTACAAAAAGGCAATCAGTTTACCTGTACAAGTAAAACTAGTCTGTCTGGTATAAGATTAATTACCACAAATTGAATAATGTCCTACATTAATCTCTTTAGTCTGGTGTGTCTGGTTAAAGTTTAATTACCTCTCATTGAATGATATCCTAGTATCCTACATCTCTCTCTCTCCAGTCTGGTCTGACTGTTATAAGATTAATTACCTCTCATTGAATGGTATCCTCTCTCTCTCTCTCCCTCTCTCTCTCTCCAGTCTGGTCTGACTGTTATAAGATTAATTATCTTTCATTGAATGGTATCCTCTCTCTCTCTCTCTCCAGTCTGGTCTGACTGTTATAAGATTAATTACCTTTCATTGAATGGTATCCTCTCTCTCTCTCTCTCTCTCTCTCTCTCCAGTCTGGTCTGACTGTTATAAGATTAATTATCTTTCATTGAATGGTATCCTCTCTCTCTCTCTCTCCAGTCTGGTTTGACTGTTATAAGATTAATTACCTTTCATTGAATGGTATCCTCTCTCTCTCTCTCTCTCTCCAGTCTGGTCTGACTGTTATAAGATTAATTATCTTTCATTGAATGGTATCCTCTCTCTCTCTCTCCAGTCTGGTTTGACTGTTATAAGATTAATTACCTTTCATTGAATGGTATCCTCTCTCTCTCTCTCTCTCTCTCTCTCTCTCCAGTCTGGTCTGACTGTTATAAGATTAATTATCTTTCATTGAATGGTATCCTCTCTCTCTCTCTCCAGTCTGGTTTGACTGTTATAAGATTAATTACCTTTCATTGAATGGTATCCTCTCTCTCTCTCTCTCTCTCTCTCTCTCTCTCTCTCTCTCTCTCTCTCTCCAGTCTGGTCTGACTGTTATAAGATTAATTACCTCTCATTGAATGGTATCCTACATCCCTTTTTCCAGTCTGGTCTTAAAGGTTTAAGATTATGTATGCTGCTCATGCACGTCAATCCTGATTTTTCATGAAAGTAATTTTAAGAAAGCGTTCCATTTTAAATCAGTTATAGAGCACTATACTAATAAGGCTTATAAAAATAAAATCAAGATTACTACAAAATCATAGCTCTTACTACACAATCAAATTTAAGTATCCTAAACTTTGAAAAAATGTACTGAAAAATCATGAAAAGGTGACACTCCATTTTTAAACATTTATATTCCCAATGTTTTTTTTTTTGCCTTTGATATTTTACAAATTGTAATGATACTCATTTTCTTATGAATGCATTGCAGCTGTGAACAATGCATGAAAGAGGCTTGATAATATGTCTATCTTAACGGCTGGGAATTCCAACAGAAGTGAAAGTAAAATGTAAATATAAAAAATTAATTTCATTTTTTTGAAAAATACATGAGGGTATGAACCGAGATGCTTTACTAGTAAGTCTGCATACTTTTCATGAAGTATGCCAGCGTGAAGAGCTACAGTTCATATCCTCATGTATTTTCAAAAATGAAATGTATTTCTTAAATATTTCAAACCTATATTAGCTGGAATCCATCACAGTACAGTTTGTTAAAATAACTAAGTAAAGATCTAAGTGCATTGCCCACGACTTCTTGGATGTGTACTTAGCATATCTAGAATTTGAAGCAATTAGAGCTGTTGACTATTTGGTGAAATCATAATTTGTGCTTGATCTGTGTTTGATAGTGGATGAATCAGAATAAGGATTTTCATACTTTAGTGCAACTGTATATTAGCACTCTTTGTTTCACTGCCAAATCAGCTCAAATTTGAATCTGCTAAAATAAGTGCACATCATTTAATCACACTCCAAATGGATTAGGTACACTTTACTCGTGAACTGTACCCTGGGTATGTACACACTAGTTGTAACTTCATGGATCAGATCAGGGTAACATGTGTGATACCTGATCCAAACTTGCAGCAATATTGAATGAATCTGCATCTAGGGATGCCTGAGACCAGTCCTGCAATATCGCAAAAACTTCCCCTGCCATCAAACTTTGTTTTGTAGGGTTGTAAATATACTCAGATGGTAAAGGCAAGATTTCCTACACTAGATTACTGATCTTGGATAGCACTGTAGATTCCTTATATTATGTGATTACCAATCGGAAACAGCTGACAGCAAGTGACTGCCTCTGTCCAATCAGTACAGAACAGTCAACATTGACAACAAGTGACTGTCTGTCCAATCAGTACAGACCAATCAACACTGACAACAAGTGACTGTCTGTCCAATCAGAACAGAGCAATCAACACTGACAGCAAGTGACTGTCTGTCCAATCAGTACAGACTAATCAACACTGACAACAAGTGACTGCCTCTGTCCAATCAGTACAGACCAATCAACACTGACAACAAGTGACTGTCTGTCCAATCAGTACAGACTAATCAACACTGACAGCAAGTGACTGCCTCTGTCCAATCAGTACAAATCAATCAACACTGACAGTGAATAACTGTCTCTGGTCTATTGATGCTGTCATCACACTATCCATGCACATTACACAGACTTGTTGTATAGACTGATCAACCTGTCCTGTTTAACATATACCTGGAGCCCGGTCTCTCATGTCATTCATGCACATTTTGTAGTTTGCAGCAATCGTCTTGTAAAGGTCATCTTTACTTGATTTTTTACATTTCATCAGTGCTATAAATAAACACAACACAACTATACCGATGTCCCATTATAATGATAAGGTAGTCTGAGGCATGCATTAAAATCTTTGTATTTCAATCTTTTTTAAGAAATAACAGCTATGTATGCTGATCATACAATTCAGCTTACTTATTTTAATATCTCAAACAATAACTGTAATTTTAACTGACAAGAATCCAATGTTCTGTTTCTGACAGTGTCCATCTTTTAAAATCAGACAGGAAGTGTATCACTCTACTTCAATATTTGTCATACAAATCTTTTTTATGATAAATTAACATCAAGGTTCAAAAAACGAACTTCATATTGTCTTCCCAAAAACATACTATTATGTAAATATCAAGATAATATCAAAATCTTACCCTTGGCTACGTCCCTTCAAACACTTAGATATATGATTATCAACACAATAACAAAAAAATCTTACCCTCGGCCGTGGCAAGGTGCATAACTGTGTCATCACTGACAATCCAATTTGGTGCTGGAAAATTTTTTTTCAAAATATTGAGCTAGTGTAGATTGCTTTTTCTTCCATTTATCATTTGCTTGCAACAAAGTTGCAGTGCATGTACAGTATATTGTTTATTTCTTTGACTGATTTTAAATAAAAATCTAGATTCTTTATGATTGCAAAACTGCTCAATATGCATTATGTCATCCCTGTTGCAAATCTGACATTTTTGAGAACTCAACGAACAGTGTTTAGTTATAAAATACACAACATTCTTGAAAACATTTCTAAATGGGGTGTGTGTGTCGAACATATTTAAGGAATTAACACTAATATTTTACAACTGAAACTGCACAAAAATAAACAAGTATAAATGTATTTTTTAACCCATCCAATAGAGGTATCTGAACAGTATTAATGTCCCAATGAAGATAGACATGTAAATTTCAACTTCCAAGTTATATGAAGCAGATACAATTTGCTCAGAAGATATATGATATCTGGTCTTATATTCTTAAGATTTTGAATTGAGGAGTTAGTATATTTTGACTTTAAATGCACTTTATGATATTAATATTGGCTCAAACACTATACTGTAACAAGTTGTAGAAGAAGCTGATAAAAAGAAATTACGTTTCACGTTGATAGCTTTTATTCCTCCAAGTTTCTTGAGCTCCTTGTGGATTTCTTTTCCATGGTGACAAAATTCCCAGGATCCATTTTTGTATCCCAGGGCATCGCCAGCAGCACTCAACACCATGGCGGCCTCATAACGTAGCTGCAGAGATACCATGTCTTGGACAACAACCTTCACCAACACTTGGCCTTTAATAATTCAAACAACAAAACATAATATTATATATGAGTGTATAATGCATTTGTCACAGGAGTATAATTATTGATATTTAATATGTATTTTTGACAAATTGACTTGCATTCATCATATGAGAGTTAATTCCCTTGATAGTGGTTACTATTATCGGAATGTCTGGGGGAGAAAGGGTGTGTTAGACTGGTTTTTTGCGAGTGAGTGTGCATATCTAGTGCTAACTATAATAAGAAGCACCCGATTTTAACATAACAAATCCCGACACCTCAGAGACGGACGTGAATGTCTTGCTTCACAGCATTTGTTCATTTTCCGAAACTCATAAAATCTTCAGGATTTCTACACTGTCTCACACAGTAAGAGGTAATTATTTTAATATAAAACTATTTTATCAGTCAATTTAACTAAAATAATTTTCCATAGTAAAATTATTTTCATGTTATATTTTTGTTTGTGATTTTATAAGTTAGTTGATTTCATCATATTTGTAGATCACCATGTGCATGTAGATGTGTGAAGAAAAAAAAAGATAAAAAAAAAAAAGCCTATACAGTTACAATATTGTTTGTCATTGTGTATAATTTCTAAATAATTCTTAGGTAAAGAGTTGCAACAGAAATTTCCAGTATCACTACTTTCCTTTTAGTGTATGAGCTGATGAGTGTTTCTAACAATTCTTTAAAAGACCATGGTCACGAATTGAGCTGAAAATTTGAAAATAATATTTTTCCATTTATTTAACTAAGGTTTTTCTAATGGACAACCAAAGCTGATGAGTTAAAAGTGAGATACAGCACTCCCACAATCCATCACTTTATGTAAACAAGGCTTGTGCCATGTTTTCGTTTACATATAGATTGCTTAATAGAAACTATCATGTTTAGAACAAAATTACATGTGACAGACATAAATTTCTATGGAAACGCGGGGGTTATTTATATTCGGTCTTTCCTGTCCCAGAAAGACCGCATACACAGGCAATAACCCTCTCGTTTCCAAAGTAATTAGACAATCACTAAAGTAAAAAAAAACCAAAAAAACATGACCAATCCTTGCTTCGAAAAATTTTCAACTCAAATCGTGACCATTTTCCTTTAAACAAACTCAGTAACTTAATAAAATTCACTTTCGTTACAGGAAGGTAATTCAACAACCAGTTTTACAATACAAACCAAAACAGAACTCAGGAAGATTAAATAGACAAATTTAGAAATGACCCATCTCAGCTAAAGTGAAAGTATGCTTCACTTTGGAACGACATGTCAAGAATCCACCAAACCGGAACGTCATGGTCAACAAACTGATTCGTGTTTATTTTCATTATAATAAGTATTTGTTACTTTTAGTAATAATTCCAGTCTGTTTTTGTGGATGGACAGATGACGGGGGATACATTGGGCTCTATCCAGGCGGATGTTCAGTTCAAAGGTAAGTGGCCATTAAATGCAACTAGGCGCGGATCCATTGACTATGTGACGCACTATGACAAATATCCAACATTCAGAACCAGGTCAAAGATTTATTCATTTATGTGTAGAATTCATGAAAATATGGTTGCATATACTTCATTTAAAATCCTTTTTAAATATGCATTTTTAAAAAGTGCAGTACTGAGTGGCCCATATATATATTTAAAAATTGACAAGAAGACTGGTACATATGTTACACCCTTGGTTTCATAAGGAATCTTCGTCAAAGACCCCTATACCCGTAAGTAAATGTTCAACTCAACATTGAAAAATATAGTACTCTCATATGGGACCTCTAATCTTGATGAGATTTGTTAGGCTGGGTATTTGGACTGACACCTTTTCTGCAGAGGCATCAATCCATATATCCAGCCTCAGTGGATCTTGCTGAGATTAATGGGACCCCTTCCTACAGTCCCATCTTTGCTAGCCAAAGGTTTACAATCCGCTCCACTTTTCTACAACCTTTGGCTGTCTAGCAGGATTTTCGTGTCAAAAACTTCTTGCATATGATTAGATGAAGGCCAAGTCCCCTGCATCTATCAGATAGCGTATTACATTAGACCAAATGCAAAATGAGGGAATGTGTAAACTTGTCTTCAAGTAGTTGAAAGATGCATTTTTATTGGTTGAACATGATGTAATCCAAAAGAATTTATTTTCTCCATTCCATAGAGGATGCTACTCAAAGCTGTGAAAATTGTGCTAACACAGCCAAGGGTTGTAGAGAAGCAGAGCAGATCATAAACCCTTGTCTGGAGAAGATGCCTACAGTCAGACATTATCAAATTGGAGAAAATACAGGGAAAAGTAGCTCGCTTCATTACAGGGGACTATAAATTATGGTCACCAGGGAGTGTCACCACTCTGCTAAAGAGACTTGACTATAAGTGCAAAAGAAGGAACTACGTTTACATTCCTTTTCAAGTTGGTTGAGGGGCATGGTACCAGCAATACCATGTACTAGTACCAGTCTCTTTCTGGGTACATTGTATCTGGGTTCTCTCCTCCACCTATAAAAACTGGATGCCACCAGATAACTGAAAAATTGTTGAGTGTGGTGGAAAACAACAAAACAAACAATGTACTAGTACCAGTTACAAATAAACAAATTCACATATCCATCAAGCTTATGAGTTGCATGAATCAGTTGTAAAAGAAAACCTTAACAAGGGCAAGTTGAATTTTTGTTGAATGTTGTACGAATGTTGTTCTATGAAGCTGTGAAAGTCTCTATAAAGCCATATATAATATACTTTCTTTAAATGCATTCTTTTTATTTTTAAATTAAGGAACATTGATGCAAAATTTTATAATGGTGTGAATGTTAAATCAATTGTCCTACATTTGGTAATTTTGACTTAAGTTTAAATTTTACTGCCTAGATAGCTCAGTTGGTAGAGAACTCACCTCATCAGAATATCAGTAGGGCAAGGATAAAAGATCTCTCCATAATATCTACACCCCAGTCACTGGAATGAGTAGTGACTGTTTCTTTAAAAAGGACTCGGGATTTGTTGTGAAAGTTGTCAGTCTCTTGCACAAGATCCTAAAAAGTCAATGTCCTTTGTCAGGTTAGGTGTTGACTCAGTAAATGATCTTCATTGGTAAATGGCACAGCGTTCCTTATTATAATAGAATATTAAAGTAAAAATTGTATATAAAGTTGGTGTTGTGTACAATCTGTATGTGTTAAAAGATTCTTGAAGAAACATTAAACTGCAAACAACAATGAACTAAGTTTCTATATTGATAAAACTATGATTAGATATTAAAGTTTTCAGATATTTTCAGTAAAAAAAGAAACCCCAAAAATTATGTCGGACATGCTCTATCACTATATCATATAATAACAAATGGGATATGTAAATTTAGAATATAAATAATAAAATGATACTGATTTTTTATATGCCTGTCAAAGATGAAACATATTATGGTATGGCATAGTCCGTCTGTCTGTTTGGACCTTGGAGGCAAAGTGCTGCAGGATATTACAACCTCATACATTTGATCACCATGGTGAGAGGATGATGCTTATTGTTTTTCAAGGTCAAAGGTGAACGTCATAGTATCAGTTAATGGGAAAACTTTGTAGGCAGGATACAGACCTAACTATTCGGACTAGGACTGTCAAACTTAGTATACATACTCCTCATGCCAAGTGGAAGATGTCTATTGTTTTTCAAGGTCAAATGTCAAGGTTGTAGTGTCAGTTAATAGGAAACCTTGTAGGCAGGATACAGATTGAATTATAGGTCTATACCGTCAAACGTGGTATACATACTCCTCATGCCAGGTGGAAGATGTCTATTGTCTTTCAAGGTCAAGGATACAGACCAAACCATTGGGGCTAGGACTGTCAAGTTTGGTACACTTACACCTTATACCAAGTGGAAGGTGCCTATTGTTTCTCAGTCAAGGTCATAGTATCACTTAGTAGAAGTTCAAGGCTGTTAGTTGACAAATATCACTTGATAATTTGGTTCCAAGTACAGCTTGTGAACTTCAATATTTATGGAAGAGATATTTCTATACAATTTGAGATTCTCATATGAAAAAAATTGTGAATTTCCTCAACAAATATACTTACTTTCAATATTTTAGACAATTTAAATTGAAACTTAAAACAGAAGTAAACACATGAAATCAGATTGTATAGGGTATAATTCTGCATGTCTGTCTTCATTATACATATTATGGCTACAAGTGTGCAAGGAGGATCCTCTCCCTGACGACACTAGAAACAGCCATTGCTATAGTAGCTGTAGTCGTTAAATAGCTGTGTCCATTAGTTCCTTTACATCATCAACTTAACAGATGTTCTTTTCTAACATACACCTTTATATATATGTATATCATTTGTTTGAATTATTACCATTCATTCACTCCATATTTATATTTGATATTGTGTGGTAGTAATGGGTCTGGCTAAAAGATCATGCTTGATTTAGTCTTCAGGACTCATCTTAGTAATAACTGTAGCACTGTGCTGTATGTGTATTTATTTTTGCACTAACTGTTAAAAGTAAAGGTGTGTGGAATATTAATGTAGTTATGAATTAGCACAATCTAACTCTGCTAAAATATTAATCCCACTAAAATATGTTTTACTTCAACAAAATTGACAGGTGCATTATGCCACAGTGGCGTTGCTCTTGTTTCTCTCTGTTTGACGGAAAACAGATAAAGTATTTCAGGTTAATTTCATGGTATTCCTTGTCAACAGATATAGCAAATCATCGAAATGGAGGAATAAATTTTACTCGCCCTGTTGGGCAATCATCTCACAATTTTTTACTTTTGTAAACACAATTTTCACATGCAGTTGGAGAACCATTAACATGAATTAATCATGGCCACCCCTAACTATCAGTCCAGTGGCACTGGACCTGTTTATTTAGTAAATGAAGTCTGCAATCTGACACAGAAATTTCTCTGTTTTGTTTTCAGTGATTGTCCAGCGGACGAAAGGTGTATGCATTCTATAGAAGAAACAATTTGTCCTCTTGATCATCAGGATTTATGTCGGTGCACTTTGGGTTAGTACAACTTTTTAATATAGTTAGAGCTAATTGATCTTGAGTTTGTGAACTAGAAATGACGAACATTGTTTTTATTGAAAAATTCAACATGCAGCGTAATAATTATTTTTCATGAAACTATTATTACAGTTCTAAAATTCAAATTGAATTATCTCCCTTTGACAAAGATGTTGACATACAGACAGACAAGGTGATGGGAACCCAGAATTTATAGGTGTTTTCCTCTTCTAGAATATTTCTGTATGTAGAAACTCTGAGTTATCTATTATCACGTCATGACAAAAATGTTGATGGACAGACAGACAGATGGACAATGTGATTACAGTAGAGCTCCCACATTTTATGCGGGGCCCTAATTTACTTCTTGTTTTTTTTAGTGATTTGAGTATCTTCTCTATAATGTTTATCAGGTTGTGAGATTGATAATCTGCTGGTTCGATATGAACAGCTACGACACATTCCAGGAAGAGGATTCTGCAAATGCCTAAATTCTGATACAAGTGAAGTAAGTATAGTCACTGATACTCTCAAATCTTGTCACAAAGTAAAACATGTTAAAAAAAAAAAAACATGGCAAAGAAATACCACATCTCTCCACTTATCTGAGGAATAGGGACAGATAATAGCAGCTACAGAACCCCTGGGGAAGAATGGAATGTATACTAAAGAACTTTAGATCCACCCCCTATAAACACTGTCGATTTTCTGCACAACTTTCTCGTGGCATTATGAAGGTCTTGTATTGCTGTAATCTGTTCCATTATTTTTCCCGGAAGAGATCCCTACCTTTCAGATGCATAATGACAAAGTTTATGCTGTACATTGAGCGAGAGTATATTTCTTTTTTAAATTTATTATGCTGTATCTGTTGTACAATACTATGGAACTTGTTCTAGTTTCTTTTTTCTTGAAGAATATAATTGACTACGAAACTTCATCCTAGTGGGACGTCAGTGGGGTAGTGACAGGCGTTTGATATTGCTAAGATTCTGAAGTTTTTTTAAAATTAAAATGAATATCAATAAGGGGTAGGGACATTTTTGGGCCAATAAGTAAACATCCTAATTTTAATTCAATATCTGATAAATATTTCAAATATAGGTAATGACTCGAAATAAATACATATCAATTTTGATTCACAATCTCAGAATTGGTTAATTTTCGTAATTGATTATTGGTTGATGTTGTTGCTGTTTCCGATGCGATTTTAACTGATTCTAATGAGAAGACATGATAACTTACAAAATAAATTTCATATTTGAAAATACATGAGGGTCTGAACTGCAACACATACGTTTCATGAAATGCTTTCATTCAGTGTGTTAGCATCTCATTAAAAGTATGCCAGAATGAAGCATATCAGTTTCAACTCTCGTGTATTTTCAATGATGAAATTAATATTTTATATTTACATTTTACTTTCAGTAAGGGTGTTAGCACTTCATGGCATAAAGCACTGCAGTTAATACTCTCACGTATTTTCAAAAATGAATTTATATATATATATATATATATATATATATATATATATATATATATATATATATATATATATATAACTTTCATTTCTGTTGGAATTCTTAGTCATTAAAATAGACATACTATATTTATCAAGATTCATACGCTTAGTGTTCATATTTAGGAGGAAATGACTATCATTACAATTTGTAAAGATATTAAAGGCAAAAATCAACTGGACATGGAAATACAGTGAAACTTCATTATCTCAAACTCTGTGGGACTGCGAAAAAACTTCGAGATATCCGAGGGTTCACGATATTGAGGGATACATAAAGAAATATAGTTGTGAATTCCATTTCACTTTGACATGTCCATGATATTCGAAATATTGATGTTTGAGATACTAAAGTTACACAGTATTTGTAAATTGAAACTGCACTAATATGTACTTTGTTTTGCAGTTGCAGTGTGTGGACCATGTATAGAGTTATGAAAAAAGAAAGCTGTTAATTATTGCCACAGTAAAGCTCACTCCATTACACATTTTGTTGTTTGGTCATCGACAATAAGAAAACTGCCGGTCATCCCTATTGAGAGAAAACTGGAGGATGACATTGAGGGAAAGCGGGAGTTAGACTGCAGGTATCGGATAAATGATGGGATGATCTGAACTGAAGCATAAATGATTTTGTTGTATGTCATAAAATTTGGACAGCAATTTAAGATATGAAATATACAAATATCAAAGATGTTGAGACCTTAATGTAACTTTTGATGATATATGGTTGTATGAATGTATGAATTTAGATTGGAACTAATATCCATTTTAATTTTTTTTATTTGATATATGGTTGTGTGACTGTATAAATTTAAATTGAAAATGATATGCATTTTAATTTTAATTTTTTGATATATGGTTGTGTGAATGTATGAATTTAGATTGGAAATAATATGCATTCTATTTTTTTAAATATATATATATGGCTGTGGGACTGTATAAATTTAAATTGAAAATAATATGCATTTTAATTTTAATTTTTTGATATATGGTTGTGTGAATGTATGAATTTAAATTGGAAATAATATGCATTCTATTTTTTAAAATATATATATGGTTGTGGGACTGTATAAATTTAAATTGGAAATAATATGCATTTTCATTTTTTTTTTTTTTTTTGATATATTGTTGTGTGAATGTATCAATTTAAATAAAAAATAATATGCATTTAAGGAGGAATGCTACACCAGAGAAATGTGATGTGGATGAAAAGTGAAGGATATGTACAACAATAATTTGAAATTGAAAACTTTCAAATTCACATCATTTAGTCCAAAAATGTAATTCTAGTAGAAAATTATCTGAAAAAATTGAAACCCCTGCTGGACTTGAACCCGTGATCTACAGTTCAGCAGCTGTATATAATAACCTTTTGAGCTACTCAGCTAGGCAATTAAATCTGAAAGGAATAGACAAATATTGCTGATATTTATATTTGCATTCATGTTTTAAAAGGAAGTCAGCCATTATGATGGCATAGTAAAACATCCTTAATTTTTTGTTGACATATTTCATATAGCATCAAAGATACTTTACAGTTTGTAGAGAGTATTAAAAGTAAAACCTTTTTAACTTTATGAAAACTATGTTTGTTTGTTTGTTTTCCGCCACACCCAACAATTTTTCAGTTATCTGGTGGCGTCCAGTTTTTGTTGGTGGAGGAGAGAACCTATATACAATGTATCTGGGAAGAGACCACCAACCTTCTGAAAGTAAACTGTCAAACTTTGTCACATATATCGGTGCGAGCGGGATTTGAACCCGCGCCGACTAGAGGTGAGAGGCCTTGTGATTTTGAGTGAATACTTTAACCACTCGGCCACGGAGGCCCCCCTATGAAAACTATGGAAATGGCAGCTAGTGCAGATGGTAAAACAATTTGGTTTTAAAAGCTAGCTATGTACTACATTATCTTAGTATGGTGTCCTGACCAAGTGTGTTTATAGAATTGAGCACAGAACTACACAACATGAATGAGAATGTCATGAATGCTCCTTCAGTGAAATGTACATCATCTTAAGATTCGAAAAATTGATTCAGGCTGCTAAACTACTGAATCTTTCAGAAACAAGGGAAAATTGTATATGGCTCACTGAATTGCTATTAAAATGTTTATGTAATTTTTGAAAAAAAAAAGTTATACATTCCAAACTTGCAGGTATTCTATCAAGCTGTATATCATCCTCCCTTATCAAAATTGATGAAACTCATAGCTGCATGTAATTACTTGGTACCACTCATTGTATCTTATTTAGTTATTTTCATATTCAATGTCATTCTAGATCTGTGTTTAAATTTACAGAGGCATAGCAATCCGTAGAAGAAAAAAAAACCACACACAGTTGCGTATTTTGTAAAAAAAAAAAAAATGATAATTTATTTTTTTACATCTAATATTACCGATTATTATTGTATGATTGTGTTGTAAATAAATTTTGAAATTTGACGGATACAGTTCAAATCTCACTTTCCTTTTAAGATATTATTTAATGATAGGGTCAGATTTATTTTTTATGTACGCAACATTAACAAAAAGGAAAATCACTTAAATCCATGTACCCAGTGGGAGAACTTGATAATGCAAGATTATTTACCAAGATACTTTTAAAAAGTGATTATTCTTTGATTAGATAATCCTCATCAAACTTAGCTGCCAATCTGTTGCTCTCTGGAGAAAATAATGGGACAGATCAGAGACCATGACTATTTTCTCAGAGAGTTACAGATCTGCAGCTACATCAAACTCTGCATCCAATGTCTATGGAAATAATAATTTTTTTAATAGATAAAACAGTAATCCAGGCAAATTGAACAAATGCTCATAGTTAAAAAAGGCATTTTACCACTGGAGATAAAAAAAAAAAGGTTGCAGGACAAATTTTTGTGAAATGTTTTTTTCCCCTCATTTTAAACAAAGTGGATAACTCAAAATTAGAAAGTTATAGAGAGAATTCAATTTGTGTTCTACTGATAACCTCATTCATAAAACATTAAAGGAAATAATTTGATTTTGTGAAATTGTTTTATTTCAGTATTTTGAAAATTGTGGATTTCACACTTGTCATAGATTTAATATCTCAAGATACTGGTAAAAAGATTCATGTATTAATGCCAAGTGACATGAAGTTTTTCCAGATTGAAATATGGAGATGATCCCGTCATTTTCAAAATTCGATGGTATATCTCTAAAACCCGAGTGATTCCATGGGCCCCTATATATATATGTAATTAATCTATTGATTTTGTATCTATATTTGTTTAAACACAATTTTCTCGTTTATGTTCCGTGGAAGCCTAATTAATATTGAATAATCGTATTAGAATATTGAATTATTTTCTTGATTTGAGCAATTTTGAGTAAAACCCGTGTTTAGCGGGAGGTAACTCTTGCTTTAGCTCCGTGGAACCTTAGACAGGTGCACCACGTATCTAATGAAGCGTGCCGACTTCGGCGAATGGGTAAACACACACACATCTGATCGGCGTTCGAATGTAGTGGCGGCTTTATCGAAAACGGGGCACTCATATCAATCATGCCCAATCGCAGAGAAGAACGCGGAATTCAAAAACAGCAACCAGTGACATCACGTTGTCTGGCCATTGTCTTGAAATTTGAAAACGGAGACAAGAACGAGAATAATGTGAACGAGGACAGTTTAAGTGGAAAAGATATTTTAGACGACTTTAAACTTCGGAATAAGTCGTGTTATTGGAATCCAGCTTTGTTGGAAAGTATAAACAGTTTAGAGTATCTAGGATTTGTGTCTCCCCGGACAGTGCTTGCAGGAGGGTCGGATCTTCATCTCGAGAACATCAGGACAGCCTGGGGGAGACGAGTATTAAATGACCCCACGGGTTTCACTATATTAAGCATAGGTGAGTCAGGTAATTTGGAAGACTGTGAAAAATTATCGGGTGTTAAAAACTCGTTTCTTGACAGATGGGGTGAAAGTAAATTCGTAAATTGTTTTGGAAGATGGAGGTACAAGTGTAGATTTAAGTGATTTTTAATTGACTGGTAACGATTAGCGAATTTTGGACAGATGTTTTGAAGAAACATCATTGGTCTGTCTGCCGAAATGTTTATTTTAAAGTCTAGTCAATTGTCAAATAAAGAAAAGGAACAAAAAAAAAAAAAGTTGATAAACTAATATAAAGGAATTTGAAATAGAACAACGACGTTACAATACGAAACTTACCTTTTGCCGAAATTTTTTTTATAGTAGGCCTATAATTACAAGAGTTACACATGTATGGCTTGCAGCATTTTAACGGAGTGATTTATGACGATAGGGAAGAAGTAAGACTTCAAAAATTGTAATTAACACCTCAGCTGACAATTTTATGAAATTTTGTTCGTCGGGTTGAAGTTTTAAATTTACGGGAGATTAAACGTTTAGAGACAATTGAAATAGGAGATTAAATTGATTTGATTTCATAGATAAGATCGTGTCACGATAGAGAGTTAACATTAAGAAACGAGAGAGAGAGATTTTGTGAGATATCCTTTTGTGTTTGTATTTTTGCTCGTTTTGATTTTCTTACCTGATAAAGGTGTTCGAAAGTAAAGGGGATTAGGGCAGGGACAAATTATATCATCTTACACAGGGCAGTCCTTTCAATGACTAGTACAACCAGCCATATACTAGGAGATTTCTGGAATGAAAGCAAACAAATTCAACATTCATGATTTAGATTATAGTGCATCAGAAATATTTATTACTTTTAAAATGCCAAGCATTAAATACCATCATGTTGGTAAATAAGACACACAGAGAGGGAGAAAGATCTTGAATTTATAAAATATACCTTTGTCAGAAATCAGTTTCTTGGAATTACAATTCTTGATATATAATTCAGCAAAGATTAAAATATAAAATATTTCTTTACTGTGTAAGGACACTTGGTTGATAAAATAAAATTCCTATTAAAAAAGAAAAAAAAAGGGACTTGTACATTTTGTGTGATGTTCAACATTACCCCATCGTATATAACTGTATACAAATTCTCCCTACTGGTTTGGACTTAATTGAGAATCATGGGAATAAACTACATTTCATATATATGGTAAATTGTATTATTTTGCTATAGTTTTCATTTTCATCATTTCTGAAGAATGTTTGTAGCAAGTGTTATTAATTACCAGAAATATAAGTTTCAAAGCTAAATATCAAAATGTTTATGACAGATTTCAAAAACTTTTTTAAAAATATCAAAAAATCCGTGCAGTCCATTTAACATCATGTAATTGTTGCATTAGTGTGTGTATGAACAAAATTCAATGGAATGACAATAGTCCGAGCCATTCTTGAATATACAATGAAAAGACCAGTCAACTATTTACATGCTCTGCAGATAATGAGGAGAAATGCCAGTCAGAATACATATCTAGGTTGACATGTTTGTTTGGGATATACAAATAGTTGTGGGATATTGTGCAGAGATTTGTAATTGATAATTAGTTTGACATAAAAACAAGTGTTTTTTGTGCCATGTGCCACATAAATCAACACCTCAGGCTCTGAACAGTTTAACACCTTATAGTTTTCTCTGTTTATAAAAGAATTTGCACCAGAAATTGTTGATCATTCTTGAAGACGATTTGGGACTGGGTACTTTTGTATTGTATTAAGGAGACAATTGTTGTTTAAAGGATAGACAGAAAATTTTTCTCTCAGGGTAAGTAATTAGAAAATTCTCTATTTTAAATTTAACAGTTTAGATTTTAGATATTTGTTTCAAATTCAGGCTAGTTAGTAAGGAAAAATATTTAGGTTTTAGACAAAGGAGGATACCTGTTAACAAGAGTCTTTTTGATACTTTTATTTAATAATGATACTTATTTATCATTATTTATCTCAGTGTATGTATGGGCAATTAAGATCAAATTACCATGGCCCATTGTTAAATTATTTTTTGAAAAGGAAGAAGCCAAGTTGGAATTTGAATAGTACATGTTACTGATAAGTCTCTAACAGTTAGGTGTCCCTCATCCTAATCATAAGAGTGATAGCATTTAGTAACATTTGAGAGGACCCCATGCTGACTCCTTAAATGAAGTAGCCCCTTGACCCCCTGTTGAGAAGGAGAAAAGGAAATTCCGGAGTGGTCAGTTGGACATATTCCTATTGTGCTGTGACACTTTGCTATTTTCTCTGTCCTTTATTTGTATGAGTTTTCCTCTGTACATGTCATATTTAGTCATAGAATAAAGGAACATGGTTATGTTTGAACACAGTTTTAAATTGTGTCTACAAACATCAAGGTTACTGAGGTAAGAACAGTATTCTCCCCTTATTGATTTTTGCCTTATGAGGTGTCAAATGTTTTTAGACTTTCATAAACATTTCAGTTCAAGTAGACTTCACTGTTTTATTGAAAATCGGATAAATCTTTAGTTGTATATCAAATATTTTTCATCAGTAAGAAATTTCAATGATTATTCAAGATATTGAAAACCAAGTAAATTGCTTCTTGGGGGTTGCATGTATTTCTAAGAGTTTATTGTATTAAGAAATGGAGTGTTGGATAGTTTTTGCAAGTACCTTAGATTTGTTGTGTTTGAAAATGTCCATTAACACAGAAACAAAGAATTCAAATTGCCCAAGAAAACACTGGAGAGGAAGTTTGTATCGGGCTGTTCTGTGACGTGATAAACGGTACAAAAACACTCTTTCTGAAGGACTTTTTCTTTTCTTTCATTTGTAACATGTACCTGTAAATTTTTGTGTACACACTTGATAGATGGTGACGTGTTTGTTCACAAACAATTTCTGTTCAAACACTCCGGAAAATCAACTGCGATATATGTTAGCTTTTTATTTGCATCTTCATGTGTAAAAATAATTCATAGAAACAATTTTTATTGGAATTTAAATCCAGTCTTCCTCCTTGGAAGTTCTGCTTGTCATTCAGATTACATTTCATTTATATTTTATTGATAAAACTAAAAATTCATCCTTGCATGAAAGAGTGTGTCCCTTTAATAAAGACAGTTCTGATTTCAGAGAGAGAGAGAAAGAGAAAATATTCTGTAACTGTGCTGCCTTCAGCTATAAGATAATGGATGTTATTACAAGGCTGTTGATTAGATCTATTGCCACCATAAATCCACAGGATCAAAAGTAGTTATCTGAATGGCCTATAAAGACAATCAGTTATTTATAGGTAGTGGAGGAGGAGAGGGGTGTATGATAAATATCACATGTAACTCTAGTAACAGTAGCATCAGTATTGAATGTAGGACACTGGGGAAAGCTAGGAGGCTTAAATAGTATCTCATACACAGAAGTTCAAGAAATGGAATATTGTCCAGTCTTAACAAAGAGTTTATTGTAAATCAGATTAAGGGGGTAATTTATGAGTGGACATGTTCTAAGTCCTTGAGAAGTAAATGTGATGGAGTTTGTAGATAAAGGGATTAAGCAGATGATACCACTTAACCTAGAGATCCTCTTTTGTTAGTCAAGGACTCTGTGAGAGAAAGAGTTGTTGTGGTTATGATATTGGTACATGTACCAGTCAAATCTCTAACAAAATCACATTTATCATTAGAGTTGTTGTGGTTATGATATTAGTACATGTACCAGTCAAATCTCTAACAAAATCACATTTATCACCGGTCAGATTTGAAAAGTGGTACACACCCCTGTTTTGCCAATTTAATCATGATCTTGTCAGAAGAAAAAAAAAATCCCATCTACATGTAATTTAACAAATTGACCTTCAAACAGGAATATCTCTTAACACCAGCCCAGGATGCAAATGCTAGCAAGTGTCTGATGAATCAGTAGGGCCTTGTAACTGTTTATAACCCCTGCTATCAGACTCCCCCTCATTATGTCAGGGCCAGCTGTACATTGTGTCAAGGACCCTAGTACCATGTCTGAATGGTGTGAAAATTCACCCTGGTATGTACAGACTTGGTGTTGGTTCACAGTCCCACTGCCAAGCTTAATTAACTAAGTGTTAATGTCAGGAGGTGTCCTATTGTAACTCCAGTACCCTTGGTTTGTGAAGAAAAATCCCTAATAAACCTGGAATATAGTGTCAAAATTTATAGACAAGAGTATATAATTTACAAATGGAAGTTAGTCAGTTTTCATGAGGTGTATAGATAGGTGTGAGACAGACCTAGTTGTTATGGTTTTACAGTTAAAGAGGATAATCAGCTGGCAATGGGAATTTACATTCATGGATGACAACAATAATTAGGTAGTCAAATATGATGGAGTGGACATCAGATATCTGTTTATTGGATGGGAATGTGGCAGTCAAACTTACAGGTCACTGGCCAGATAGCTCCTTTAACAGAGCACCTGACTGGAGATTCAGGGGGTCCTGGTTTGAATCCTGGTCTGTTGCATTTTCTCCCTTCCTGTTACATATGGTGCCATAGACCAGCCCAGGTTCAAATCCTGGTTGCATTTTCTCCCTTCCTGTGCCATAGACCAGCCTTTGAACTGACAGGTAAAAATGCCTGCCAGGGAATAAGTGTCTTCAAAATTGAGGAGTGTAGATGTATAAGAAGGGGGTCATGTGGCAGTCAGATGGGTTCGATCACTGACGGCCAGATAGCTCAGTTGGTAGAGCACCTGACTAGAGATTCAGGTGGCCCAGGTTCAAACCCCAGACTAGTCGGTGACATTTTCTCCCTTCCTGTTACAGGAGAAAATATTTCCCCACAGGATTGCAAGATAAGAGAAATATTAATTGTCCAGTGCATGATAATAGGTTGTAAAGATACACTGCTTTGTGAATTCCCAAGGTGACATGTCACGGAAATGACACCAAATGCATTTGTAAGAGGTTCCTAATAAGATCTGCTGTTTAAACTTTTGAGGTGATTTTTGGGTTGCCGGGATACAAATCTCTGTTGTGCCGTCAGGACTGTTGGTGAACCCTGTCTCTACCTGGTAGTTTGTGTTTGACCCTGTAGTATACATGGTACTTCGATCACATTCTGAATTCAATTCTTTACTGATATTGTTTATAGAATCTCGAGAATCTAATATTGTTTTACTTTCACTTCTGTTTTCACATGGGATTGCTCCATGAAATCCTAAATTCTGTTTGCTTGTAATCTCCATAATTTGGTTTTACTTATCATCAGTATCAAGAGTGGAAAATAAATATCGTAATTGAAAAGTGCTCGTTGGTTTCCCATTAACCAATATTTTTCTAATTGGCCGTACTTCTAAATTGACTTAAACCATTATTATGGTTCATAAAGATAGCTGAACAAACAGCATGTTTTGGAAAAGTGTAAAATCATGGCTGTTTACCGACCATCAATTTCAGTGTACTGACAGCCATAAAGTGGCCAGCCCAAGGCATGTATCTACAGGTTCTGAAACAATCCCAGAATCTGATTGGATGTTCATATATTGATAGGTCATAGCACAAAGTGATTGGAAATCATTTTATCATAAAAGTTTTAAAAGTATTCAACATGCGACAGGAGTGTTTGATTTAATAGACATAGAAAATATTTAAATGTACCTTAGATTGTTTGTATATTATGTAATTATCTATTTGAATTTTGTAGATCTTTGTAATTCTGATTAATGTTCAATCAATGGGCACCTAAGACTTGAAGAGAATACTGTGGAGTTCCTTGTGTCTGATATTAAATGTGATTGAATCATGCTATCTTAATCCTGTTTTGAAATAAATCAAACAACATACTTTAAAGTATTAATTCTTTGTCACTTTTAACAACCCAGAACTTTGATTTTTTCATACTCTACACTGAATCAATATTTTGTTTTAACCTTTATAAAACAACACATATTAAAACTAAGAAAGATAAGAAAAATGATCTTGTATCCAGTTAAGGTACATAAAGCACGCATGTACACACATTGTCATTCACTGTAAATGTGTAATTGTGAGAAATCTATCCACTAATTATCTTACAAGATGCATTTATTTAAGGACTGTATTTTAAAGTAAAGTAGGTTGTCATGGTTATAACTAGGTGCAGGTTACCATGTTTACATTCAGAATTATTACTGCTGTTAAACTGGTTATTCTAGTTCTTGCCTTTATCGTAATCTGTTATTCTAGTTCTTGCTTTCATCGTAATCTGTTAAACTAGTTCTTGCTTTCATCGTAATCTGTTAAACTAGTTCTTGCTTTCATCGTAATCTGTTAAACTAGTTCTTGCTTTCATCGTAATTTTTCTAGTTATGTATTGGTTCAAACATCATTAAATGTAGTTGCTGCTATGGAATACAAAAAAAATTTTCTTTTGATAATCTCATAATTTGATATACAGGGATGAGCTTTGGTAATAAGTACTCCATTGAGTTATTAGGAATTTACATTCAAAGAGTCGATCTAGGTTTATATTTGTATATTAGCAGCTTATAATTAGTTTAGCAGTCTGTGTATTTTATCAGTCTGCGTGTATTTTAGCAGCTTATAATTGGTTTAGCAGTCCGTACATCAGCAGTCTATGCATATATTAGCAGTTTACATGTATTTAGCAGTCTAAGCGTATTATAGCAGTCCATGTGTATTTTAGCAGTCTACATGTATTCTAGCAATCTACATGTATTTTAGAAGTCTATATGTATTATAGCAGTCTATATGTATTCTAGCAATCTACATGTATTTTAGCAGTCTATATGTATTTTAGCAGTCTTTTTATACTTCAGCAATCTATATGTATTTCAGGTGACGTTGACGGAATAAACATGGAGGTAATTCCACAGACACAGTTTCTTCCCCTATCAGAGATTCTCTGCATGGTCATTCTGGACCTGAACAATAAACAAGTGGTGGCAACCTTGGACACTATCCAGGAGAGAATGAAGCACTGTTACAAAGGCATGCAGATCCCCTCGCCATCTCTCATATATGACACACTGGGCACGCTCATCAGGGAGAGGAAAATTTTTCACACAGGTATATGCATCTGCTAGGAAGAAATTTTGGAAAGCACAAATGATTTAGTCAAAGTTTTGTGAGCTTATAATCCATATGCTACTGCAGTTTGCTGAATTTTGAAAATGCAGATCTTAAAATGCTGAACAGACATGTTCAAAACAGTTTTAATATCCATATTTAATACATTATTTGAATGGAGGTATGATTACTCCATGAAAAAATTTTTAAAATAGAAATTGACATCATTGTGAGTCTGTGAAAGCAATAGGGAATATCAGTTTCCGATTTCATTTTAAATGTTTATTACCAATACCAAGGTATTGAGGCTTTAAATGTGAGATGATTAAAATGACAAGACTCGCAATTTGTGTCTAGTTTTCCATGACATTGGACATACATGCATAAATACAGACAATTTGTATATGATAAATATCAATTTTTGTGCGGGTATTATGTAACTGAATACCTCACAGAGATATAGTTTATTAAAAACTTTTTAAACAAGCCATTTAAGAAAGTTGTAATAGGTTTAATGACGATTTTCATTCTTATCAGTGAAATCACTGTGTGCAGGGCATGCCCCTTCATCTTTTTGAGGTTTTGCTTGGATAGCATTACAAGCAATAAAAATCAAAGGGCAGCTTGGTTATGGATTAGGACAGTAGACAATGGCAACTGACTGAGTGTACAGACCCGAAAAACAATGCAGAAAAAAGAGAGGGTGAAAGAGATTTTTGATGCATAAACCATCGCGTGTCAGTGCAAGTGTCTCGCTGTCTGGTTATCTGAATGCAGAGAAATGGTTCACACTTAAATCTCTTCTCTGTTGTATCACATCTATAATTAGCTTTATGGCCTGTGAAGTTCAAAGTCACCAAAAAATGGCATAGGGGTTTATTACATATCTATTCTGTAGGCAAATGATCTCTCTCTCTCTCTCTCTCTCTCTCTCTCTCTCTCTCTCTCTCTCTCTCTCTCTCTCTCTCTCTCTCTGAGCAGCATGTTTGGAATTGGTAGACCTACAAGATCATGCAAAGAAACAACTGTGTGGCCTCCAATAACTATTGGTTTACTTGTCTTCTAATGGAAAAAAACCCAACATTATAATGGTGAATTCACGGCTATACTCCTGTGAAGTGCATGACTAGATCTTGTTTTATCTGAACATTATTAATCAAGGATTATGAACTTTGTGTCCTTTGACATAATCTAATAGGCCCATCTCCATTTCTTACCAGAAGTCATAACTTGTCACTAATTTGTGAATTACCACATACAAATTGAGACAATTATCACAGACTAGTTCACACTTGGTTTATGGTAGTGCTAAACTTGGTGTCCCTGGACATTCCCTGGTTGCCCTGGGACAGTCTTAATTATAATTGTACAACATAACATGGGGAATTGAGAGCTTATTATGGTCAAGTTAAGCAAAGGCATGATTAATGTTTCCCACCTGTCATATCAACTTCAATAAATCTCTTTCTTTCACTTTCCCTTATCAGCTAGAGGAAATTACACCCATGGTTTTTGCTAGCCCCACTTCTGTTCAATTTAATGCCATCATTTCATTTGGTGTAAGGATATTTGTGTGTTTTTGTGTATTCAGACAAACATGATCGATTCACGTTGCTCTGTGTACTTTGGCATAATTTGAGTAGATACTCGAATATTCTATACTTTCTGTGGGCCAAGCACATATGCATTTTAAGATGCACTTCCGACAAAATAGAGTCATCGGACAATACCTTATCAGCATGTCTATCCATGTCTTCAAAACGATTAAGGTAACTGGTAAACATTGAAGAGGAAGCTCAAACATATTGACATTGGCTTGCAGTTACACTTAGAGATCTTCTCCATTGTGTGTAGTATTACAACAAACCCACACCAGACACTGTAAATCAAAAGTTACCAAACCTGAAAAAAAGATTTTACAACTTTACGATGGTAGGCATTATTAGGGCTCAAGTCGATGAAAATGTAAATGGGTATTATAAAATGCACCATCCAGAATCTAATTTAAAAAAAAATCAGACAATTGCTCCCCGTAAAATCTGAGTCTCCTTCAAGATACCAACAGATTCAGCACCCAATAAATAAATGACAGGGACAATATGGGGGCCATTAGGTGTAAAATTTCAATAACCTACCTGACCTTAAGCTTTGTAAAGCTAGATTAGGAGTCCGATTTTTAATATACCACCCTCAGGGGGTGATACTTTACTATAGCCAATGTCAAAGGGGGAAAAAAATCCCATCACAAAAGTTTAAAGATCTAATTGAAAAATTAGCTGTCAACTTGAAGGTGCAAACATTTTATGGTTTTCTATATTCTCATGACTACAAAGCTTCATTCTGCATAAATTTTATTGATTTCACCTTGAATGATTCTTATTCATTGATCTCAACCTTGTTGACTAACTCAGAGAAGGAGAAAAAAATTACAGGGCAAACTATTTTTCTATTTGCATAGATAAATTTGTTGTGAATAATTCGTAATTGAAACATGAAATTATGGGAGATATTTGGTTATATCCTTTGTAAATTTCCTGTCAGTTAACGAAGTTGAAAAATGACTGAGATACATTTGACGTATCTATTGAAGTTTGGCTAATTGAATTGGTAATTCACTTGAAAAGATCTGCTCTTGATTTGAGTACTCAGAGAAGTTAATAAAAGAAAATTAATGTAATGAATGGACTACACAGTCAAGTTTGATCCTGCTCTGCATGCCGTACACTTTATAAATAAACTGTCAAAAATGTCATTATCATTATCACAATAACCAGTTCTAGATAACTCTCACCATTAGCCAGAGGATCTATTTATGACAGAGTGTCAATTTTTATATCTTTTTTTAATCTGTTCAATCTTACAGGAAGTGGATATTTTGTTGTGACGTCAGACACCTATCGAATGCCCGAGGACCCAACAAAAACAATTCCTCTGTCTTGGCTTCATTACAACCCTAATTACATTCCTGTACTTAACACCAACACCAAAGGTCTGACCAGAACCATCTCATGTCAAGTGACACTGGCTAACGAACCAAGGAAGGACGAGTCAGAAAAAAGTTCTAATCCAGACGATAAGATTGTGGAGATGAAACAAACTTTAGAGAGAGACAATATAGATAGGCTGGCACTGGCAGACAAACCAAGGCTAGCTCGCAGTTTGAGTGCAAGGCGGCCTCGAGAAAAGATTCCAGTGAAAAATGACGACCTTCGAGATTTCAGAAGGAGTGTGTCTGTCAGACGGCAGGACGAGAAAGAAATGAAACTCACACGAGAGGAAATCCGACGACTGGACGAGAAAGAGAAAATACCAGTGAAAGAGGAGAGGAAATCATCTACAGAGGACATTAATGTGGCCAAAAAAGACTCAAAGAAAACCAAGGACAAAGGTAGGCAACTGTAAGGCTTTCTATTGCACAAAATGTCATCAAAGCTCTCCATCACAGATAATAGTATGAAGAGTATTAACTTTTGAGAGTATACTTCAGGTTTTTATCAAATTAACTTTTAAGGATATTGATTTGATATAAAACTTCAGGTTTATCAAAATTTAGGTTGTTGGAGCATAGTATTTAAGTCATATTACTCCAGTTAAAATACAAAAACTGACTCTGTGAAGGATAAAAAAAAATTTATAATTTTTCTATTTGCTTAGATAAATTTTGTTGTCATTAATTCATAACTTTTACAAAAAAAGTATAAAGACTGATGATTAGAAGGATAAATGAAAACTTTAAACTAACTTTATTTTATGATGATTATTTTAAATTCAATTTAAACTTTATTTAGTTCACGACGATTAACAAACAAGTTATACAACTTATATTAATGCTTCTCATCAATTCAGATTTTGGCATGAAAGGGTCATTGATGTGGGAAATATGTCCACGTGTGGAAACTTTGTTATAAGCACTGTGGATAAAACAACTTCTTTAATAAATCACTTACACTAATGCCATTTTAATGGAGTGAAAATAAATGCCTATTATGGATTAGTGACTACTCAATCTTTTGTTTATTGAAAATCAGTGTAAGTGTGAACTTTTTAAGTTAATTTATTTTTAAGAAGGTTTTGGAATGTTGTTTGAAATCTTTTATGGTTTGTTGTGGATTCTCCGAATGATTCAATCCTTAAAGCGAAGTATTGATACATTATGGAACAAATAATGCTTGCAATGTACGAGGTCATTTTGCTTTTAACATTTACAAATTAAAAGATTTAAGATATTTGAACAGGTAATCCTTCTCAAGAAAACAAAAATGAACTTGGAATCCATTGCATATACACATGCTCTTTAATAAATTTCAGTAAATAGTACAATGCATTGGTTTAAAAATTAAAATTTTAAATATTCAAGGATTGCAATAAATTCTTTCCTTTTTCTTTTATCTGTAGGAGAAAAGAAATCATTGATAGCAAAGCTGTTTGGAAGAAAGAAGAAAAAGAATGACAGTACAAAGGAACCACCAAAGAAAGTGGAGTATGCCACATTCTCCGACCAGTTTCCTCCTCCGGAGTGGACCTGGTACCAGGAGCAAGTGGATAAACAGCAGCGGATACACAAGTGGATGCAGCAAGTTTCCCACCATCCACACCACATCCACCATCAGCACCACAATCAAGTTCATCCTGCCTACCAAAGTCATCCACATCACTTTGATTATCAGTCGATGAGATTTGGGCAAGGACCTACCAGAAATGATGCTGTTTATGGAAGGCATGCCCCCCCTCGGGAGAACCACTACCATGTGCCCCCCAGGGTAAGACTGAGGAACAACCCTCTACCTCCAGTGGATGATGACTATGAGGAGATTCAGGACCTGGATGTCAACAGTAGATTCAGATCTTCCCTTCCAGCACACCATCATCCACAGGAAGTTGAAAATCACAGGAGGATGTCTGAAAATCGACATTCTCGGAGAAAAGAGAAATCCAAACGAATGTCTATGGAGAGGAAAATGGACAAAGATTATGAAAATGTTCCTATGTCCTCCAATTATCACTCACAGTCCCCGAGTTTTCCTTATCACACTGACAATTATAACACCTATCACCACAGCCAACCAGTCACACACCCTCTCTACAGCTCATCTCCCAGAGTTCCTGGAATGTGGCAGCCAATTCATGAGTCATATTACCCAGAAGTCAATGCAGAGGAACTTGACCATCATCATGCTACTGTCCAAAATTCTAAAAAGAGAACTCATCAAAGACACCATCAGTCAAATCCCAAATATACAGAGGAGCGTCACAGACTTCCTGCCAGGAATACATCATTTTCCATGTCTCACGATAGTGGCGTGAATTTGATTGGACTCCAGTCTGCTCAATACAAACATCCACAGGACACTCGTCGCAGAAGAAGAGTTAAAGATGACATGTCCATTCGAAATAACCTTAGAAAAGACCCCCGTGGAGACTCCTACGAGGAACTTCCCAACCGCTTTAGTCAAGTTGTTTGTGAGGCTGAAATTAATAAATATCCTGAGTCGAGAATAAGAGAAAATGAATGTGTTACCTTGGAAACAGACTCTAAAAGGGAAAATCAGAAACAAAGAAATAGTTGTAATTCTGACGGTGCTTTAACTAGTGAGAAGAGCTGCGACACAGTGGTGAAGAAGGAAGATGTCAAGGATGTGGAAGATATCACAAAGGAAACTTCCGAGGGCGTTACAGGGGACAGTGGTTTTAACTCGCCTCGTGTCTGCGATGAGAACTCACCAGAAATGGAGAAACAGAAGATTAAAAGTAAAGTGAAGGAACTGGAGAAGGGAAGTCACTCTGATCTCTGTGACAAGAATGTGTACCAAAAATCTGATGACAGTTCTCCTGATATTCATGACAGTCGATCAAGCGACAAGGAAAACCGATTCAACATGATTAACAATTTAAAACAAGCTCATGGTGACTATGGGATGCTAACACATGTCAATCCAGTAAACATTAAAGTGCCCCTTTATCCTCACAATGCAATGATCGAACAGATTCCCAGGAACTTCAGCTTTGAAGATGATTATGGATTCCTGTAGGGGATTGGGGGGATGTCATGTGAATTTAACTTTGGGAGGTGCAATATGTATTTGATATTTCAGAATAACTCAAAAAGCTTGAACATTTGTAAATCTGAATTTCATTTGAAGCATTTTCTGTGCAGCTAATTATGTGTTTTATAGTGCTATGTAAATAAGGACTTTACAGTCAATGTAGCATTGATTGATTTCCAAACTTTTTATGTTTTTGTACATTAAAATATATAAAACTCATATTAGTCTGAACTTCTATCAGGGAGAAAAAGTTATAAGATTAACAATGAAACTGGAACACCAACATAGAAAAAATGCAGTCACTACATTGATATATGGCTATAATGTCCGACAAGGGCCATTAAGATAGACATTAAATTGGATCCGTTTATTGATTGAATGGCATTATTCAAATATGACCTTGGTCCATGAAGTTGTAAACATAATGTTCGTTGATGTGATCTATAAAGGTGTATTTTATACCTGTAACACACAGATGTTACAGCACACTAGACAGAATTATCCAGAAATGGGAATAGATAAATCTATGTAATGCCTGCAATCTCTCAGTTATAACCATTTTAGAACATGCTGTGAACAAATATTGGGTCATTAGTTGTCCATGGCAATGATACAGTTGTAGACAAGTTCTACACGATAAATCATAAAATTTATGGTAAAAACTGCATTTGTCTGTCATTTAGGAAACTCAACAGGTTGGTGCACACTTTCAGATCTACATGATTTCTCTGCAGTGGGACTTTGATCTTTGATGAAATCCCCGTCTTTTATACAGTGCGAGTGACTTTGATCTTCTCCCGGTCTCTATGCAATATGACCGGTCTTCTGGATCCTGGTATCTATGCAATGCAAGGGACTTCTATGCTGTGTGACTTTGCCAAAGCTGGATCTTGTGTGATCAAAATGTAAATTAATCCATTTTAAAATGAGAGATTTTTAAATCAAGTATTGCTTTGGATACCAAGCATATCTTTTTCAGACAGGTTTAAATATTGCATTTCCAATGTGTTTGCCCTTGATATCTTAACAAATTTTAATGCTAGTCATTTCCTCATAAATGCAGTGTTGTTGTGAATAATGTGTGTATGAATCTTGATAAATATAGAACTTATATTTTAATGGCTGGGAATTCCAACAGAAATGAATGTAGAATGTAAATAATATCATTTTATAAAATACACAAGGGCATGTAACTGTGATGCTTCACACCAGCAATTTTGTGAAGCATGCCATTTGTTTGATTTTTGCTCTATTTCATTTCTGTCCAAATTCACAGCTGTTACAGTAGATGTATCATACATCCTTATTGAGATTCATGCATACAATGTTCACAAGTGCATTGTGTTCATGAGGAAATGGCTATCATTATAATGTGAGAAGATATCACAGGCAATACATGGAAAATGCAAACATTGAAAAATATACAGTTTGATGAAAGAAAAAGTAAGCAAGCGCATACCCCACAAAAAATGATATTGCACTGCATAGTGAATGGCAATACTCTGCATAAAATACAACAAATTCTTATGCCTCTGTGTTAATACTGTAGATGACACTACTCCAGTCATGTAATGCTGTTCAAAAATGTAAATTGTGTAAAATATTAAAACAGAAGTATTTTAATACATGTGAAAATACATGAAAAAAAATCTTCTCCAGAGCAATTGGCCCAATTTCAATCAAATTTGGTACAAATCATCCTTGGGTGAATGGGGTTCATTTTGTTCAAACGAAGGGCCAATGCTCCCTTCAAGGGGAGATAATCATAGAAATGCAAAAATAGGGTAAGTCATTTAAAAATCTTCTCAAGAACCACTGGGCCAGAAAAGTTCAAATTTACGTGGAAGTTTCCTTATATAGGGCAGATTCAAGTTTGATAAATATTTTGGCCGCTGGGTGTAGGGTGGTGCCCCAATAGGGGACCAAATTTTTCCATGCGAAAATATATGAAGAAAATCTTCTCAAGAACCAATAAACCACAAATCCTCAAGTTTACATGGCAGCTTTCTGACATAGTGTAGATTCAATTTTGTTAAAATCATGACCCAGGGGGTAGGGTGGGGCTACAGAAGGAAAGTTTTACATGCAAATATATAAGGAAAGTCTTTAAATATCGGCCAAGGTGACTCGGGTGAGTTATGTTGCCCAAAGGCCTCTTGTATTAAAATTTTCTAAAAGTAGGTCAAAGATACTCAGCATTATACAAACAAGCTGTGGTCTGTAGAGACCAAGGAAGATACTCAGCATAATGCGAACAAGCTGTGGTCTGTAGAGACCAAGGAAGATACTCAGCATTATACAAACAAGCTGTGGTCTGTAGAGACCAAGGAAGATACTCAGCATTATACAAACAAGCTGTGGTCTGTAGAAACCAAGGAAGATACTCAGCCTTATACAAACAAGCTGTGGTCTGTAGAGACCAAGGAAGATACTCAGCATTATACAAACAAGCTGTGGTCTGTAGAGACCAAGGAAGATACTCAGCATTATAGAAACAATCTGTGGTCTGTGATCCTAATTAAGATGGCCTTTCTTATCAAGACCTCTTTAATGAAGGCCTTTCTAATTGAGCTCTAATTAAATTTGATCAAATCAAGGCCTCTCTAATAAAAGTCAATTAAATCAAGGCCTCTCTAATGAAAGTCAGTCAAATCAAGGCCTCTCTAATTCAACCCTCTCTAATTTAGGTCAGTCAAATCAAGACCTCTCTAATTAAGACCTTTTTAATTATGACCTTCAGCACAGCTCTCATGGTGACCATCATTAAAAGGACCAAACAATCATTTCCATATCTTTATTTGCCATAACTATTGCATTCAAGACAAACTCCATTGATTAAGAATTTGTATATGATAAAGTATCTTTAATAACAAATTTAAACAGTCATATTATTTTCTATAAATATCATATAATCACTGTGTTTAAAAATACATAGATCAAAATTAATCACAACAAAATTAATGTCAAAATTGGAATGACACAACACAGCACAAGGTGGACGTAATAAGGCCCCAGATGGCATAAATTCAACATATTTCACACACTGGGTTATTCATCAGCAGGCATAGGAATAAATTACAGTGTTGTATGGTGATGCATTCATAAGTTGTAGAATTTCAATTAATCAAGTTTTAACAATTGTAGAGTGTAGAAACTAAAGCAAAAAATGTTGACTTTTGTCACAGTATATTGGTTTATAATTCGTGTGTGCATAGAAAATACATGTGTCTTTTTTTTTTTTTTTTTATATACGTAGCATTCATTTAAATAATTCTCTTCAGCATGACGGACTTTAGATAATGATGCACAAATGCGAACAGTGACAAAAGACTCCTGGGTCACTGCACTCATTTAGTGCCTCTAAAGAACCATTCCTGTAAATATTCTAGAGAATTGAAAATTTTCAAACAGTAAAGACCAAAAGAGAGAGTAATATGACCTACATACATTCAAGATCGACTCTGATCACCAAATTCACACGAGGATGGAATGTATATGAATTGAAAAATACAGTCACTAGTTCTAAAATGGAAAACTGACTGCTTTTACACAAGATGGTACAACAGGACTCTGGAGCACTTCTCTGAGCTGTGCGAGATCTACTGATTAATGAAAGTACAATTCTTACATAACAGTAAATAAAACTCTATTCATTAAATTCATGACAACAAAGAATAAAACCCATAATTAAATGATCTCAAAACTGACAGTGTCAATTTCACAAAAATCGTCAATAACCCTTGAACATTATCAAGATTAGAATCATGAACACAAAAAATTTAATACATATACCCGCTATTTACACACATGTATATGAACACCATTATCAATTTAAACAGAAAGTAGTGATTTCATTGGTAACCAGTTTACGCATGCAATACCATTTCAAAAATTTTAAAATTCTAATAAAAGAAAATTGCCTCCTATTTGAAGATTGTTCACAATCAAAATTGACATTGCATTTTTTAAAAAAGACATTTACAGAAAGCACTCAAACTCAATTTATTAGAAAACAAGATGAGAATTTCTCAGCGAGTATAATTTTCAAACTGTGAATTTCTAGTGCTCTAAGATCATAAAGTGTTACTGAATAAATACTATAAAATGGACGACAATTTCACTAACGAGTACTTTCTATCTGTACAGTGCAGCAACTGCTTCATCATTTTATAGTTCTACCAAAATGTTATTATACATGTAATGAAAAATTTCAAAATCAACAAATATCAGCCATTCTAATTCCATGTATAAATAGCACACAAACTGCACTGAAATGGAGATGTACATTTATAAAGTCAATCACTGTTTTCCAGACACAAACTAAATATACTAAAATACAAACTGAATGTATTGATACGAACGCTCCCACTTCATTGTCAAGTACAAGGTGTACAGTCAAAGAATGAATGACCTTGATCATGGAAATAAATTTGAAACAACAAGTTTGATTTGTTACTTATCACAGCTTGATAAACTTCCAAAAATTGGGACATTACAGAATATGATTGTCTGAAACTCTTGAAGTTCAAGGGCCAATAAATCTGCAGAATGTTAGTCTGTTGAAATGAAGCTTAAACTTGATCTGTGCCTCTTCAGTATACAACTACAAACCAAACACTGGCTCAATATCTGCAAGGATTGTTAACGTCCAGTAAACTTTAAAGTTCAGGAAATTTTCAAGTCCAAGGGCTATAACTCTGCTTAAGTAAATCAATTGGAGCAAAACTTAAGTTATCTGAATACAACTAAGATACACATTAAAAAAAGCTCAAAATCTGCAACCACATTGGCTGGATGGAAGGGGGGGGGGTGAGAGAAAGAGAGAATGTAAAACTGTGATTGATGTGCAATGTTCAGAGTACAGGGAGACCATATAACTCTACTATCAGTTCCTCAACAAAGGTGGAACACTGAAATTGGATCTGTAACTCATAATATGCAAGCACTGCAAAAACAAATTTGGAAAACTTCAACTACGACGGAAGAAATGACAAACACTATATGCCCATACCATTTCCTGGCAAAGGATAAAAAAAAAAAATAAATTAATGAAGGTTTTTCTTAAAGCTGTCATCATTTATCACTGAGGAATCAATCTGCGTTAACTACCTTAACTGCTTTAATACGAGATTAGTGTTTTTTCCCCCCAGTATGAAAACTACACTTCAAGGCATTAAAAGCGTATATGAATTTTGAAGAACTAAAATTGATGTACATTGACCTTGGCATAAGGTCAATTGACAGGCACATGATGTCTGCATTTGTTAGACATTTGGAATGTACTCCAGTACAGCAAATTCTTCCATTTATAAAAATCTTTTCAAACATTAAAAATTAAGAATTACAAAAGTTCCCACCACAAACTGAATTGTCGATGTATAAGTTAAGGAGGAATGGTACACCCAGAGAAATTTGATGTGGATGCAAAATGGAGGATATGAATAACAATATTTTGAAATTAAAAAGTTTCAAATTAACTTTACTTAGTCCAAAAAAAAAAATCAAAAAAAAAATCAAAAAAAATTGCAGTTTTAGTAGAAAGTAACCTGAAAAAAAAATTCAAAACCCTTGCTGGACTCGAACCAGCTATAGTTCTGCAGTCGACATGCTAACCTACTGAGCTACTCCATTAGGCATTGAATTTTGAAATAAATAGACAAATATTGCTGATATTTATATTTCATGGTTTCAAAGGAAGTCAGCCATTATGACGATGTAGAGTGCATCCTTAAAATGTGAACAACAAACTCGAACCTCTCTGTTTAAAGACCGGACATTGACTCGCCGCCACACAGAGCTACAAGGAAGGATATGCACCTGGAATGTTTTTTTCTTTCTCTTAACGAGAAAAATAATCATGTACATATCACATTTGAGACAAAAACAACTTGTAAATAACAAAAACAAAATTTCATAAAATATATTCAGACTGGTTTTGGACCTTGAGCACCAATATGAACTACAACCATTGGTTATTTTTTGAAAAAAAATGACAACTTTCAGGTGATTTGTGGAGTCCGACTATGTGAATACATTTTACACTTGGATCATATGCTATACAATATAATTCAGTAATACTTCCATGATATACATAGTATGCGATTATTGTGAGACAATTTGAGAAAAACATGATTACTTTTACTGGTAATAATAACATCCACATGCAGTGGCCAAACAGCAGCATATTTTAATATGTTGTAAATTAACATCAATTATTGATTTTCAAATAATGAAGGGAAAGAATAAAGCACACAAAGGGGTTATTGAAGCCCTGAAATTGTTTACATACCTGGTAGTTAATTGAAATTAAAATTGCACATAAATTACGAAACAGAACCTTGATGCCTACCTTTCAGTCACACTAACTTCGTCAATTTCTGTGTTATGATACATGTATCAGTTTACAACCTGAGAGGAAAACATATCTATCAGAAATTTTATCCAAAATTGTTCAATCACTTAAATTCTAGGTCTATCCAATCCTTCTGACTGTAGGACAACAAAGGACACTGTGCTCATAATCAATACATTTTGCAAATGTACTGTATATGATAAATATGCTCGAGTTTGATTTCACCCCTGAAAGAATTTACTGACCATATACAAGCACATTTCACACAAGGTCAACTACAAACTGTGCAACGAACAATATTTACATTTATTCTGTTTTTTTCCTCAATATTGTTAGCAATTTAAAGCACATATTATTTTCTCATATACTTTCATTTTTGTACAGGGATTTAAATTACTAGCAACAAGGCCATCACAATGTTACTGACTGTGACATCACAGTGAAAAATGTCAATGCTTGTTGTTTTTCAAATGCTGAATAACAAAACAAAGTGTAGACAACATTATGAAATTACACTGTATATATCAACTTAACAAAGTAAGTACAATAGAAAATGTCAACATCAGAAATGCCTAATGCATTCCATTCAATATACATCTCATATATACTTTCAAAAATTCTTAAATATCCTTTGACATACGGAGCCATTTCATGCATAAAGTTACAAAATCTAATCAATTTTTGGGGAGAAAATTGTGATCAATAATATTTTAAAACTGTTTTGTTTTTATCATATTTCTAATTGATTGTTTTGGAATGAGTCGACACTCACAACCTCATACAAATCTACAAAATCAAAATTACAATCTTGTACAAATGGTGCTTTAAAATGACCAAAGTTGTGGAATTTTATGTGTGCTTGATTTTTTTCTTCTTCTACAGGATACGTCTAAAGGAGGAAACATTTTGAAATGGAAATACAATACCCTTCGAAACAAGCATAGACGATAAAAATTGTTTCAATTTAAATATTACAAATATCACACAGCAATTCATTGTTGATTGAATAATATGTTTGGTTAACCTATCAAATGTAAGGAGACATCTGATTATTTACTTATCATTGGACAAGAAATCAGGACTTGTCTGATTGGCTAACAGCTATAGAGATATTTGATTGGTTAATCATCATCGGATGAACTGTCTGTGTGGTGACCTTTCTCTTTTCTCCCAATCCTGTCAAATTTGTCAATGCCTTGTGGTTTCTCTTTAACTTCTTCACTGTAAAATAGGATTATTAAATTTGATCAAAAAATATCACAGTAGACCTGTCTGAAATCTATTGAAATATTGAATGAGAACTATTTTACATATTTTTTTGAATGAGTACTATTTTTTTCTTTATTTTACCCTCAAGTCAAAACAACATTATCTTTTATTCTAAAGAGATTTTTTTTTTATCAAATTCAAAATCTGATTGTTCTTTATGACCTGACATAGCTGTTAACACAGCTGACCCACTTTTTTCTTAAGTCTTGTCATAACTACATCTGCTTCCTTTTCTGTAGTCAGGCATTTACTAAAGTACCAATCTTCATTAATTTCAGACCCGACTCAATAAATATCTTAATAACTTGAAGTGGATCGCTACACCAAAATTTCTGAATCATATGAGTCATTAAAGTATCTCATATGAAATATAGTTGAGATTGTAGCATTCTTTTGATGGTGAAATCATATAAGGTATTAATAGAATGCTACAAACTCAATTTTTTTTATGATTTTTCAGAATTATCATTGATTTAGAGTTTAACAAGAAATGTTTCGGAAACATAAATGTCCTTCGTGATGCAAAACTGAAAAGTGTTACACACACGTATCATTTAAATGATAGCAGTGCCAAAACAATTCAAGGCTTTGAGCAGACAATATCTTCCAGTATGGATTGACTCTTGAACTTTGATCATGTGACCTCAAAATCAACAAGAGTCATCTACTACTTATTCCTTAGGATGAACCTGTATACTAAGTTTGGTGTCAAACAAGCAAAGGGTTCTCAAGATATTGAGCTTACAATATCTTCTTATGTCCAGGATGGATTGAACCTTGACCTTTGACCATGTGACCCCAAAATCAATAGGGGTCATCTACTCTTTAGGATCTATCAGTGTACCAAGTTTACTGTTTGCCAAGCAAAGGGTTTTGAAGATACAGACTAACCTATCCACAAGTGCAAAACAATGTCTCTTCTTTTTCAAAAAGGGGGGAGGGACATAAAAATTGCAATCTTTTGCAAGAGTTTAGCTGTAGAATAAGAGGCCCATGGGCCTTATTGGTCACATGAGTATTAGTTAATCATATAAATTGCCCCAACAGCTACAAAATCTATAATAATTATTTTTCCTTTCTGCATATATCTAAGGTAAATTCTGATATTCAGCAGCAGTATAAAACAAGATGTGGTCTTTTGATAAATACAAATGCCCTCAGAAGTGCCTGTGCTGATTAACACTACATATACATGGCATGACTACTTCAGACCCACCATAAAGAGTCGGAAGCCCAAGTTGTAAAATTCACAATTTTGGTACATTCCTTTCTGATTTTCCTAAATATGCATTTAATGTTTAGATAGTATCAGCAAAATTGAAGAAGTCTTTCAAATAATAGACATTTAATCACCATTACCACTTTGGCTCTACCCTGAGATCATGACAGTTCTGTTAAAGGGCTAACTCCGTATTTTAAATATCTATTTAGTTTCAATGGCATTAAAAAAGATGTTTATTTAAAAAAAATGTTTTACACATAAATACTTTATACAAAGTTGACCCATCCTGGAATCAGAATCTCTACCCTGGAGATCATGAAATTTACAATTTTGATAGAGACCTTCCTGCACTACATGACTATGTATTGAGTTTTTCTTTCAGATGTCCAGTCATCGAGAAAATGATTAAGTAAAATTGATTAATTTTGTTTGTTTTTGCCTTGCCCCTAAGGCCCTGAGGGTGCAGGCGTCCTGGTATTCATAAATGATGTACCCCTTGTTTCCTATCCCTCATGCTAAATTTGAAAAGAATCGGAAGGGTAGTTATCAACAAGAAGATAAAAATGTTCAATTGTTAACACATGATGAATGACACACGACAACAGAGGCAGATTAATAGCTACAGGAGAACTAAAAATATAAACAAATATAATGTTTCTAATTGTCAGAAATATTTTTTATGTAATAAATTAGAACTACTATCTGAATTTTCTTGGCATGTTTTATTAGATATCTACAGTTCGACTTCGGTATCTCAAATATCGGTATCGCATTTACTTCAAAGTCCCAAATATTTTAACCTCAATATCTCAAAGTTTTTTCTCAGCACCATCTACAGTTCGACTTCGGTATCTCAAATATCGGTATCGCATTTACTTCAAAGTCCCAAATATTTTAACCTCAATATCTCGAAGTTTTTTCTCAGCACCATCCAGTTCGAGATAACAAGGTTAAACTGTATAAAATGCATCACAGCAAAATCTGGACTAAAAAAATCGGAATTAATTTGACCCACAATCACTAAAGCATTGTCACCAATGAAGTGATGAACTGCAAAAACGTCAATTCATACCAGAACAGACCAAATACAAAAATTGTGATTGAAATTTTGTTTAAATAAAAGAAATTCAGGTAAATTAACAATGTGCAACCACATCACACCTTCAACACAATATCAAACTCCCTCTTACCATACACTGTACTGTAACAAAATTCTATAACAGATTTCTGTAATTTTTAAAATATTTGATCACAGAAAACATCCTAATGTGGAAAGTCAAGTAAAATCAAATAAATAAAGAAGCCTATGAGTCTTGAAGGCCATACAAATGTCAGGCAAAAAAAAACCAACAACAAACAAACAAACAAACAAACAAACAAAAAAACCCAAAACAAAACAAACTTGCACTGAAATGCATGAAATTCTGAGAACTGAATGATGTCATTTCATATCACAGCTATATGTATTTAATGACCCTCACAGACAAGACCTTAGTATAACCCATCAATTATTACCACAGTGCCAATTAGAAAACTATGCACATTAAGGATGCAATGATTAACGGTGAGACGTTATATCATGGTAATATTATGCTACCAATCAATTCACGATACTTTACACTATACTGCGGTTTGGTATTCCCAGTTCAAATCAATTTGAACCTTCTGATTTGGCTTTAAAATTATGTGGTAAAAATGGTTTTCCATAACGGAAAAATGGTGCTGACTATGCTGCTGAATTAATTTCTCCATCTACAAACCATAAATCTAATATGGGAGAATTTTGGATTCCGTGCAATGATAGATCATGTTAATATCAATGTTTTGACCTTTTTAAAAAAAACCATGCAGTTGTAACAGTAAAGTGAAATTAAATGATATCAAAATCAGTGTCATCGTTCATTTGTTATTATTTATAGCATCTGAAATGTATCGTGATACATATCAGATTGTCAGGTCTGTATTGTAATATGTACATATCATGAGGCAAGCATATCATTGCACCCTTAATGCACATATTCCTAAAAACAAGGGGTCCATGGGCCGCATTGCTCACCTGAGTAACCTTGGCCAATATATAAAGATTTTTTCCTATATTTTCGCATGTAAAACTTTGATCCCTTATTTTGGTCCCACCCTACCCCTGGGGGCCATAATTTAACAAATCTGAATCTGCACTATGTCATGAAGCTTCAATGTAAATTTGAACTTTTCTGGCCCAGTGGTTTTTGAAAAGATTATAAGACTTTAAAATGACCCCACGATGTTTTTGCATTTTTGTGATTATCTCCTCTTTGAAGGGAGCAAGGCCATTCATTTGAACAAAACTGAATCCCCTTTACCCAGAATGATTTGTACCAAGTTTGGTTGAAATTGGTTCACTGGTTCTGTAGAAGATTTTTGAAGATTTTTTATTATATTATTGCATATAAAACTTTGGTCCCCTATTGTGGCCCTACCATACCTCTAGGGGGTCATGATTTTAACAAACTTGAATCTGTAATTATATCAGGAAGCTGCCATGTAAATTTGAACTTTTCTGGCCATGTGGTTCTTGAGAAGATTTTTAAATGACTTCACCATTTTTTTTTTATTTTTGTGATTATCTCCACTTTGAAGGGGCATGGCCCTTTATTTGAACAAACTTGAATCCCTTTCATCCAAGGATGATTTGTACCAAGTTTGATTGAAATTAGCCTACTGGTTCTGGAGAAGATTTTTAAAATTTATCAGTGTATATTTGATATTTTGTTATCATCTCCCATTGGAGAAGGGCATTGCCCTTCATTTGAACAAATTTGATTCCCCCAAAGATGCTTTTTGCCAAGTTCGGTTGAAATTATCCCAGTGGTTCTGGAGAAGAAGTAAAAAAACGTGAAAGTTTACAGACGGACAGATGGCGGACAATGGGTGATTAGAAAAGCTCACTTGAGCTAATAAAATCATTGTAATAACGAGTACAATTAAGAATCTGTGTCATGATTCCAATGAATGAGTTATGAAACAAATATCGCTGCAATCAGAAAATGTGACGTCAGAGAATATATGTTTGGGACATGAACCCGATTTAAAAGAATTTGATGTGTACAGACATATGACAAAGGTAAAATATGACATGTTGATCTGGAAAATCAAGAGAATAGAAACAACTACATATATTACATTATCACAAGGAATGCAATAAAAGAAATGTCCACCTCGTAGTTACAAAGTTGTAGGATGCAACAGATGGATTGATAGGCATTGAAAAAAGTGCTCCAAAAGTGTCACTATGTTTCACAGGCAAAACAAAAATGTGACTCAATATTTGAGATGTGATTTTTGAGCAACATGAAGATCTCAACCACCAAGTTATACTAGTTGCATCAACTATTATTCCTCAGTAATGTTTAAAAATCTTGTTTCTATCAAATCAAATAATAAGATGCATATAATTATGTTGCTGCAGGACTGTAGCTCTCTTGGAAAAAAATCTGAAGCAGACCACTGGAAGCCCATCCAATTTTTTTCCCCTGCAAGCTACAGTTCAGCAGTTAAATATAACACAACAAGCCAATTTTGATCCAACATAATCAAGAATGCTTTGAAATGAAGCAGTGAAGTATACATACAGATACTATCGCTGTAAGTATGTTTTAAAGCATACTCACAAAGATGTCCTCTGTAAAATGGTTTTACCTTTTTATTCCTGTTAATTTTCATTATGTGCAGGAACGGAGGCCTCATAATTCTAAACATTACATTTGCTGTGTTTAAAAGCTGTGATTTTGATTCTAACATTAACCTTTTCTAGGGTCTGTACATGCATCGTGTAGAATGGATACTCTATTCTATAGTAGTTAAAAAAATTATTTGAGCTATAATGGAAACATTATGAATTTGAGGTTACTGTGTTAGTAAAATACTAAAACTACACTGTAAATTATTAGTGCTCATAAACCCCCATATCAAACTACTCACTTCAAATTTTTACACTTTCTGATTGGTTTATCCTCTTTGTGAAGGGTGTGTCCTTAAGTTGATTGACATGTCAAAAGCTGTAGCTATCAGAACTTGAGTAGTGGTTTGAAACAACATGAAAATTGCTGTTGCTGATGGAAGAGTTATGGTTCTTTGTCAAATGCTGCTGAGTTAGTAATCTCCCTTGAGTAGATGTACTATTTTGTTTCATTTTCTTCAATTTGTTGCTAAATATTGATGAAAAAAAAGTATGCAAAGGGAAAAAATCTTCGCTGCTTCACAAAAAGTCTTCTAGAAAAACTTGAGTTTCTCTCACCAACTCAGTTTATAAACACACTGAACTGGAAATGCTTTTTCCGACTGGTATTAAAAATGATAAAAAAAATCAAAGTAAATCATCAAGAACTAGTACAAAAATTTTGAAGCTTTCATCTCATCATTGTTAATTGCAAGTGCAAAAGCACCTAAAAGCCCGACATCTGGGTGGTATTTTTCTGTATATATTGTAATCAAAAACCTTTCATTAATGTAGACTCCATCACAGGTGTTTCAGAATCATCAAATACTACTTCGACTTAAGAATCAAAGTAAAACCTACCTTGTTTTATTTGAAATCCCTTCCTTCCTGTAAATGTAAAAGAGATTAACATATGAAAAATATCATCAATCCTGAATTTATCTTCTTATGCAAAATTTATATGAGTATGAGTATCTAGGAATTTGATAAAAAGAGGCCCACTGGCCTTAACAGTCGCCTAAGTATCATAGCCCATACAGGAAGTTGAGTTTCGTATTTGCATATAAGCCTCAATATGGAATCTTTTGTGCACATGTTTATGATCTTTCAAAATACATATAGTTCCTATTCAATTAAAGAAGAAGGAACAATGGATGTTTGAAGCATATAAATTAAAATTAAAATAACTTTCCCTAACTTTTTAAAAATACATTTTCATTATGTGGCCGTATTGGCCCCACCTTAGGCCTGAATCCCCGACTCAGGGGTCATGACTTTCAAACTTCAGGTAGAGAGCCTCACGGACATCAAAATGATGCATTTAGTTTTTCTCAAATGTATCTTGGAGTAGAGAAGACTTCTTAAGATTTCATACATATTCACTATATGGCCATATTGGCCCCATCCTACGGCCTGAACCCCTGACCCAGGGGCATTGAATTTCATATATTTGATAGAGGGTTTCATGGACATCATAATCATACATTTAGTTTTTTTTCCAACATATGTGGGAGTAGAGAAAATGGTTTTGCAAATATGGCCTTTTTAAAAGCATATTTAGCCCTGCCCATGAGCTCCAGATGTGGTAAGGTCATAAATTTTACAATTAATATTCTTCTTATCACACCAAAAATAGTAACAAATGGCCATTTTGTTTTCAAGAAGAAGTTAAAAATGTAAAATTGTTATATGGACAATGGCTGACAAAGACCAATAGCGATAAGTCACTTGAGTGACTGAGGTTACCGAACAAAGTTCTACACTAATCTCATAAATCCAGAGCTCTATTCATTTCAAGGAGGGGTATATTTATAAATTTTCTCAATATGTAGATGGTCTTTTGATTTTTCTATTTCATTAATACAGCCAAACCTCATTGCATCAAAGTTCGAGGGTAATATGATAACTCTAGGTGAAAAGGACAACACATGAGAGCATGGAAATAATTTTGCTATTTCAATGTCCAGTACACTTGATCTTTGACCTTATGACCTCCCAAAAAGGATAACACTTCAGAGCCCAGAAACCATTGCATCTACAAATGAACAGACAACCTGATTCTATTATCTCCCCCTCCCCCCTCCAACTTTGTTGCAGGGATATGAAAACAAGAATTCCTATGATGGTATTTTCTTGATTTTATATCAATTATACAATCATTTCCCAATAAATATGAACAATTAATATACATTTGTTTTTACAGTATAGATTTTGAAACTGTTGATAAAATTTTGTCTCTTTAACCAGCTTTTATGTCTTTGTTATACTATGTATTGAAAATATGTGATTTTCTGATGTTGTCTTACACTTCTGTTTATGTGTGTCTAACAAGTTTAAAATGGTGGCAACATATACATTTTCTTTGCTTACTGATTAAATCAAACTATATCAAGTGGAAATTTATACATGTACAGATTTTCCTATTTCAAGTCATTAATATTGAAAAATCACATGTTGGTGGAGCTTCCTTAATAAAAACTTATACAAGTGTTTGACATGAAAAATGGAATTCATTTAGGTCAGTCTACTGTTATATAATGATTCACTGGGATTGTCAATCCACCAAAAACTGACCCACCATCCATTCACATCAATTACAAGAATGTTTGGATTGCTAATAAAAACTTACTCCTCTGCTTTCTTCTGCGGACTGCCATCAGAATTATCCTGATTTCTCTCCATTTTTTCCTGACCTGCTCTAGAATCTTTTTTGTCAGTTCCCTCACACTTCTCTGCAACAAATGACTTTAAACCCTGTTCAGTCACCTTGGTGATTTCACTCTCCTTGGTGTCATCATTCTCGTTGGTATCATTATTCTCTTTGGTGTCATCATTCTCGTTGGTATCATCGGTCTCTTTGACATCACTGTTCTCGTTGGTTTCATTGCTCTCTTCAGTGTCATTGCTTTCTTTCTTGTCATTGCCTTCCTTCTTATGATCACTTTCATTCTTCACAGATCCTGGTCCTTTACTGTTAGCAACAAACAAAATCATTTCTGTAAATATGATGTAAGTCTTGAAAGTAATTCCACTGAATTAAAAAAATAAATGTTTTTTTGTTTGTTTGTTTTTTTTTTGGGGGGGGGGGGGGGTGAAAAGTGGATTATAAATAGGCCTTACCTTTCCTCTGTTGGATTGTCCTTGTCAGGAGACTTGGAATGTGACCTAAAATTAAAATTTACAGTGGACTGATTCTACAAAGAACTAAACTACCAGTACTCTCTACCAAAAGAATTAACTAAACATTACCTCAAAGTTAGTCAATCTATAGTTCAAAACTTTTTGCAAATACAGTGTACCAATTTTCATAATCATAGTTTAATATCTACATTTTCAATGTTTTTACCTTATATATTTTTACAAATTGTAATGATAGTCATTTATTTCCTCATGAATGTGTTGTGGTGGTTAACAGTGCATGTATGAATCTTGATAAATATAGGATGTCTATTTTAACGGCTGGAATCTGACAGAAATGAAAGTAGAGCGTAAACATAAGAAATAAATATACATGAGGATATGAACTGCAATGCTTCATGCAGTCATACTTTTCATGAAGCACTAACACACTTCAGGAAGAAGTATGCTGGTGTGAACCGTCGCAGTTCATATCCTCATGTACTTTCAGAAATTTATTTCTTTAAATACAGAACACATTTTGGTACTTTTAAACATGATTTACATGTAGATTGATATCTGAGACAAGGGGAAAGATCAGCTTGACGCAGTATTCTTTAAAGTTGTTGATAAACTATAGACCCATGGGCCACATCTGTCATCCGAGTATCAGAACCAAATAAGAAAAGCTTTATAAATGTTGCATGTTGATAGTACAATCAGTGCATATTTCAATTCACTAGAACTGAATGTCTTAAATTGTTTTGTGGTCTCCAATACAAGTTATGGACAGGGCAGATAGTTCATCTTGACCTTGATCTTAACCATGATTCAGGGTCATAACGCATGTTCTGGTCATGAGTAACCTTTGTGTCAATGATGCACATCTATTGTCACTCCATTACAAAATTATGACCGGAAACATACACAAGTGTAACAATTTTACCAGTATTTTAAAATGAGGCTCCTGACACATTGTCTGGTCACAAGTAATTCTTGTGCCAATTACAAACTTCTAGTATCTTTCCATTACAAATGTATAGCCCACATATGTAAGGTGAGATTGAGGGGGTGGGTGGTGGTTACCAGTATAAATGACCTGTGTCAAGGTCATGACACAAAATTTGCAATTTCTGTGTTGACTTTAACCTTCTTGACATATTCATTTGCAATCTTAATTTAATAAATGCCTTAATGTAAGATGTTGCTTTCCCCCCCCCCAAAAGTTTTGGGGACAAAAATGATTACATTCACTACAGTACACAATTTTTTACCTTTTATATTCATTTCCATCTTTTTTCTTCTGTTGTGAATCGGATTTCTCTTCTGAAGATTTGTGCCTGCTTCTCTCCTTGGATCTGATATATATAAATCTTCTATATAAAAATAGGTAGACAGTGATGCTATATTCTCTCTCAATATAAAAAAAAAGAGAAAGATTTTAGGTAGCTCAACTTCACTCACCTTGATCTGGATTTTGTAGCTCGTGACGTCTTTGATCTATTGGATCTGAAATTTCATAAATTTGGAAGCATTAGCTGATCTTTATCTTTTATTTCACCATTACCAGTGCACACCTTCATTACAGACAATGGGACACCCATTGCTGACTGGGAATTGTGATAAAGTTAATAAAGAGTTTTTTTCTATTCAAGCCAACCGCAGTATTCATTAACATCCTCCATATGACTAGGCCTCTGCAAAATGGCCAATCCCTTCTCAACATACACAGCATTCCTGTAAGTGCTTTCCACTTCTGTGACCTTGCCTTTACAATCATTAAGATCTTTGTGTAAAATAGTGCAATCAAAACTGAACAAAGGATCTAAGAATAATAAAATAATTTGCAAGAAAAATTTGACTATCTCTTCTAGTGTCCTTGACCTCTTCGCCTTAACATTTATTGACTATAGGTTGTCTCCGTTTGTACTTTCGATTTAGATTGACAATGTCACAAATGTTTCATTTTTTTTTCTAAAGTATCATATCAATCATATGAACAATGATAAAAAATGAATTTTATTCTTTGGATACAGTTTATTAAAATTTTTATCCTATTAGAAGAAACATTGATACACCCCCTCCCCCATTTTGTTATGTATAAAATCGGATCTTCAGATGAATTTAATGAATCATAAAAGGCTCAAAGCTGCCAATTCGCAGAACATATTCATCACTGTAATGATTTACTGTGTATCATTAAAACATTACCCATAGTATTATCGGGTTGGGGGGGATATGTTATTTATTTATGTCGTGAATTTATCAATTTTATGTTCGAAGATTGCATACATACCCAAGCTGACATACCAATTACAGAATTAGAGTGACATGGAATGGAAACCATGCGTAAAGTGGGGGTTACGTCGCACTAGCCAGTTCCAACTGGTGTGAATAGCCATGAGCAAGAATGTGTGAAGAGATCAGGTATATTTAGCATATTGACTGCACTTCGAGATAAACAAGGTGAAATTTGGGCTTGGGACCTCAAAGACACTTCGACATAAGTGGGGTATTTGAGATTACCACGCTCTTGATATCAGGCGTTTTTAAAACTCATTTATATAGGGAATATGGCTGGGACCAGAGATGGAGCATACATGTAAGCAGGGTATTTCAGATGACCCATGATAGAGATACAGATATCTTACTGTAAAAGAAATGAACAGAGCAGACAAACTCAGAACTTGCAAGTCACAATTGTGCCTTTCCATTCCATTTGTATCTGGATGCAGTAATCAATGAAAACTGACATCACTGTTGTGTGAATGTTGGCTGGCTAGCTACTTCATGGAAAGTTCATTGTGAAGATGTTGAAATAAAATTTTTTCTAGACTTTCGGTACATTCATTTATTTAGGTGTATGTATTAAAACTTTTACTGTTTAGAATCAATGAAACATCTAATACTCTCATTCATACTACCTTTTATCTTTGCTCCTTGATCTTGACCTGTTTCTTTGCCTTGACCTCTCTCGTCTTGACCTTGATCTCTCTCGTCTTGACCTTGATCTCTCTTGTCTTCTTGACCGGGATTCAGATCTGTCTCTTTTTCTTGTCCTTGACCTATCTCTTTTTCTGGATCTTGACGTAGATCTAAATTTATAAAAAAAAAAACAAAAAAAAAAACAAGACTGATTACATGTCTGGACCTGCATCCCTGTCAAATATTTATTAACACTACCTATTGTTCAGCATCATCTTCAGATGTAGACATCTCAGATAAAAGCACAAAAAGTATATCCCCTGTTGATTCCAAATTTCATAAAATGCTGAATATGCCAAAGAGACATTTTAATAGCATATATCACAAAAAATTGGCAAAGTTGAACATGCTTAAAATCACAGTAAAAATTCGTCAACTTTCTCCATTATAGGAGATGCACATTTTTAATACAAATAAACACTGTGCAAAGTTTAATGCTATTGGGTGAATACTTTTTGAGTTAAAATATACATAAAATATGTACCTCAATCACATATATTGTGAAAATAAAAGCTAAGTTGAACATGCTAAAATTCATACTTAAAATTTGTAAAATTTCACCATAATAAAAGGTGCACATTGTTAATATGTAGCTATAAATAATGAGCAAAGTTTGAATAATAATGGTGGGAAACTTCCTGAGTTATAGAGTGAACAAAATATGGAACCATCAATAGCATAAATTGCAAAACAGAAGGCAAAGTCAAACATGGCAAAAATTGGAATAAATATTTGTCAAATTTGCTCATAATAGTAGATACACATCTTCAATATTTCTACAACACTGTGCAAAGTTTGGTTGGATACTTTTTGACTTGCAGACTACACAAAGTATGCACCCATAAGTGTGACGGTTGGACAGATCAACAGACGGAGCGGAGCTTCTCCTAGACCTACTGTCACCACAGGTAAAACCAGACAAAATACAGAATCTAGATTAATGACGGCATATTTGATTGCTTTCAGCATCAGGCAGTACCACATTCAAATTACCTTCTGTCCCTCGACGATGAACGTGTTCTTGAGATTGATTTTTTAGGTGTTGGAGACCTTCGTCGCCTTGGAGACCTTGAACTGGACATTGAATGAGATCTTTCAGAGGATCTGTAATGATACATCCATACCTAGACTGTTAAATTCAATGACAATCTGAGCTGTCTTAAATTTAATGACATTTTCAACGCCAAACAGTTGACATAAAAGGTCACTTTGAACATACTGAAATAAACTCAATATCTACAAGAATTGCATTAAATCTCTCCAAAACTGTGAATTCTAAGAAATTTCACAGTTCAAGTAGTAACTCTGCTGAAACCTAGATTTAATTTGGAACTCATCTGTATACATATATCTATCTGCCTGCACCCCCCCCCCCCCTAAAAAAAAGGGGGGGGGGGGGCACTGTGAAAAAGGAAATGGACAACATAATACACTATATATCTTCCTTCCATTTTATGAAAAGAGGGAGGTGAGGGTGGGAAATGATGGACAATTTATATTCCCCACAGATACATACTTGATTACAGTAACTATAAGTCAGTGTCATGAAATAAGTTGTGAAAATGTTATAGAGTGTAAATCAGCTGAAGAAATCTCTTTATAAGAAGTATCATCTGGTCGGTACTGGGAGATTCTCTCTTTGTGGATGGTCAAAACGAACCACAGGAATTCTAATTAAAGTTCCTAATTAAAGTTAAGTAACAGATCTGCCAAAGTGAAGAATTGATTGATTGATTGTTTGTTTGTTTTCCGCCACACTCAACAATTTTTCAGTTATCTGGTGGCGTCCACTTTTTGTAGGTGGTGGAGAGAACCCAGATACAATGTATCCGGGAAGAGACCACCAACCTTCCAGAAGTAAACTGGCAAACTTTCTCACATATATCCACGTGAGCAGAATTCAAACCCGCGCCGACTAGAGGTGAGAGGCCTTGTGATTTTGAGTGCGATGCTTTAACCACTCGGCCACGGAGGCCCCCAAGTGAAGAATTAATCAAACTTTCCAGATATTCCAAAAACCTTCCTGTTTTTGAAATAGCATTTAGAAATGAGCACATCAAAAAATAATCATTTATTCCCATGAAAATAACTGATGTGATATAAAGTTTTACAACTTAAAAAAAATCTCAAAGGCCTGAAGGGCCACAAAGGCGTCGAGTGCAATATCATATACATTATAGGGTTCTCATTAAATTCAGAGGGCAGGTAAATTAGAGAAAGTAAGAGAAGAAATGTTGAAGTGCCACAGAAGACATTTCCTCATGTTTAAGTACATAAATAAAGCATTACAATCATTTGTAAAATGTCAGTAAATTATGTTTATTTAGATAAAAAGAAATAAAGAAGAGAGCTTGGGCTGAAGTTGTTTATCCTAACAAGTTCATACATGTACCCTCCTCTTGTTTGATAATATCCTCTCAAGATTAGTTACTTTACAAAGGCTATAATAAATAAATTGAAATTGCAGATGAAAAATGCTGCTTCAGAGTAAGACTACTTGTTTATAGAAGTTGTATCTTCTGTTCATGTATGATGTAACAATTATACGGTATTAACTCTCTGTTTTCAATAATGTCTAACAATTCAAAAGTTCAATGTAATATGTAGAAAGGTTATTGGAATTCTGAACAAGATTCAATTCCCAATGAATGCTAACTAGCCTGGGTTTCTTTGCAAAATAACCTGTTATTTTCGTCAGGATGCACATGCTACTTTCGTTTTGCTTAATTGAGAATTGGGATCAGGATTACCAAAAACAAAACTGGAAATAGTCTTTGTGTTTTTGGAATAGGAACCGAACCGTGACTATGTGCAATCCAACTTAGTATTTATCTGTTTCTGCTGATCTAAAATAAGGATTCTTGGTGAAACTATGAGACTATAGATATAAATGAAAACCAAATTTGTTCAGGTTATTTTCTAAGTACAGTCAAACTTGTATTAAGAGACCTTTTAAGGGACATAAGAAAAAAGGTCACATATGACAGGTGGTCACTTAATTCAGGTGCCCATTTTTCAGAGGATAAACGAAACTGATATGTTTTAAACATGTAGTACATTATATTTATTTTGACATCATCAGTTAATGGCATTTATTACAGATTGATATGAAAACTACATGTATTTTCTATTGAAAACAAATAATTACATGTACTTTGCTTTTATGCATAATGTTTCTTGTTTATATGTAAGTGTAAAAGGAATGTTAATTTCACAAAAAGTCTACTCTACTGTTTTTGGAGAGAAGAAGTCGGTGATTGTTGATTGTCTGTTGTAGAGTTAAAACTTTCCGCTTTGGGGTCGTCATGATACGGTACTTGTCAGCTCTGACTGGATTTGGCATGCAATATTCGTATTAGCTACATGATTTTGGTCAACACTTTTTCCTAGTTTTCAGTCGGCTTACATTTGTGCTTTAATTGACTTTAACGTGAATCGTAAGGCTTAAATAAAAGAACATTGAGAACATAATATTGAGATGTTGAGAACATAATGATCATCGAGAGCCTGATTTGATTTAATTGAAACAACACCTTTTCTGGCCTGTCATTTAATTACCGACAATGTTCAAAGAGCGGCGCCTTTTGTTATCTGCCCTTTTCGTACCGAGAAACAAAAACGAAAGTACATAACGATGAGTGAGTACATAATTTGATAATTTGATTTAATAGAAGCAGCTCCTTTTGTTGTTGTCGGTCCTTTACTTAGTGAGAATGGAACAGGAAAGTACATAACGATGAGCATATAATTTGATTTAGTTGAAGCAACACCTTTTGTTGTCTGCCCTTTACCTACTAAGAAACGATAACGAAAGTTCAACTTCACATTTCTGCTCAGGAAAACGCCGTTTTTAATATTTCTCGGGGAAATACAAGGTCGCTAAATGGAGGTAAAATAACATGAAAACATGCATTTTGGGACCAAAAATTACGGTCGTTAGTCGCGTTAGACAGGAGGTCGTTTAATTCAGTTGTAGATGATAGAAAATTGTCTTGGGGGGGAAATTTGACGGTCACATATGACGGGAAGTCGCTTAATACGGTGGGTCGCTAAGACAAGTTTGACTGTACTTAATGATATTGTACGACAAAAATTTCGCGAGAAAATTTGTTTTGCAGTAAATCCATCCACGAATAATGAACTTTTCTTGCCAAACAATCGTTATTTAACTATTGAACAAAGATACAATTATAAACAACGACATCTTCAACGGAAATGGTATTGTGCCTTTCAAATATCAATTAAACTCAATGTTTCAAAGTTTTGAATCGTAAGAAATGTTCAATACCAATAGGCACTATTTGATTTTGCCCACTGAGATTGGAAAGGTGGTGTAGTGGCAAAATCTTGCATGATCGCTGGAAGGCTCTCAAGCAAGCTTGAAAAAATCATTCCTCTGCAATGTGATATATGCAATAAATTTTGTCCAGGAAACAAATATCATACATTCATTAAAATCAGATCCTTTGTGGAAATGTGTCCATATGTTTCTTATAAACATTTTCAAAATTCTATCATAAAGCAGTTACAAGTCATTGAAGCTGGTTTTATATGAAATCAAGTTTTGAGGTGAACTGACCTCTATCCAACCAAATGCCACACCTCAGTTTAGGGTTGGGTCAAAACAGTTTTCTATGTAATCATTGATAAATATTAGATTTCTGCAAGTCTGATAATTACAGATATGCATGGTTCTAATCTGATAATTACAGATATGCATGTAAAATGTAAAACTATGCCAGTCAATTTCCTACTTTGTGTCACTTTAATTATTTTTCTTTCCTGTAAACAAAATAAATTTTCTAGCTGATTTCACATATATATCACTCAGGAAATATTTAAATCAAGATAAAACTAAGAAGGAAGCATTTACTCCAAGAGGTGGAACAGGACACACAGTTCAGACTAACAAGCCAGACTTGCTGTAATACTGTAGTTCATCCAGTCCATGTATTTTGATATCGCATGTTGTCCTGCTGTATATTGTCATTTAACTGTAGATTATTGTTACAGTCCTTTACCTGTATATTGTTATCATATTACCTGCGTTTGGTGGACCTGGAGTTATATCTCTCAGCATGCTGCTCTTCATAAGGAATAGCGTGCTCCACACGGACCCGACGCCCACACACCATACTGAAACATTATTACATACACTGATATATACATGTCAAGCTGTCTCCATTTCAGATATAGTGACTAATAAAAGTCCATTACTTTACTATACACAATGCAGTTGATGCTCAGTGATGATATTGCTGGTTCAGTGCTACAGGATAGGGAGGTTTTAATTTTCAACACATTGTAGTTGATGAGCACTGATGACCAGCTTGTTGGTTCAGTGCAATAGTATTTTCAACACATTGTAGTTGATGAGCATGGATGACCAGCTTGTTGGTTCAGTGCGATAGTATTTTCAACACATTGTAGTTGATGAGCACGGATGACCAGCTTGTTGGTTCAGTTCTACAGTACAGGGAAGTCTGAATCCCTTTCAAACAGTATTTAATTATTTCCCTTTCACTGCTATTGAAGTACCAGTGCCATCCTGTTACACTTTGAGTGATTTTGAAAAAGCAACGAATTTGGAAATAAAAATACTTAAAATTAGATCATACATCATTATATGAAGTTTTGTCTCGTAAAATTCATTGAAAAACAATTTCAATCAACTCAAAATGTTTGATACAAAATGGGCCTTTTCCCATAAAAAGCAATGGGAAATGAACTAAAGGCAATTTATGACATCATTAAAATACAAATTTACAAAATATATTTTACAGCATTTGCTTAAAAAGTATCATATACTGATCACAAGTATTTATTTCATCATGATCTATCAGATAATCATGCATATTCATTTATCAATATGTATCAGGTAAAGTTGGCACTTTTGTGATTCTTGTTGAAAAGATATTCATTAAAAAAACATTCCTGTGTAATAAACCACTATTGTGGCACCCCTAGCCTTGAGGGTCAAGGTTTATACACTCTTCTACACAGCTTGCATTTGATTTAAAAGTTATAAATGTGTGGTTCTTAAGGTTAAAGTTTAAATCCTGATAATGTGGCCCCACTTTGACCCCAGGGGTCATGCTTTGTATACAAGGATTCACAGCTTCTCTATGCAATGGCTTTGAGAAGAAAATTTTCAAATTTCCCATCCTATTTTCATATTTCACTATATCCTCTTTAATAGAATCCTTCATCTGAAAGTTTTAAAACAGATTTAAATCCCTAATCACCCATGGGTGCTTCATGTGAAGTTTCGCTGCAGTTGGTCTGTGCTAGAAGTTGCAGACACACAAAAATATAGGCCATACAAAACTTGATCCCAAAACTCACATCAGCCTTCCAACTCAAGACAACCCAATTCTCAGAAGAAGAAAAAATAAAAATAAATAAATAAAAATGTGGAAGTACTGTGAAATCTCCATGACATCCTAATTTTGTATCCTCTATTTTAATGACCATGTACTACACTGTTATGCTTCACTCAATATTGATTTCATTTCCAGTTCATGTAAAAGTTTTGTGACTTGTAATCTAGAAAAGTTTCTAATTCTACTGTATACTGAAGTGTTCAAGATTCCAACAACAAAAAAATCTTCTGAACTTAACAATTTAATTCCAGGGTTAATAGAAGATTGTAATATATATATATATATATATGTGTGTGTGTGTGTCTGTCTGTGTGTGTCTCTCTCTGTGTGTGTGTGTGTGTCTGTCTGTCTCTCTCTCTCTCTCTGTGTGTGTGTGTGTATGAAAAATAATCATTAGGAGCTAACTGTTGATGTTTATACCAAGTTAGACTTGCACAAACAATCATAAAAGAATTATTATTCTCCAACAGCAGACTTCAATAAAGATAATGATATCTGATTTGACATCTCCACAGATGTGCTTTGATTCGACATATGATCAGTAATAACTGCTAATGCACAATTGCTTGAATAATGTCGGTGGCAATATGTGCCCTTTTTTAAGAGGTATGTTCAGAAGTGGCATAATACCGCCCTGCTATAAATTCTGAATTTTATGTTATGGCAGGGTAGGTTGAATTTTCTACGCATTTGTACAGCTGATGCTACGCTATTCTTCTATTCACTGAGTTAATTTATGAGCTGGGATAACTTGATCCACCATCCAAAAATGTTTTTTTTTTTTATTGATAATCAATCGTCAATTTCTTCTTTAACCTATACTTATCAGATTTAAGGCTGGGTCACAACGTTCATCAAAATGGTTCAAAAGTGGTTTATTAGATGTGTAATTTTATGAAAGTGAAGCCAATAGGAGTATGATGCCATAATGAGAGACAATAAAGTAACAGAAATCCAGTTGATAATCCATGTATCCTTTATTCCTAATCAACCACATGCATTCTAGATTTTCAGAAAATTGACGGGGCTGTTGTACACATTTGTGAACCTACATGTAAATTTAATTCCCCTTCTAGTTATAGTCTTTTCTAATGTCAGTTCCATCCTGATCTGGTCAGAGGAAACAAACAAATTGAAAGAACAAGACATGCAAAAGCAATAGAAAACATTTACTATGTTTAAACCACCACCTCTTCCCCCATCCCCAAATATCAACACATGTAATGCATGTACTGGCGATCAGCTTAGTATGTATAGAAGACACCTGATATCATTAGCTAAATAGTTATTTATTGACTGTGCATTGGATTATACCGGGTTACTAAATTTCATATCCAATAAGACAAAGCAGTACCCAGTCAATAAATGACTATCACTATGTAATGAATTTACCCCACTGATGATCACATACAGATATAAAAGGTGTTTGTTATTCAAATACTGGCAAGTATACATTACAATGGCAACTCATGACATCATAATAGGTTCTGACGGTGTATTGATTTCTATGACAAATTATAAGTATCATCATGTCATAATAGACAGAAATTGTGTTTCTAGTGTCTGACAGTGATATGGTATAAGTATTCTCATGACATAATAATAGACACACACTGTTTATATGTTGCATATTGTTTAATGTTCCCCTACAGAATGTTCCATTCATATGGAGATCTCACCATTGCTGGGGATGGGCTGTAATATTTAGGCCTATGCTTAGCACTTATAGTCTTTGAGCAGGGAGGGATCTTTATTGTGCCACACCTGCTATGACATGGGACTTATCGAAAGGACTGCCCCATTTAGTTGCCTTTTATGACAAGGGGTACTAATGACCTATTCTCATCTGGATCCCCATGTGACGACACAGACTGTGAACTGGATTTCTAGTGGAATGGCATAAATATTATCATGATGTCATAATACTTGTGCTAACTGTGTTGAATTTCTAATGACAGGGTATTAGTATTACTCTCCCTTCACATGACTGACATAAACCAATCATTTGCCAGCATTTCATCAACAAGAGGCCCATAGGCCACATCACTCACCTGAGTCACCTTGGCCCTGTTGTTGTTTAGCCATTATAATTTTTAAAAGATATTTTTTTTTTATCAATCTCGACTCCCCATGAAAAATTTTGACCCCATATCGTGACCCAAACCTAGCCCCAAAGGATCACAACATAACTGAAAATTAATTCACATAACACAGAGATGCTTTAACATCAATATGACTGACATGACCTTGCAGTTCTGGATAAGACCAAAGTCAAAAGGTCATAAATCATGGTACAAAATGAAAAACCTTACCATAAGAAATTTATATACAAAATATGAAAGCTCAGTATCTTAAATAGTTCAGGAAATATTGAATAGGTCAGATTTTTATTGAAAGTAGGTCAAACTTCCAGGTCAAGGTTAAAAGGTCAAAAAACAAGGTGTAACAAGATCTTGTCATAAGGAATATATATATATAAACAAACATAAAAGCTCTATTTAAATAGGTCAGGAGATATTGATTAGGTCAAGTTTCTTTCTTAAAAAGTAGGTCAGGATCACAAGATCAAACACAATTGTATCACAAGAAATATTAAAGCCCTACCTTGACCTTGAATAGTTCTAAAGATATTTAACAGACTCCATTTTCTTAAAAGTAGGTCAAATTCCAAGGTCATGTCATAGTATGAAATGAAAGGTCTTGCCATAAGAAATATATATATAAATTATGAAAATTCTACCTTAAATAGTTCAGGAGATATTGAATACATCAAAATTTTAAAAAGGAGAACCTACTCCAATGTCAAGGTCAAACTTCATGGAATAATGAGGTATCTATATATAAAATATAAAAACCCTTTCTTAAATAGTTTAATAGGAGGTATTGAATAGGTCAGGTTTTTTTAAAAGTAGGTTCAACTCCCATGCCAAACGATCAAACACGATTGTGTCACAACCTCTTGCCATAAAGAATTTATATACAAAATATTAAAGCCCTACCTAAAAATTTAATACATTAGAAGTTCAAACTCCAAGTTCACGGTCATGATAAGAAATCTCTATCATAAATAATTCAGGACATATTGAATAGGTAAGATTTTTATCAAAAGTAGGTCAAACTTCCAGGTCAAGGTCACACACCATTGCATCACATGAAAGGTGATTTGCCATAAAAGAATGTATATACAAAATTAAATGTCCTAGCTTAAATGATCCTCAGCACCGCTAGCTTGTCATAAGAGGCAACTATATGGGGCTGTAATTCTGATGAGACCGCAAAAACAGAGGCCCTGTGTCACCGCAGGTGTGACATGTTAAACATCCCTCCCTGCTCAAAGGCCCTGAGTGTCAAGCATAGGACTAAATTTTGCAGCCCTTCATTGGTAATGGTGACGTCTCCGTACGAGTGGAAGATTCTTGAGTGGGATGTTAAATAATATATAATCAATCAATCCTAGCTTAAATAATCAAAGAGATATTTTAAAAGAGTTTTCCTATATATCAGTATTTAAAACTTTCATCCCCTCCTGTGGCCCCACACTTTCCCCTTGGGACCATGATTTGAACAAACTTGAATCTACTTTATGTCAGGAAGCTTTAATGAAAATTTTCACTTTTCTGGCTCAGTGATTCTTGAGAAGATGATTTTGAAAGATTTTCCCTAAATATCAGGATATAAAATTTTGATCCCCTATTGTGGCCCCACCCTATCCTCAGGGAACATGATTTGAACAAACTTGAAACTACTCCGTGTCAGGAAGCTTTCATGTAAATTTCCACTTTTCTGGCCCAGTGGTTTTTGAGAAGATTTTTGAAGATTTTATTTATATACTTTGACCCTTACGACCCCACCCTACTTCCACAGGCCATAATTTTAACACAGTTGAACCTGCACTGCCTCTGAAAGCTTTCATGTAAATTTGGATTTTTCTGGCCAAGTGGTTCTTGAGAATTTTTTTAAAATGACCCCAGCCTATTTTTGCCTTTTCATGATTATGTCATCTTTGAAGGGGGCATTGCCCTTCACTTGAACAAACTTGAATCCACTTCACCCAAGGATGATTTGTATCAACTTTGATTGAAATTGGTCCAGTGGTTCTGGAGAAGATGAACATGTGAAAAGCGTAAGTACAGGCAGACAACAGGCCAATGTAATTAGAACCAGATCTTCTCTAATTGATGTACTGGATGACCCAATTTTAATTAGATTGGACAACAGACAAAAGCTCATTTGAGCTTTCAGGCCAGGTAAGGTAACAACCATCAGAGTTGGGTTAAGATGGAAATACAATGGACCTCACAATGACTCAGGATGAATCACTAACAGTAAACATTAGTAATGATGATTTAGGTTCCTCAGGACAACTGTACCCAATACAAGCACTAGGAATACTTGAATATTTCCCTTTTTTATGAAAAACCTAATACTTCATAAATAAGCATGATGTGTTGGATAGATCTGAACCACCTGTTGTGCGATCTTTGATCTCCACAAGATCCAGCTAACACAAATTTTGAATGTATTCAGTCTGATCACATTTTTGACTGTGCTTGACTTGTGCTTTAAACTTCTTTAAGCTTGTAATACCAGGTACTGTTATTTACTAATGTAAAACCCTGGCCCTGTGGGTTCTCTGTACTGTTTGATAAAACAATGAAAGTCTGAACGTGCAACCCACAACACATGATTTTTCCCTAAATATATAGTAAAACTACTTAGCTTAGACAACTATCATCCAAATTCTACAATAATTTACAATAAAATTTATTATGCACCTCCCCCTCCAAACCACTACAAAAAATTCTGGATGTCTTGGATACTGGATCTTATCAGTGTACATCCCGTGGATATTGGATCTTGTCAGCATACATTTCTCCCGCAATTTGTGTCAACTGTCTGAGACATCAGCTAGGTCATTTCGTCAGACACAATATGATGGGTAACAGATTGAGGACTTTCTGAAGATATACAGACAGAACCTGGGACAAGGCACAGAAAATTCATTACCATCATTGTCTTCCTCAGATGCTTTCTCCTCTTAGTACGACAGATATTTCTAAGTCAATCAAATGTTTACTTTATGTGATAAACATGCTGACAGGCCCTGTCATCTTGTAAACCACTGGAAGCAGATTATTTACTACGTAAAATAAAAGCTGCTTTTAACTGAGGATTTTATAAGTCCATTATACTGCCTCTTCATTCATAAAACCTGCTACATCCTATACAACAAAACATTCCATTCATATTGACAGCCAGGAGGCAGCAGATGAACAAACGTCTCACTGAATGAGACCAGGCAACAGTAAAATTAAATCCTCATATGTCAGTTGGTTGAAACTGGAGAAACAATAATTGATTATCTGCCCGATATCTTGTTTATTTGATGCATTGACAATGTACATCAGCTATCTCCACATAATATCATTTTAGCAATTTATCATCTTCATGTCTTTTCAACACATTTCACAATCAATGAAGAAATTAAATGATATATCAGTCGCTTTTTATGGATGTAACGTAAATCTGTTCACTGAAATCAATTTTTATTTTATATTCTTTTGATTACATGTTCTCTACAGGTTTCAGGTTCATCTTGGCTGACCAACCCAAACTTGATGGTCTGTTAGTCTTGATAATGATTATTATATTTTTTTTATGTTAACCACTTTGTCATTGTTATGCAGACAGATTTCTGTCCCTTCCTCCATCCCCTGTAGTCGTGAGAATTACTGATGTCCCTGATTAAGCTAATTATAGGAGTTGACAGACAGTTATTACAACAGTAAATCTGCTAAATCACCCATCCTATAACAGTAAGCTTGTTTCACACTACTGTCATTCATTGCGAATAAAACGAATACATTTCAGGACAAAATTTAAATTTCTCTGTGACGTCTCAACAGGAGTGAAAAATTTGTATTAGATATAAAAAAATAAACAGAACTTTGCTCAAGGACCCAAATACACATATTTCATACATTATGTGTTATGAACAATGCACAATGGTTCCCAGTGTCTCAGATGTCCTAAAAATATTTTTGATACGAAAAATCCTGAATAATTAAGGTTTCTCAAGTCAGTGTTACATTGGTGTTCTTCACAGACTGAGAAACAAGTGGAATACAAGTTACATGTTAGGAATATCCTCTATAAACACTACTGCAAAGATTTATATGCTACCAGACACAAGTCTAGACCCATCCTTACTCAAAATTTCCATTTGCTAAAATTCAACCAACTTATCAAAATCTGTCCTACAAAAATTTTCTTGCTCCATAGTAATTTTTTTTCTCGTAGAATACTAATTCATGTCATGGGTAGTTATGGTGCAGTGGGCAATAGTCACTTGTTAGGGGCCATCAATAATATAAATGCATAGAAGTCTATTGAAATTGTTTCTTAACAAATTTTCAGTTATATATAAGATATAATTGCCTAACCCTATCTCTTCACTACTAAAATTATGAGTCACATTATACTCTACAACTTTTACATATAACAGCTGAATGCCAAAAATATGCAGAGTATCATCGAACTTGCTTTGGGTGCCTGGTGTTAAAATATAGATATAATAATTTTGTTGATAGCATTTTCTTGTTCTCCTTTGTTCCTGTTGCAGGTGTTTCATTTCCCAGGCAGATTATACACATACAGATAATGTCAGCTGAAAATTAGGAATCTTAAGTACAATATTCTTGTATGACTATACATACTTTCCGTGAAGCTTCCTGACAGCTCGCTCTGCATCCTCTGCATATTTGTACACCAAAAACGCAAACCCAGGGGGGTTCCTGAAAATGAAAGAAAAATGTGTTTTGATTTATTTTTTCTAATTTAGATCTTTCTATAAGTATGTTTATTTTATTTTTAAGAGCTAATTGCAAAATAATACCATTTGTAAGGCATTAATTTCTCAAGAAAAGTTAACTAGAAAGCATGACACTTTTTCGATTTTATTTCGGAGCTGTTTCTAATGATGGGAGAGCACTATATCTGTCTAGAATCCACCACCGGTGTACATTAGATTTTGTCTCCTGTATCAAAATGGTTAAAATATTTAGATCCACCACTTTCTGCAATTACAGATTATTCCCAATAAACGTGGCCACATTAACCCGAGCGTCAACTAGTTTTTTAAAATACAAATTTACCAAATCACAGAAAATTTAGATGTACGCTTGACAGAACGAAGCGGGAAGGAAATTGAGCTAAGTCTTAGACAACGCACCTGGCTACCCACACGTCAAGTATTGGTCCGAACGACTGGCATTCCCTCTCTAGATCGTATTTCCCCACGCGGCTGCCGAGGTCGCCCACAAACACGCGGTAACCCCCTCTACCTTTGTCCAGTATAGCCATAACGCGTTTAGTAGCTCCTGTGTGATAGCGCCCTCTGCGGTTAAAGAACGACAGTTGTCGCACGAGGGGGGTTTTCCAAATACAGATCTACACGAAAGTTGGTCACGGTTAATACACAAGTTTAATGAATCGATCGAATATGCTTTATAGAGCTTGGTCTTAACGTTTGAATATAAAATTCAATATTCAGTTCAATTTATTGATTTCATCAAAGATGTTGGCTTTTTGCCATCCTCATGTCAAGGTCATAGGTTAAAGTTGAAATAAAATTGAATATGAAATATAAAGCACTACATCATCTTTACAAATCAAGAGTTATTGATTCATTACATCTCAACCAATCAATAGCCCTTGACTTGTGAAGATGGTACTATACATGTCTATAATATATCATAATTTTGCTACACTTGCCACAGTAGCAAATTGTCATCCACCTTGCCAAGTATTTGGGCCATACCATTGTGTGTGTAGTTGTCAGATCAATTTGACCCTTGGTAACCCTATTACTTTAGTTTATATAGAGCAACTGACTGGTCATTTTGGAATCCCAGAATGATCTCCTTCCTAGTTGCACTTGGTACAATTATCAGCATGGGAAGTGCCCCCTAGTCTTCTAAGGGAAGACATACAACAAGGGGAGCACTGTAGTCAGGAGACCGGTTTCACTGCTAGTGACCAGATTACTTGGTTCCTGATAGAGCACATGTTCCAAGATTAAGGGTCTCCAGGATCGAATCCCCATCTTGTACAATTCTCCTTTCCTGTTCCATCAAAAGGTGTACTTGCTACTTTTCTTCATTAAATGTCATTTGGGATATTTTCGTGGTCACTGAGCACAGTTTGTCTTTACAATACTTTCTCCTTTCCCATTACATCAGATAAATATATACAAACTGAGTACCTCTGACTTGCTAATTACATAGCCATACAAATATGCTGACTTCATGTCTGGGCACATTGGCTCTCAAATAATACTCTGAGAAAGTAACTTGTAGAATATACCCACTGGTGCACATTTGTTCTCATTTTTCAGCTTGGTGAAAACTTTAATAATGTATATATTCCTTAATTAAATAAGGATTAAGTACACATTACTGTGCCTTCAAGCACTACAAAAGATGGTTTCAGCTGATAACCTTCGATTTCTGCATGGTCTGAGGAACAAAGTTCAGACTAATCAAAGTTCAAATACCACTACTTTAGGGAGCACTTGCCCATAATAACAAATGAAAATATTGATTGTGTACACATTTATTTAGTGACAGATACAGAATTTGACACCTGAAACAGAATTGTAACAGTATCTCTCCCTCCATCCGGCCTCTACTTGCATAGAGCATGCAGCACCAAACAAAACATACAGGCACCATGGGAAAAAAAAAAAGCACAAACAGATAAACAACTTTACAGAAATTTGTACATTTTGTTCTAATAAATGGTGAGTTACAGATCACTGCATCAATTTCAAGAGAGAGAAATGATCAAGTTGAATATCTTCTAATGCTGTGATAATGTATTATGCAGGAAAAATGTTGGGGCCCAGTTTCATAAACCCTTTATGAATGCATGAGAAAATAAAAACCCAATTGGAATAATTTCTGGATTAAATCCACCCACCTGCAGAATATGTCATTATATCATTGAACAGCAAGCACTTTTAAATGTTCTTCACACAAATGAGCTTACACGATTCAGTTATCTTCTAACACAATTTAATTCAATGCACCAGCATAATCATTGCACTTAAGAACATATTAAATCAAGCAAGAAAAACAGATTCATTAAAAATGGCATTCCAATAATCAGAGGCAGACAATTCAGCACGTCACCAGCAAAAAGGAATGATCCACACCTTTCATTTTTGAGGTATACATAGAAAGAGTATACATATACAAAAATATTAAGATTAAAGACAGCAGAGTTACCAGTCAGTAACGTAACATCGGACTACATTAGCAGTAAAAAAACATTTGACTACACTACATCAGAACTAGCACTAGCATACTGTTTAATGTCAATTAGTAGAAGAATTTATTAACAAAATTAAAGCATTTTTCAACATTGGCATTTGGCACTGGAGAGATTTTCAATAACAGCTTTCATGCTTTTTAACTTAAATATCACACAAATAGTAAAATCATAAATTTAAGTCTCTTATCAAATCAACCTAAACACACAAATACCTTCCAACCAGGTTCACTTTCTGTGAGGCAAGACAGCAGAAAATTAAATTCTTTATAAACTTAATTTGTAAATTTTCCGTAAATGTACAAAATTCAAAAGCTGTTGCCAAATACAATAATTCTACCATTTTCATTGCAGTACCAATTCAAAGGCCACAATATATTGCAAATTTAATCTTTCTACATCCATTGAATTATGTGTAGTCTACAATTAATCATCCCACTCTTTCTTTATTTCAAATTTCCATTTCCACTCCAGAATGGAATTTTTATCGTCATCTGTAAACTTGCTTTCCACTGTGTAAGTACCGCGTACCAGCATCCCAGAGGGCGCTTCATCTATAGGGGTCAAGTATTCATGAGCAGTTTCTTTGGGACCATAACTACCAACCATAAACTTGGTCTTGTCCACTGTGAAAGAGAGAAAATATGATGTACAACAGTTCCAGAAATAATGTTACGATATACAACAGTTCCCAAAAATAATATTAGCTATTCAAGAGTGCATTCTCAGTTCCCAATTCATTGCACATCATGGCACTACCTCTACTCGTACAGTTTTAACAATTGTATTCATCTTTCTAGATAAGGAACCATTTAACTCATAAAATTTGCAAATCACTGATTGATTATATGAATAAAGTATTGGTGGTGCACTCACTACCTTTGAAGGGGGACTATTTAGTATGATACAACGCCTATGTGTTACTACCGTAAATACACAACATTCGGCAAATATTCTAAGACTAAACCTTCTCATATTAGCCATGCACAATTCATCTATTATATGTGTTATGCCTCCAAAAACATTGTTAACCATGAGGATTTAAAAAACATGTAAGAGGTTTACCCGCCCACCTACCCACCCAATGATGCACTGCTTGAGTGGATTTGATGTACCAGTATAAACAGGGATATCACATTTCAAAGGAATATATATATCAAATCAACTTTCTTCTAGTATTTGTTCATAAATATAATGCAGTGTTTGTTTATATATATATATATATACACATAATAGAGGTATTTGTACATTGTGGGTTGAAAATGACTCCCTATCTTTAGTGTCCAAGAATGTAGACTGATGTAGGTCAATATGCATTAATTATTTTACAGGACTGTAAATTGTCATTCTACACTATATATGTGTATTATACACAAGGCATTCCAGTACATAGCAGATAGAACATTCAACAACGGTGTCATTCATTTCTTAGAAACAGTCATACTACAAACAACAGTCTTCTTTATGAATATTAACTATTTTGAACTTACAATATACAAAATGGTACACCTATATGCATATTTACAGGTAATCTATAAGACAGTTTTGTTAGTAACATCAATATTAAACTCAATTACCAGCACCAAGCACATCTAAAAGAAATTCAACAAGTTTTCTATTAAAATTTTCCCATCATCTATCTACACTAATCATATCTGCCATTTCATCACAAAATGCTGATTTTTCAAACAAAAAAAATAAAAAAAGATCATTTCCTTGTCCTGTATACAGCTATTTTCAAATTCATCATTTTGTAACTTCACTGAGTGTTTTCACAAGTAAAAGGTATTATTACTTCTCTCTCTATATATATATGTACTTCCTTTTCATCAGTATTTTAACTATTTTATCGAACCCTGCTGGTCTTACCTTGTATCCCCTTCCTTGATGTTTTTTGTTCATACCGCAGACCTGAGACGATTTCCCGCTGAATGTAAAATGACACTTTCATTCGATACTTTCCTCCTTCTTTAATGATGAACACTTTCTCTTTAAGTTTAGATAAATCTCCTGAAATATTAACAAATAATTAAGAATCTTGTTGATCTAGGTTAAAAACATTAAGAAAACAATTAAATTAAAGATTAAAAAAATATGTGAATATATGTAATACATAAATAAAAAAAAAAACACCTTGAAGAACTTGTAATGATTTCACAAATGACATTTAAAATCAGCTATCATTATGTAAACATGCAAAGAACTGTGGTGAGAAATCAGCTTTTCACAAGCATTAATTGGTAATGTGATGGAGAACACAAACAAACAGATGCTATCAAGACTTGTTCATTATGACCGCTGGTTCTGATACCAACAGATCTCTTTACAACAATACTAGCTCCATGACCATGTCCATACAAAGACTTAAAAACACAAAACAAAACAAACAAAAAACCAAATCTGAATAGTATATATAAAATGTATATAATTTGGCTTAAGTCTAGTCATGGAGCAATATTTTTGTGGGGGAAAAAAAACAAGAACAAAAAAAACAAAAACAAAACAAAAACAAAAAACAACACAAAAACCCACCACCATTTTGAATAGTACATATAAAATGTATATAATTTGGCTCAATCTAGTGATGGAGCCGGATCTCAGATAAGAGGCTCTCTAAAGCTTGTTTTTACTCATCTGGATCAGATAATTTCATATTAGTGAATATAACTTTATTGAAAAGAAGACTGTGCTGTTTGCATGCACCTGTTCTGCAATCTAGTTCAAAATTTATTAATGGGCTGCAAATCAAAACCAATGGTTTTTTATACATGTATTCTAAATCTAAATCACTCAAAAAAAAGGTAACACAACTTCTGTGGTACCATGAATTCAAAACCAGGTGCAGCAACTTAATACAATGTTATACACAACCAATCTGTAAATAATGTCGGTTTTATTCCAATTAAAAAGCATGGTGGCAATATCAGAATTAAGATGGCTCAAAAAAAGCAGCAAGATTTCTGTGGGACCAATAGAAGAGCATTTGTACTAATCATGGTGACTGGGAATTATATCGTTCTGGAAAATTAAGTCTTTTTAGTCTCATCCAATCAAAATCCGTGCTGACCATTTGGGAACTCAGATATCGTCTAGGTAAACATACTTCTGAGAGATTGTAAAATGATCATTTGTACAAAGTATAGTGGCCAGGAATATCACTGTTCTGAAGAAGTCCATTTTGTCTTTGGCAATCTAATGCCACAGTGGCCATACTGAAATTCATCCACTCCAAACAAGAAAAACGTCTTCTGTGGGACTAATTTTTGTCACTTTTTGCGACCTGTCACAACCATAAAGTGATTAGAATTGTCTAAAGGTTACGCCGACAAGAAAGTTATAGTTATTTGACAATATTTGAACGTGTACATCAACATTTGAACATCATGCAGTGGACTGAGGAAACATGAAGACCAGGCTTGACTACAGAAATGGTGCCACCTTGATCTTTATCTGAGCTGTAGTCTATGTAGTGGTGGTATTTTAAATTAGCATCCATGCTGTAATAAGAACCTTAATTCACAGTCATTGTGTAAAAATTATTAAGCAACATTAATATAGGTGACTCTGAAAAGCTTGAACTTTAATGGACCTGGGTAAAACTTTGAGAGATCAAGAGTATGAGAGATTGAAAGTTGAATTAAATCAATCCAATCATTGTGGTTCAGATTTTATAATAACTGGAAGTGTATATTTACAACATCTTAGTTTTGTTTTGACGTGTTTTCCTTTGTATTTTTGACATGTCTACAAATTATTTGTTATAATTACCATCTCTTTGTCATTTTGAAACAAACTTTCCAAAATTACACAGCTATCTGGTTGTCATTAAAACTGTACTATCAAACAATTATCACCCCTCCAATAAATTTTTTTAGAAGCTGTATCCCTGATGCAATTAATTTAAAAGGTCACCCTAGTGCCAGACATTCACTGCTATCCAGGTCAAGGTCAAGTGAAATAACTTTACACTTGAATGAACATGTGTGTATATGCTACCACCATTACAAGAAATCAAGAGTGGAAAACAAAAGAAAAATGTTTTAGGAGACCCAAATTTCACTTTGAGATCAAGTTATATGCAGAAAAGAAATCAAAATCACATTTACACCATGAAAGATCAAGAACTTTTGAGAGATTAAAAGTTCGAGCCACCAAGAATCACCTATATATATGTAGTGGCTTTGTGAAGATTGTCCTAAAACATTAATGACTGGTAATCACAGTAAATTTTGAAAATGCTCAAATAAATACACGCTGGTAATGCAGAAGTGCACGGATACAATGCGAGGTAATATTGTCTGTTCTTTGATGAAGCCTGATCACAATATTTCACACCATTCCAAGTAACTTACCAATTTCTAAATCAACACAGATAAATGTCTCATCATTAGTTCACAAATCACAAGTACAATACATCATGTTACTAACAATTTATCTACAACAAATATTTATTGTCCACTTGTCATCTGCACTGATTCTGACCCCCCCCCCCCTCCAAGGATCAGTCCATAAATATTCTCAATCGATAACCCACCCACATACTAACAGGCAACCCATCCACATACGTAGACAAACTAACAGACAATGGCTTCCTTACCTGTTAAATCTAACTCTTTGTCCGTTCTGCCATCTACTACCAGTGACAATTTGGAAACTATTACATTACGTTTATCGTCAGGAACTGTTAAAAAAAAAAATAATATGAACAATACACTTAGAAGAACTCAAGTTACACAATCAAAGAGGCTGACAAACAGTACATTAACACTTGCTTCATAACATTAACACCCCCCCCCCCCACCCCCACATGATATCACAATTTCTTCAGAGAACATTAGAATAGATTAAGGGTAAACAACACATAGCAGAAAGCACAGTGTTTCCAATCAACATCATTATGACCTTGATTACACAAACACACACAAACAATCACAGCAGAAAGCACAGTATTCAAATCAACATCATCATGAATTTGATCACACACACATCATTCTGAATTTGAATACACATGCACTGTATTTCCACTAGATATTTTCCCAGGGTTAAGTCTTTGCGAAATACTCCCCTGCACACCCCTAAAGAACACCACTTGTTGGGTAGGAATATGTTTTCTTTAATTCTTTCATTTGGAATTTCCTCCATTACCCTACAACTTCCACGACCTTTGGAACCCTTTCTCAATATCTCAATAAGTAGATCTTGTGACTTGATGATGTACTAGTATGTAAGAGAGCACTTTGCTTTTACAGAATTTTTGTCCCTTATTGTAGCACCCAGTGAACTTAGTTTCTAAAGAGGTTTCTTACACATCCCCCATGTATAAAACTCACTATGTCAACAAACAAACTGAACATGAATGAATCTATATAGGCTTCACATTGCTTACATAGTGAAAAACCACAGTACGCCTCTAAACAGATTTCAGTGAAAATGTACAGTAGCATAGATCTTTGGTCAAGAAGATCTGCTAGATTTTCCTGTGTAGAAATATGGGACCCTCTTCATTCACATTACTGTGATAACCTTTAATAGTGTGAATTAAACTGATTCTACAGTATAGAAAGATTCTTAATGTATTTTGTTATTTCTGGTCAAGTGCTACATGTACTAAAAATAAAAATGTTAAAATGACCCTTTTCTTACTTTCAGTATTTCTAATAATCTCTCCCAAGTCATAGTTAGAAGTCACTGGAATAAACTTCATCCAATAGTTATACTTTATAAAATCTTACACTCAAGCAGTGAATTTTAATCAAGACTGTAAACTAGATGAAAATGCTACGATAAAGAACAGTGATCAATCTCATAAATCCCATAAAGATTACACAATTAAGAATATGGCAAACATGGACTCCTGGGAGGTGGGATCAGGTGTCTAGGAGGAGTAAGCATCCCCTCTTTATCGGTCTTATCCACCGTGAGCCCTCTATCTTAATCAGGTAAACAAAGTACCTCTAGTTAAAAATCAAGAATGGCCTAACAATTGGTATACAATATGATACATTAAGAACATACAAACTGGGCATTAAGCTCCAGCGAGTTACAACTGAAGTGGCGCCTTACATGGAGGTTTGACATCTTTGACAGCGCCACCTAGTAGGGATTCCTTGTATTTACGTAAACTTTCATCTTCCTGATCCGCTTCCAGAATTTCCTTGACGGATTTCTGGGCCGGGGCCTTGTAGTTTGGATCATCATCATGCTCCTCCTCCACTGCAGGCTTGTCCTCAGCTTCTGCCATGATTCCTACACAGAGACGAGACACAGTAAACACAATTTCTACACAGAGCTGACACATATAGCTTACACACTCTTCTCTCTAGCCTTACTTCTATTCACCACAATGCATTTGCATAAACCTATTGAACAATTTCTTTGAAAAAAAAAATGTTAACATAGAATTGGTCTGGTTTGTGGAAACATGGCAATTTTTATTCTAGGCCTAATCAAAGAAATAAGATTGAAGAATTCATTAATGGATGACTATCTGAATGACTAGTACCTTCATTCTGAGTTTGTATATATCATTTTGTGTGTTATAGTCTTTTATCCATGTTCTCTCTCGCAACCCCATGCTTACAAATTTATGGTGGAAACCGAGATGAAATTATCCAAACAGTCATCTTGAGAAATATTACATCATCCTCTCTGAAGAACAGTCATATCCTTGAACAGTATATTAGTTTTTTATTTGAAAGGGATTGCACATAACTGACCTACAACTGCATCATTACACCCAAAATAAAAATTGAAATTGCTTGGCGTAGACAGCAAACCCACTAATATCAGTGCTGTCTATGGGAATTTTATTGATCTTTTATCCCATGATTTTCTTTCCTGGATGTGTTAATCTTAAGTTTTTGAATATTAACATTTAAACAATACGCAAGTTGATTCACATCATCTGTGTGCATTAAGAGCCATGCATTTTCTTTGTTCAAAACATTTCTTTGACCTACTGAGCCTGTACATTATTGTAAACAAACAACATGGCAACATGCAGAAACCTTTAGCCGAATTTAATGGTAGAAGTGCGTTACTCAGTGAGAAATATCAATTTGATGTGGAGGTTACTTAGCACATTTTTGTCCACATATTTGACGAAATAGACGTCTAATCCCACAAAGAAAATGCAATGTCTGTATATTTCAGAGCTAAAAATTCTGTTGACATACTCCATCCTTCCATCCAGATTTAATTAAAAAAAAGTACTGGAATTGTATATAGCTTTGATAATTCATCAACTTAGATTGAATTCAAGTTTGGGGATTCATGTACCAGAATCAACTTCATTAACATGCATTCAAAATAACAATGCACAATGAGTGAGCCACATAACAGAAACCTAAACTAAAATACCACAGTGGTTCACTTTTAAATTAATTTAAATTAAATATCTAGTCAAAGACTTTGCTGGTCATTATATATTTTTACTAATACTGAAGATGTGTTCAACTGCATACTGTATAAATACTTTTAGCATATTCCAGTATATGTTTCTTTATGTTAAAATATAAAAGTCACAAAATAGGGCAGATTTACCAAGTATGTGTAGTATTTCATATTTGTACATGACAGAAATATTAAATGGAATGTCCAATCCTTGTCACATAAAATATAGTCTCTACAGTTTCTTCTTGTATCTTTGTGAGCATAAAAAAAGGCCAAGCATTTTGAGTGTTTTTTTGCAGGCAATACATGCTGGTCTTCTACCAGTAGGTTAATTCCGTCAAAAGTAGATCAAGCATAATGAAACTCAAATGTTGAATCTGTTACTATCCAAGACGAGCAAACTTCCTCATTTTTTTTTTCCATATCTGAAAACTTTGCAACACTATTACAAATTTGAATTGAAAACTTTTGTTTCACCAATGAAATAATCATTTTATGTATGCAGTCCATACTTCTCCTTTTAGCATTCAAACACACATGCACAGAATGTAAACACTGCAGCATGGTGTCCAGTGAGAAAAAGCATATGGTGGGTGGACCCAGAATTTTAAGATTATGACAGAAAAAGTGAGATAAAGCCCAGGTGCCAACTAAAATTTACCTTTAAACTTGTATAAGTGGCAGATCAACATGATTGTTGGTTATGAACAAGAAATAAGAGCTAGTTGAAATGCATACAGAACTAGCAAAGACACTGATTGACAAGTAAGTGTCAAATCTCAACCTATATAAATTATTCAGCAGTTTAAAAATGATGTTTGGTTAATAAGTTATGATTGATTAATTTTATATTGTTTAACATCCCACTTGAGAATCTTTCACTCATATAGAGTCGTCACCATGGGCTGCAAAATTTAAGCCTATGCTCGGCTCATATGGCCTTTGAGCAGGGAGGAATCTTTAATGTGCCACACCTGCTGTGACACGTGACCTCGGTTTTTGCGGTCTCATCCGAAGGACTGCCCCATTTAGTCGCCTCTTACGACAAGCAAGGGGTACTGAGGATCTATTCTAACAACCCGGATCCCCACGGGGTCGTATATATAGGTTATAGAAGAGCAACTGTTAAAATTTAATAATCATTTAATTATCAGAAATTAGGAATAATCCTATCATTGAAAGAGTATTCAATTGGGGCCACCTAGGGGAAATTTCAATTAAATAATTTCTATAGGGGAACCCCCCCCCCCCAAAAAAAACAACAAAACAACCAACAACCAAAAAAAAAAAAAAAGTTTAAAAGTCCCCAAGTCAGCATGAAGAAACCTTTGTATTCCATTCCATATGATTTCCAAAATGCAGTTGAAAGCAAATTAATGCATTCAAATTGTTTAAGATTTCAGAATTGGAGAAAACCACACAAGTCAAGTCGTCCCTGCTGTTGTGAGGTTTAAAAGATTTTTCAACCTTCATTCCAATGAAAAATTTTGATCCATATTGTGGCCCCATCCAAGCCCTATGTGGCCATGACATTACCATGTTACAAGCTTACAACTAACAAGATTTACAAAAGGGCCACATCAATGGATCATCTGAGTCACCTTGTCCCATATTTAAAGATTTTCCCTACATATTTGCATGTATAACTTTGATCCCCTTAGAATTGTGACCCCATCCTAACCCCAGGGGCCATGATATTAACAAACTTGAATCTGCACTATGTCAGAAAGCTGCGATATGTAATTTAAACTTTTCTGGCCCAATGGTTCTTGAGAAGATATTTTGAAGATGTTCCCTATATATTCACACGTAAAACTGATCCCCTATTGTCACCCCCCCCCCCCCCCCCCCCCGGCGTAATGGGTAATGATTTTAACAAACTTGAATCTGCACTGGCAGGAAGCTGCTATGTAAATTTGAACTTTTGTGGCCCAGTGAATTTGAGGAGATTTTGGTAGATTTTCACTGTATATCAGGTTTAAAATAATGTTTAACAATCACTTAATTATCAAAAATTGAAGAACAGGTGATTAGAAATGTCATGGTCCTGCCATAAGGAGCCCGTATACAAAATATGAAAGCCCTACCTTGACCAGTTCAGGAGATATTGCCTGGATTAACTTTTCTTAAAAGTAGGTCAAGGTTACACAGTCAAAATTTTGGTACCAATAGAAAAGTCTTCAAAGTAAGGTCAGACATCATGGCATCAAATGAAATTCCTTGCCCTAAGGAATCTATATATAAAATATGAAGGTCCTACCTTAAACACTTCAGGAAATATTGCCTAGGTTAGGTTTTCTTATAATTAAGTCAAATTCCAAGGTCAAGATTAAAAAATTTAAACACTTAAGTTCTCCCCCCCCCCCCTAAAAAAAAAAGGTCATGTCACAAGAAATGTACATATGAAATATGAGTACCCTATCACTCACCACTGAAAAGTTATAAGCAAGTCCTACCTTGAATAGTTATGGGGATACTGCCTAGATTAGGTTTTCTTAAAAGTAGGTCATACACCAAGGTCAAGAGGTTAAAAAGAAAGGTCTTGTCACAAGGAATTACATGTGAAATAAGAGAGCCCTAAGACTTATGACACAGGGGAGGGGTTGCATTTTGATGATTTGTGGCCCTGCTACTTTCAAAAGAATTTGTTCTACATGATTTCCTGTATATTCTAATACAAAACATTGATCTCCTATTGTGACCCCACCCTACCCCTGGAAGTCATGATTTGAACAAACTAATCTGGGGATGCTGCATATTACCATTTGTAATTATGGCAGGGCTCTACATTACCTCTTTTACCTACTTGTCCATTCAGACAATGAACAAATATATTTACTTGTCGGAACTTCAATTGTCTGAAAAAGTTTCTAAGAAGATCTAATATTGTCAACTTGAAAACTGTATTACTTAAAATATAGTCCATTTTATACCTGATTGATTTTTTTATCTTATTTAATTGATATAAAAAACAAACATATGAAACAAACTTTTATCTAGACTTCCTGTCTTGAATCAACGACCATATTTGCTTGACGATGATCTAGAGAATCCAAATTTCATAAGATCCATGCCTCTTTACAAAATCAAAACTAGCATGCAATAAATGAACACCGATCACGATCGAGTGTGACTCAATTAGTTTACATAACGATTGACAATGGGATTGATGTTCATTTTTGATGCATTGCTTCCAACTTTAAACTACAGATAACTTTTTATCAATCGTTCTTTTTATTATTTGGAGGTTTCTTTACATAGAAAAAAAAATCAGACAAGTGCCCAGTAATATTCACTTGTCCGAATGTTTTACCACTGGTACCGGACAAGGTTAATGTTGAGCCCTGATCTATACTATTGTAAATTTCAACTTTGGTTTCTTGAGAGGATTTTTAAATGACCCCAACATTTTTGCCTTTTCTTGATTATCTCCCCCTTGAAGGGGACATGATTCTTCAACTGAACAAACTTGAATCTCCTTCAATAAAATATGATTTGTACTGAGTTTGATTGAAATTGGCATATGAAAAAAGATGAAAAATGTGAAAATTAGTGACAACAGACGCCTGGCAAATTTCTATTAGAAGAGTTCACATAATCCTTTTGCTTTGGTGAGCTCATAACACATGCAGCGGTCAGACAGGTTCGATCACCAGAGGCCAGATAGCTCAGAGATTCAGGGGACCAAGCTTTATATCCTGGTCTGTTCTGCTGCATTTTCTCCTTTCTGGTTACATTTGGTGCCAGTGCCCACCCTGGACTTGCAGGTGAAATGAGTTTGCAACATGTTCCTCTAATATGTCCATTGCTTTAATAAGTTAATTTCAGCAAAAGTTACATTGCACATTCAGAAGTTAAATCCATCACCCTCATTCACTGTATTCCCTATCTAACCTTTCCTACTGTTCAGGGTATTCTATGGAAAATTAAAATGATGGGTGTATTTTCACCCTGTTTCATATGTTGCACTAATGTTATATGCTGGCAATATCAAAAGGGTAAAAATGTTCAAAAACATTTAAATACTGATGTTGAATATTTACAGGTAAATTTACAAAAGATGCTGAGGGAAAACTGAATGCTACACAAAGGCCAAAAAAGAAAAATTTAAATTGATATTATCATTAAAGAGCTATATAAATATTGAATTCATAAGCTTTATTTTACAAAAAGAGATATTAAATACAGAATCGTAAAAAAGAAAGCCACTTTGAGAGTTTTTTCTTTAGTCCAGATACAGCATGGGAAGCCAGAACATCGCTAGGTCTAGATGATATATGATATTCCGAGGCATTTCAAATTGACAATCATTATACATCATAAGATAAATTGAAGAGTGTATCTCATATCTGCAACACACGATTCTTTATATAAAAGCAAAAGACTATATTTGATAGCGTATATCTGCTATCTAATATCAATTTTCAAATTCAGGAAGCTACAACAAGCACTTGACTCCCTTGATAAAACATACACATGGTAACCCGTATAATCATCGCCCGAGGCGCATAACGGCCAAAAGGGAGAAAAACAATACACATAATCAGTTCGCAATTTCATAAAATGTGTAATTTTATAAATATATAAACTCACTCAGCTTTAAATCCTCCTCTTTTGAACAGGAACCTCCTCGCCCAATGAATACGCTTCCGGCTTGCAATATTGCAACTCCGCAATACACAAAATATAGTTCTTCAATTTACTGTGACTACATTAATATCTACAAATAGACAGATAAGAAATATCAAATTGTAAAATAAAAAAATTAATTGAAAAAAATTTAATTGTATGCATGACATTTTGGTGGTATTTTTGCATTGCAAAATCACTGCGCATAACCTTTGACCTCAGTACATGCTGACTATTGCATATGATTTAGGGTAAGAAAATTGACTGATTTAGTCATCAATTATACAATATTATAATTCGAGTTGTCAGTATTGTAGTATGTCGTTGATTGTGAACTGACGGTTTTGGTTTTATTACTGTAACATTTGATGGCGAAAACATCCTTCTTCAAGGATTATCGAACCCGATCGTAATAAGAAAACTCACTATATTCAGTATTAATATTAAAGATTTTGACTTGAGATATTATAACATAAGTATTTAGTAAATGGCTGATCATGGGCTAAATCACAAAGACTTAACGCGTGTATCTGATGTAGCAAATAACATGACGTCATGTGGTATGAATTATGGGCATACATTTCCAGTCACCTGGCCCTTTTAAAAATAACATACATGATTTGTAATAGATATATCAATATGATAAATATATGTGACAAATCGCCGTGCCTATCATTGCAATTGTCAATGAAGGTTGTAAAAGTAATAAATTTCAAATGATTGTCTTGCTGGCACGTTATGTAAATGTATGTGCATGACATCTTCATTCTTCATATAGAAACTTTTGGAGCCATCCTAGTACTTATGAGAAATCTTCAAAACAACAATCCACATGAACTTTTGAGACTAATGATTTTTTTTTCTTCTTTACAACCAAAATAGCTTGGGATTTTCATGTGTGGTCTGGAATATCTGATACCCTTTTCTTTTTGATTATTTTTTTCAATAACATAACTAATGCATTTAATGTAAATTTATGCTTAACAAAATCCACAAACTTAACAAACATGCATTCATTAAATAATAAGTGAGTGCTATTTATAAACACACAACAAATTCACAGTAGAAGCAGTAACAATGTCAAGCCAATGTGCAAAATTCTTGACAACACCGTCTTAGCTGAAATCCTCTACATTTCTCTCCAAACTGAGACTTTTGAGTTATGCTACAATCTGGTTGTGGTTTGTATATCAGATCATAAAAATTAAGAGAGCTTCTGTATCTTTCTTATTCTTTGTAATAAGCATTGTATGTTACAGTCATTCACAGGCCTTATTTTGAGAGACTGTTACTTTTGATTTATTTTTGTATGGCTCCAAAATCTTTCCAATTTTTTTGGTTTTAAATGAACATACTACATTTGAATTTGTTCCAAATCTCCATCTACACCATTTGTATTTTGAATGTCAGAACTGAAGTACTTGTATACGAAATATGAATGTAGGTGAAATATACATAGGAAAATTTAGCAAATTCAGTGCCATATTCATGGATTCAAATCAATGATTGTATTTCGCTATACTATCTGTATAAACATGCCTATGATGTAATCCATAATATATGCCTTTGCCAGTAGTTGTTGTTGCTTGTGCAAATAAATTATTATCAAATTGTCATTTTATAGCTTTCTTAATAAAAAAAAAAAAATATCCTACCACTACAAAATATAATCGTTACCAAACCCTCTCTAAAATTGAATTGAAAGTTAACTAACCTTTGTGTAACTGGGACTAGGATAATAAAGATATTATATGTTTGGACCAATAGAATAAGTTATGAACCAGTATCTGCCCAGTTATTCCTGCTCATATGGTTGTGCTTGAAAGCTGAGGCACCAACTGTCTAAATTCGCATTATGCAAAATTAAGTCATTTATAGATAGTACATGTTTCAACAACTTGAATGAAAATATATATATGTGTGTGTATATTTTGTTCAGGTCTTTATCAATAAACCATGTACATTCCACGAAGAATTTGTTCCCGTCACCTAAGGCAGATTCTGCGGAAAACATTTTGTCGTCTCTCTTCCACAGCCTCACAAAATGTCCCTCATGAAAATATATATATGTATGTGTATATTTTGTTCAGGTCTTTATCAATAAACCATGTACATTCCACGAAGAATTTGTTCCCGTCACCTAAGGCAGATTCTGCGGAAAACATTTTGTCGTCTCTCTTCCACAGCCTCACAAAATGTCCCGCATGTGTGTATTGTTGGGAGTGGACCAGCGGGGTTTTACACGGCTCAGCAAATCCTCAAGGTATAAACTGGAATAGTTCTGCAGAAATTGACTTTGTTGTAAATTAGGGTTAGGTCAAAGGTTGGGGTTAGAGTTATATTTGGGGGCTATACGTCAAAGACCTGTTCAGCATTAGTTCCGTGAGTGCTGTTTTGGAGATGTTAGCACATGTTCCTGTTTTAACTGATTACAGTTCTGGTTTTTGACATTTTTACTTTAGGGCCACCCAGCAGCCAAAGTGGACATTCTTGAAAAATTACCAGTGCCCTTTGGACTTGTGAGGTTTGGAGTTGCCCCTGATCACCCTGAAGTCAAGGTTATGTCAACAATTTCGGCATGAAATTTAGTGTGTAAACATTTACATTCAACATTTAGAACTTAGTATACTATCACAAATCATAAGCCTCAAGAAACTTCAGGTAATTATAAATGTATAGATATGATATATATGGCATGTATGTTAAAGATATGAATTTCATTTTTGAAAATGCATGAGGATATGAACTGAAACACATCATGCTGAGATGTGCTATATTTATCTGTAATCATACACACATTGCTTACAACTGCAACACATTCATGAGGCTTGTCATTAGAATTTGTAGAGATATCAAAGGAAAAAACATTGAAAATGTATAGAGAGGTAAATAGAGAGAGAGATCAAACTATTTTATACAAAATGTACAGTCTTAATGATATGCAATTATTTGAGGATGGAAAGGCCCATATGAGTTGGACCCTTTGTTAAAATGACATCATGATTACCATTTGTCTGTTGTAAATGCAGAGTTTGATCCTTGTAGAATATCAACATGACTACTATTGACTGTTAGCTATTGGCACAAAATGTCATAAAAAGACATGACTGCCATCTTTAGTTAATGTTGAGTTTTGTCCTTTGTAGAATGTCATTCATACTTTCACTACCACTGCCAGAAACAAGAGGTGCACATTTATGGGGAATGTGGAAGTTGGTAAAGATGTGTCCATAGAAGAGCTTCAGAGAGCCTACACAGCCGTTGTACTGGTAACACATTGAGCCAACTTACAGAACATGAAATTTTTGGAAATTTTGTCATGCAATGACTAGAGTTGTGCTGGGATATTTGGCACACAAAGGACCTCATATATTTGGTATATGCCATCAAAGTCAAAGATTTAGTGATACAGTATAATTTGTTTTTAGCCTTTTTATTCTAATTTTCCACAATTTTAATCTTGGTCATAATGACTGAAATGCTTTAAATTCCTGACACAGAGTAATTGAAGACCATACCAACAGTTAACATACACATTTTTAGGCGTGTTCATTTGAACCAAGTTACACATATGCTTTATGAACTTATGTTAAATATAACCACGAAACAACAGACCAAGAAAAGTAGATATTTTTAAAAATCTTTGTTTTTGATTGTCATAAAATTATCTACCAATTTCATGTCGTCTGTAACTATGATCAAAGTGTTACTGGAATCTTTAGAGAGCTATACGATGATAAGGCTTTGTATAGCTGTATTTTTTTATTGGTTCACTCACTCCATGACATATATTTAAATGAAACTGTTACACATTAATTTACCATGTTTCCATTGTAGTTAATCACCTCACATACCCAACAAACTAGACAGCGATTCCTTATAATTTGAATAAAAAATGAAAATATAGATTTGACATATAAAAAAATCCCACTGCTTAGTAGAGAAGTAAATGGACAGGACATTATGTTATATTCCATAGTCCCCATTCATTGATATCATGAGAAGTTGCTGATTTCCATGCAAGTAGAAAATTTACATGCTGATCAGATGTAGTATAAGAGGCAACTAACACACTGGAGTTTCAAAGGGTTATCACAAAGAAAACGGTTGTGAATGTAAATATTATATCACATAAATTTAGCCTCTTTAGTACAGTGACTGATGTGAAGAGCATTTTTAGAGCTCTGTTAAGTTTCCATTCAAAAGATCTATCAGGCCTCGCAAAGCAAGATTTGTTTTGAATATGAAGGAAGTAGTTTATTATAGGTAGGATTTTCCATAACTGTGTAATTTGCCAAGATTTATCTGTAAATTTTAGAAGCCACTGGAACTAAAAATGACTTTCTCTTTCAGTCTTATGGTGCTGATGATGACAGAACACTGGCAATTAAAGGGGAGGTAAGCACACAAGCAAAGGTTTATTGATGTATAATAATTATTAAGGGATTTTATGTGTGTGTTGTTTCATGTCTAACTCCTAGGTCCATAGATTTTGAGAAAAGTACAATTAAAATTAAAAACATATATATCCTCTCTATCCAAACCACTACTTATATAGAGAGGATATATATGTTTAGCTAGGTTAAATTACCATCTCATGTAAATTTTCTTTCAGTTTATTTGATATGAATATTGTAAATGTGATATAATGTTGTTGTCATTATTTTTGTTAACAGAATGTTTCCAATTTGATATCAGCGAGATCCTTTGTTGGTTGGTTCAACGGACTGCCTCAAGACAAGGAGGTAAGACCACTGAAATAGGTACAGTGTATTATCTCTTCAAGGAAAGTTGGGTGGGGGGGAGTTACAACTGGTCAAGATTAATGATGTTGTGTTAGGTAAATTTATCTGGTATCTTTATTTAAAGTATAATTTTTGTGTTTTACAGCTGAGTGTGGATCTAGATGTGGAGAGTGTGGTCATCTTGGGCCAGGGTAATGTAGCGCTAGATGTGGCTAGGATTTTGTTGACACCAATAAACATACTGCAGGTATATCTTTGGTGACCTGTTAAACAAAAAGCATCAGTGAAAATCAGTATTGTGAAAACTTGTAAATGTTTGCATGCGAACAGATTTTGTGTGAATTTACAATGAGAAAAATCACTCTAACGGCTTTGGAGAAATAATGTATAACAAAACCCACCAGACATTTTATCCTGTAGTTTATTTGAATTATAAAAGGACTGCAAGACAATTAAAGAATTTAGTGGACAAAAAAATTTGATTATCAGATTTCAATCAATATTTATTCCGTCTCAAAGTCAAGGATTTTGTTCATCTAGACCTTCACATCGGGTTTAATGGACCATATGTAATTGTCAAGACCACGAACTGGGACAAAACAGACAATCAGAATTTAAAATTATTTTATCATAATCATAGTTTGATCATTTGTATGCAAAAAATTACCTGATAATTTGATGGATTGATTTTTAGAATTTATTTGCTGTCATGGGATCTCCAGCAGGCCAGCATTTTTCTCACCAACTCTGAAATAAATCCCCATGTGAACAAATTCACAAAACTAACTCAAACAAAAGTAATCACTACTCAAGAGGGCGAGTCAATAAGTAACCAGCCTAACTTATTTCTGGTTGAGATCCGCCTTTCTTTTTCGATGTAATTGCCCTCTAGTGTGATGCACTTAGACCAACTGTGTTCAAGTGTCATCAGCCCAGAACTGAAGAAGTCAGGGTCCTTTCCATTGATCAACTCCTTAACTGCCATCACGACTTCTTTGTCAGACCAGAAATGACGTCCACGGATATCCTTTTTCAAGTTTGGGAATAGGAAAAAGTTGCTAGGAGGCATTCAGTGGGCTTCATTCCCCTACCCAGAATTTAACCTGAGTATAAGATGGTGCAGAAGAGCCATAAACATTGGCTAACTCGCTGTGTTTTTCCTTGCCTGTTTTACCTTTTAAATACAAGTACCAAATTACAGCACAGTACTCAACTTTTGATGAAAAGCACGCCTGTGCATCACTAACCATGTTTGACAATCAATATCTTATCTTAAAGAATGTCTCAATATGCATGCAATTTTTTACCCAGGTTTAAAAACATGTATTGAAACAAGGCATGAAAATCATTACCGTCTTTGTCAATCGGAAATGGGATAGGCTGGATACTAATTGACTCACCCTCATAGAATATTGCTGAAAAACATAATCTGCTCTTTGTCAATGTTTGAAATGTTTGTCTCTGTTTTGTCTCTGTTTCAGAAAACAGACATATCTCAGCATGCATTGGAAGCTCTCTCAAGAAGTCGAGTGAAAAAGGTGTACCTTGTGGGTAGACGGGGCCCCCTTCAAGTGGCCTTCACCATCAAAGAGCTGAGGGAGATGACTCGACTACCGGACTGTAGACCCATCATACACAGAGATGATGTATATAATCTCGACCAGATTATAAAAGGCACGTCTTGAGTTATCACAATAGTAATACAGTTGTATTGGGCAACATGGCAGCTGAATGGGATACTGCACATAGCTTCAGGGTTTGTTGCTGTGTAATTTAGGAATTTTCACTGTTGGCCAAAAACTGACGTAAATGTAATTTATCCTTAACATTTATACAGAATGGATGCAAAAACTGTTAAATCAAAAATAAACACTGATTTGAACAAGAAATGGAAGGGAAAAAAAACTTTTATTTCACAATTCAGTTAGCATATATACATGTATATTGTGTGTGTACATGTAATGACTAGTCCATGACAACAGATATTTGGAAGAAAAGGAAATAATTGATTTGGATATATTTTATTGATACTATCAAATGGAAGCATGTTCTACAACTTAGCAGATTCTTCTCCTTAAGGAATGTTTGCAGGTCTTGCGAATATTTCTGGCACATGAATAAAAAGTTTACATGGCAACATTTGAGACAGTTTATTGGTACATTGAGGATTTACATATACTTGAGTAAATTGTACCTTTAAAGGAAAACTGAACCCATTTTTACAACAGATGCTGGTATGCTATATTGTTGCAATATAGGAATGTAACTTTCAAGTACAGTACCAAGGGAGAATCCTGAAATTATTAAAAGGAAGGGGGGGGGGGGGCTGGAGGCATGAATTTTCAAATGAGGTCTCTGATGGAAAGGGCTGATGGTGATTTATTGTGCAGCATCGCAAATCAGCAACTTAATTCATATAACTCTTACATTATGTTATCATGTCTGCTAGTTTATTAATGAATAAATGTGGCTTGGTGTAATATATTATAAATGCATGTTATACTATGCTCTGTGAACTAAGGGAAAGCCCCATCACCCCTATGCCACCCTTAATCCACCGAATAGTGTAGGTGTACTTATTTTATTGAGAGTCATAGTTTGGCAGAGGTCTCAGTGCTCTAACTAATAATAATCAGCACCAGATTGTATGTTTGTGTTTTGTTTGGTTTATGCCTGCTGTGACTCGGGGGGGGGGGGGGGGGGGGGTCTTCGTGTTTTAAGGTCATATCCAAAAGACCTGTGATTCTCACTTCTAAATACTGAGCATTTGGTGAAGGAGCAATCACTACCTAAGTTTACGTTTCAAGTTTGACGCAGCCATGGTATGAGCAAGGCTTGAACTCACAACCTCCCAGTTACAAAGCAAACACTATAACTACTGAGCTACCGTGACCAGTCAGTACCAGAATGTAAATCTCAGTACCATGTATATATGCAGAGAAACTTGTTAAGTACTGGTACTTCGTGATTGTACCAAATTACCGTAAATTTGGCATTATTAGCAAGGGTGTTGAGATCACTAAAACTGAATATCGCTCACAAGTTATTCCCATCATAGGTAATAATTATCTATCGTGGAATTATAAAGTGGGTAAAATTACATCTCACTAAATATATATACCCACTTTTAAGGAAAAGTCTCACTAAAATATCCACTTATATAAGTATTCGAAACTACACTTGAGCTAAATTTTGAATACACTGATGTAAATGTACTTACAGTTAATCTATGGCCCAGTGCTAACTACTGAATGCTTTTGTAGATCTCCCCCGTCCCAGAAAGAGGCTGACAGAACTCCTGTACAAGACCTGTGTAGACCCCTCTGAATCAGATGCCAGCATATGGGCCCAGGCCTCCAAAGAATGGGAGCTTAAATTTAGACTCAGTCCCATAGAGGTCATGGAGAAGGCAGGGAAGGTCACAGGGGTCAGATTCTGTGTTAATCAGTTGCAGGTATACTATGAATATCAAAGCAATGTGGATGAGATAATTTATTTTAATGTTTAATGAATAGTTTTATTGATAATTGTTCTGCATACTATCAGGGAGATGATCTGGTAAACAAATCGGCAGTATCAACCACAGAAACAGAAGACATAGAGTGTGGACTGGTAAGGAATTCCCCGCCATGTAACAGTTGTCGGTATAAGATAAGGTGCTGCATCCCTTTCGATAAGGGAGTTTCTGTAAACCAATTTTTAGTCACATGTGAGGAATTTTCATGAGTTTTATGAGAACCTCATCACTGCAAATATTTCTTGCCCTGAGCCAGCCCTTTAATGTCTATTGTGTTTGTTAAGATAATCTTGGTAGCAAATATAAGTCGTCACAAATCAGTTCATCACGAAATAAAGACATCATGAATAAAAGTTGGTTTACAGTTAGTCATTCTAATTCTTATATTAAATTTTATGATTACAAGTAATTTCTGTCCAATGTTGACTGGCAAAGTGTAATAAAACTGTTGTAAAATGAGTATCTTTATAAAGATAAGAGCATTTATAGCCTGGAAAACTCCGTCAAGAATGAAGGTGGATTTAATTCCATTACTGATAATTTCACAGAAGGTATTACAAAATTTGGATCTCTCTTTCTTTGTTTGCATCAGTTCTAAATATTGGCTTATTACCAGCTAAAAGAAATCTCATCTGCTGATTGTTCTTAAAATTTAATCTTAATTACATTTAGGGTGCAGCTTTTATATACCTGTTTTTAGGCAGGATGTATTATGGTACAGCAATATCTGTACATTTGTCCATCTGTTTGGGATTTTCTGTTTAAAATAGTGGGTCACTCTAGATCATGTTGCGATCTCGATCAATTTTGTCCTCTTTTGCAGGAGTTTTGTCCCTTTATTTGAAATTTAATTATATATGGAGTCAAACTCTATTCCATAGTTTTCAAGTGAAGACCTAGAGATTTTGTAACTTGTCAGTTTTTAGGAAATCTTAATTAGGAAAGAATACCAGTACATGGTTTGTCTGTCTCCCTCCTCTTGCAGGTTTTAAGCTAAGGCCTTTGTAAACAATTCGAAGACAAGCATACTGATTCTGATTCCCAACAATTTCCTCATTTTTTTGGATGTTTGAAAAAATTACAGGTTGTTGCACTTTGAAAATACAGACAGAGGTCTTGGTTCCTGTCACAACTTATATTCATACATTGCATAAGAAAGTATACCACTGTTTGATGATGGTTGATATTACCTTACATAAACTTCTACAACTCATGGCTTCAGAAAACATCCTACATAAGCTTGTGATGTGCATATATTAAATTCACCATTTCTTGTACTCTTGTCTACACACTAATACACATACATGTACATGGGACTGAAAATAATCATTTTGGCGGAGATAATGGATAGATTTTTACCCCCGTAATCAGAGGCTGTCTCTTTGTCTGCGTGTTTACAAATCTTTAACCTTGGCCATAACTTCTGAATGGTTAGCCATAGGGCTTTCATATTTCACTTGTGCATTCCTTGTGACCTTTCTTTTGGCCCCATGACCTTGGTTTTTCAAAAGCACATTTTGTTTTGTTTATTTTTAAGTAGAAGTCTGTGACTAAATCATGCTGAGGATGATTTATATGACACAGCTGCTCCTAGGATTAAAATCACATGCTTTTTGATGATGTGATTCTTTCTTGCATGGACTACTAATAAAATGCAGAAGACATGTCAATTTTCACAATTTGACTGCTCAGTCTGAAGTTTAGTTTTTCACAAAGTAGGTATAATTATAGGTTTTCAGAAGTATAGGATATAAAAGTGTGCCTATAGATCCAGGTCTTCCATTTGATGAGAGGAAGGGGATCATTCCGAATAAGAAAGGAAGAGTCCTAGATAGGCCAGGTATGAATTCTAAACTTTCTCCTTGTTATAGAAAATAAACAATTGAACTTCGGTACCTCGAACACTGATATATCAAATACCACAGATATGTAGAAGTGATTTGAAGTCCCAACCTCTTAATTTTTAAGTATTTTACCCACGATATCTCAAATCCTCAGATATCTTGTAGTTCTTTCCATGTCCCAACGAGTTCGAGATAACAAGGTTTGACTGTATAGCATGTTTTTGTAACCTTCATTTCATGTTGATTTCTATGATTTATAATAATTAAGTTACACCACCTTAAGGATGTAATCAGGTGGTTTTAATTTTTTTTTATAAAGTAACAAACTTTTTGGATAACCCATTTTAATTTAATTTACGTCAGTAAGAGTTATCTCCCGCTTTTTTAGCAGAAAAACCGCAGAAACAGATCACCAGGGTACATCCTTAATATGCAACCTTCCTAATATAAGATAGAATCAACAAGAAGCAAGGCCACATCAACACTTCAGGAATATTTATAAATGTATTTTTTAAAATTCTTAAGCACTGGAAGAGTACAATATGTCACATTGATATGCAACCATCCTCATGTAGTGTAGATTCAAGTTCACACCATTACCCCAAGCACCTGCATAGACGTCAGGATGTTTATAGGGCCACAAAAGGGGGTTTAAAATTTATATAAGAATAAACTTATAAGAACGACAATGTACAACATGTCATATACAGAATTCTACTTTTGTTGTTTACGCAGTGCTCTGAAAGGCCTGGGGACCTTTACATTATGTTAGGGCCTATAGGTCTGTACTGTAATGCTTGGTTATGTTTTTTATATGCCTATCTTTAGATGGGATGTATTGTGGTACAGCAATGTCTATATGTCCAACTATCCATTTGGTTTCTTTCTATTTTTGTTTCTCTGTCACATATCAAGCAGAAATTTGCTATGTATCTTCTTTGTGGGTCACTCTAGATTGTGTTGCAATTTTTTGCAGGAGTTGTGCCACTTTATTAGAAAAATTAATTTTTTGTCTGGCAAATTATTCTCACAGTTTTCATGCAATGACCTTATTTTACAGAGAGAATGTATGGGTATTGAAGATGTGCATGTGGAAAAAATTTTGATTTTCTTCAGTTTTTGAGAAAAATAGATGTTGTTGAACTTAGTCAGTTTTGAGGAAATATTATAAAGTGAGTGCATGGTGTGCCCTTTTAACTCCTCACAGTTTTAAAGCAAGGGCCTTTTTAAACAACTTGAAGATGTGTGTATTGCAAGGATTTTGATTCTCAACATATGGATGTCTTGTTGAGGAAGATTTAGAGAAGGATGAGAACCTAAGAAATTCATAATAAAAGGAAAGTGTTACATATGTATAATACTGAGCTGATGTAATATATTTAGCATAATCTGCTGCAAAAGTTCATTTTATTGTTACACTAAAAGATCCAAATTCTGCAAGAATCACACCTATGATCCACAGATTTACAGGTTAATACCTATATTGAATAAGCTGCCCTGAATAGATATAAAAATTTAGAAGACCAGGTAATATATTGCTGACCTTCCTTTATTCATATGCATGTATGTCTGTACTGTTTTGTTTTAGGACTGTACTGTAGTGTGCTGTAATATTAACTAGTCTTATGTTTCTTTTAGATCTATATTGTTGTGTTTCTCTTAGGTCTGCATTGTTATATCTGCTCAAGGTCTGTAGTGTAGTGGATTGTTATATTAACCAGTTTTAGGTTTGTACCATCATGTCTGTACTGTTATGTTTATTTTAGGTCTGTAGTGTAGTGGATTGTTATATTAACCAGTTTTAGGTTTGCTTTAGGTTACACCATACTGTTGTGTTTATTTTAGGTCTGTACTGTAGTGGTTGGGTAAGCACAGGACCAGTTGGGGTCATTCTTAATACCATGACAGGAGGGTTTGAAACGGGGAAACTAATTCTGAAAGATATATCCGATGGTGTTCTCAGCACTGAGGGAAAACAGGGAAACCAAATGATAAAAGACATACTAGAATCTACAGGTAATCTACAGGACAGAGCAAAATCATAGAGTTTTTCGTGAAAGAAAAAAAATCATACAGTATGAAATGAGGTGGTAGAAAACCTTAAAAATACATTGTTTCCAAACTAACATGGTTAACGTATCTGTAATGGTGTTACATAATAACTTATGCAGTGTAAACCATATAGTTATATACAAGGTAAATGGATGGTGACATTTTCCCTGTAGATATTTCTCCTGTAAGTAAACAGATGGTGACATTTTCCCTGTAGATATTCTCCTGTAAGTAAACAGATGGTGACATTTTCCCTGTAGATATTTCTCCTGTAAGTAAACAGATGGTGACATTTTCCCTGTAGATATTTCTCCTGTAAGTAAACAGATGGTGACATTTTCCCTGTAGATATTTCTCCTGTAAGTAAACAGATGGTGACATTTTCCTTGTCGGGAAACAAATTTGATATTTTCCTTGCAAGTATTTCAACCTAAAAATGATCTTAGGCAAATAGAAAATAAAATGTACATTTAAACAATAAATTGTTACTTTTTGTGAAATATAGTGTGATAAATCAGACGGTGTGTGCAAACAAATTGAATAACGCGTGTTATCACAGAGGTAAAAGTGCAAGTATTGGAATTTCTTATTTGCATAAGAAAATGGTCCACAATGTAAAATATTGTAACTTCCCTATTGCTTCATTTCTTGAAATAAAAGATTAAAAATGATCAAGTTTAAGAGTTTTAATGATGATTAAGTAGAGTAAACAGATTGTGACACTTTCAATTCAAACAGTTAAACAACAACAATACATAATCGGCGTAGGCTATTTCTTTGAATAAAAGAGAAATCACATCCCACAATATTGTTTTGATATAAACAGTTTTGAAGAAACATCATTTGAATAGAAATAAACACTCACCACTGTCATGAGTGTTTGTTTCTTTTCAAATGGTGTTTCTTTCAAAACATTGTTTGTATGAAAACAATACCGAGGGATATGATTTCTCTTCTATTCAGAAGAAATCTTATGATTTGATTGGTTTTTGTTTTCAAAAATGAAGTGCTACTAGTTTGATCTTAAGTGACAGAAAGGGATTTTTCTTCTAGTGTGAGGTATTTTCACCCGAAGTTTCCTTTTATTTCATTGGAGTTCAGTTACATCTCTAAATATGAAAGTAGTTCATTCAGGAAAAATCACTTAAAATAACTAGGGCATATGAATACCATCGGAATTATAGCCTGATAAATCCGACAAGTATCTAGTGCTTTTTATAAAAAAAAAAAAACAACAAGTAAATGTAAATATCTACTTTTATAGGTAAAAAGATTGTGACATTTTCTGATTGGGATAAGATCGACGAGGAGGAGATCAGACGTGGAACGGTTATTGGAAAACCTAGAGAAAAGATTGTGGACATCTTAGAAATGCTTAAGATTGCAAGCAACTAAAGTGAGTTTGTTGTAAATGTAGTGGGCATGTTGTAAATGTAGTGGACGTGTTGTAAATGTAGTTTCTGTTGTGCAATTTAGAGTTTACTTTATTTGAACAAAGTTACAGGAAATATCAAAAAGAAGCTGGAAGTAGAGGATAGAAGATATGGATTCCTATCTACAAAGAGTCTTAATGTGTAAAACATGGTGTAAGCAATCAAAGAAAACAATGCAGTGAATCGTAAGACAGCTAGAGAGCTCTTCTATGGTTATGAAAATGGGCATTGTGATTGTCTATTCCTCTGGTGAAACACACAATGTAATATGTTGTCTGTAATGTAATAAACAGTTCAAAATGTTGGGATTATTTTACCACATGTTTCATTCACCATGGAAGCTGATATTTAACCTTAAAGAGTTCCAAAAATTATTGGACATTTTTAATCATCTATCTATTACATTTCTCAGATGCCAACTAGCATTTCAAATCTGTAGATCAGAGCAATTTCTCAGAATGACAGGACTGTCAAGACGATCTGCCGCTAAGAAACTTCTGTACTCTTTGTTATAAAATTGATGAATTGAGATCCTGCTTTGATCTCTTACTATGGTGGATCCAGAAATTTATGAATGGGAGGAGGGAGCACTGGATGTCTGGGGACTATCGTGCAGCCTAAGGGAGAAAAACTAGATACACTGTAATATATGATGCCTACAAGTGTTCTGAATTTGCAATAATAAAACTTATCTATAACAGCTTTGTTTATCTGGTTAACTCAATGTACTGGGTTTTATATTTGTTCTCGGTGATTTTTTCATAAAGACTGCAAGTTTCCTATTAATAATACTAATGTAGGCCCATCTTCGCTAGTCTACAAATACGATCAGTATGGCGCGCCAAATTAACAAAGTCAGATAATCGACAATGTCTTTAATCACTGTCATAATTGAATGCGCGCATCAATTAAATTGGTGAGAACGATAGTTGATTTGATGCGCTCATTAGTTCAATTGATGAGCGCTTAATTCATTTGATGAGCACTTTAATTCAATTGATGAGGACATTAATTCAACTGATGCGAGCATTAGTTCAATTGATGAACGCATTAATTCAGTTGATGCGCGCGTTAGTTCAATAGATGAGCACATAAATTCAATTGATGTGGCATTAATTCATTTGATGAGCACATTAATTGAATTGACGCGCGCAATATTTCAATTGATGAGCGTATTAATTTAGTTGATGAGCGCATCAAATCGGTTATTGTTCACATAAATTCCATTGATCTGTGCATCGATGGGGTGAAAATATTACTCGCGAAAATGAATTTAGAGTTCGGTTTATATAATTTGATGACATCTTGAATTCAGTTGTTGATATCATTAATTTATTTGAAGAGAGCAACAATTCAATTATTGTACGCATCAATTCAGCAGAATTATTAATGCTACCAATTCTATGAATGTGCGCAATAATTCAGAATTAAAGATTAATTATAAGAGATCGTTGATTCAGTTGATGTGTACATCCATGAGCCGTTAAAATACTGTAAACAATATATTCAACATAAAACATATTGTTTACAATATTCTTTTAAAGAGGAGCAAGCCCCTGTGGATTAAGATTACGACCCGTGTTTCCTGACAGGTTAACATATTCGCTAGTAAGGGTCTGAATCTCCCTTATTCACACCTTCGCTAGCCAGTGCTAGGGTTTCAACCCGTTTCTCTTCGCTAGCCAGTGCAAAGGTTTCGATTCGCTTCTCCAGTTCACATCTTCACTAGCCAAGGTTCATTCCGCTTCTCTTCTACTAGGGGTTATTGAGAGATGTGGACCGTAACCCTTTCATATCAAAGAGGAAATATTTCAAATATCCCTAGAATAATAATTTAAGCATTGTTCGTTTGTTTTACGTCTCGTCGAGAATTTTTCACTCATATTGAGACGTCACTAGCTGTATGTGAAGTACCACAAATTTAGACCTATGCTTAGCGCTCCGTTTTTAAGGTCATATCGGAAAGACCCGTGATTCTCACTTCTAATTGCCGAGCGTTTGGCGAAGGAGCAATCACTACCTATTTTTACGTCTTGGGTTAGACTCGGCCATGGCACGAGCGAGGCTCGAACTTACGACCTCCCGGTTACGAAGCGAACGCTCTAACCATTGAGCACCGATTAATTTAAGCATTGAATTCCATTACAGTTATGCATTTAAACAAACATAGTACATTGTACGTGTGCTAAACTTAAAATTGCCTTATCATCATAATATTATTCACATCATTCTATAGCTTCTATAACAGATGATGAACTACTGAATATTTGAAAATTTTGTTGAACACCTTAAGTTAGTCATGCATGATACAAAAAATTAGAAAAAAAATAAATGTATAGTAAAAACACCAACCCTGCTTTTAAAAGAGACGGACAGATAGATGGATAGACAGAGACAAACAGATAGGTATACACATGGGGAAATGTTGCAACACCAGCTTTTTGATCATAAATATCATGATGACTACTTTCATACTTTAATGTGAATAACATTTTTCATGTTTATTTGATGGCGTCATTCGATCTCTAAAACCGTAAAAACACCAGCGGAAAATGTATTCATTGTCATCCACCCCCCCCCCCCCCCCTCCCCCCTCAAGTTAAGGGAACTTGATATTTTGAGTAAAATTTATAGTAAAAGAATAAAACAAAATTAGATAAGGTTAACATGTGGTAAACTTTTAACTAAATAGGACTTTTTAGTATCGAGTGTGACCACAGGCAATTATATCGCTTGGATTCGAATTTACTGCTTTTCATAGTAAATTCGAATTCGAGCGATATAATTGCCTGTGAGTGTAATTAATAACGGACTCTGGTCTTCAGCCTCTGATTGAGCGTGGAATTTGATATGGTGGTAGAGCTTGCCACTTCCGTGTCAAGTCATCCATCGTTGGAATTGGCGGTGTCCTTTGACCTGCAACCAATGACGTTCCAACTGTGCTCAATAGGCAACAAATCTGGACGTCATACAGGCCAAGGCAGTGTTGCAACTGATTCTCTACGCAAACAGTCCTGCACAGCATGAGCACCATGTTGTCTGGCATTGTCATCCATGAACACTGACCTTGGTCAAAGTATGGAACGCCAAATTAACGTACACTCAAATAATTTAAGGTATATTAATTATTTGAAGATGTCATCAAATCAGTTATTGCGCGCAATGATTGAATTGATGAACACATTAATTGAATTGATGAGAGCAATAAATGTTCTGAAGCGTACATCAAATCAATTATTGCTTTCATCAATTTCACTGATGAAAGCATCAATGTGGTGGAATTACTGCTCGCAAAATTAAATTTTGAGCTTTGTATTAATGATGTAATGATCTCTTTGATTCAATTGAAGAAATCTTCAATTATTACACCTATTTTTTTTTTACAAGGAATTAATGCGCGTATCAATTATTTTAAATAAAGCATCAATTCAATTTAGAGTTCATTAATCAATGGTGAATATGTTGAATATATCTTTAATCAGATGCTTTCCCTCTCTGAAGGAACTAATTGCATTGATGCGCGCTACAATTCAATTGAAGAGAGCACTAATTATATTATTACTCACGTTAATTGAATTGATGCTCGCATTAACTGAAATATTCCTTTCCTCGGTTGAATTGTAGCGTGCATCAATTCAGTTGATAATATAATCAATTCTATATCACGCAACAATTCAGCATAATAATTAATGTTATCACCAATGCAATTAATGCACGCAATAAATCAGAACTGGCGATATAATTAATTATTAGAGATCTTTAATTGAACTGTTTTGCGCATCAAATGCATTAATATCTTCAAATAATTAAATATATCTTCAATTGTTTGAGTTATGTTAATTTGGCGCTCCATATCGAAGAGGATGATTTTCCAAATAAGGCACAGCACTTCTTCTTATCGGTAGAGGCACCCAGTCAAAATTGACTATTATGTGCCTTGCAGCAAGAATGCCCCCTTGCATTGATTTGTGCAATGACGTTGCTTCTTACGGTAATAAAATCCAGCATGAAGTTGGAAGAAACAGAGCCCCACACCATAACCCCATACCATAACATAACCCCACACCATAACACCACACTATAACCCACACCATAACACTACGATAACGTTAATACTTTTTCAAAATTCACTTCCGTTTGAGAGATATGTCCATTTCCGTTTTCTAAACCGACATTTTGTCCACCATTTTTCTTCTAAACGGTTATAGATAGTGTGTTGAGATTTTCAGAGATGATAGATGGTGACTTTCTCCTCTGTAATAAGGTTCATCGTCGTCATCCCTCACTTCCGCTCGTCACCGGAAGTGAACGAATAAAACGTTCATTTTCATATTTATGCTTTTGAAATAAAACTTGCATGCAATAAATAGGTCTCTTACGTAGTTTCAGAAAATGTACGACTTACCGGAAGTTAAAACAGCAACTTCCGATTTTTCGAGAAATACTTCGAAAAATAGGTTTTTCCTTTGTCCTTATATAATTGGCTTATAAACAGTTGTTTAATATGATTTTCACAAATTTTATTGACATTAACAATCTCTAGAGTATGATTGAATACTTTGATCAAAATTCACTTCCGTTCGTGAGATATGCTCAATTTCCGACTTACAAAATATGATTTTATTCATTCGTTTTCTGAGAAACAATTGAAGATTAAGTTTTGAAACTTTTAGGAATGATATAGGTGTGTCATACTTCTTTCAATTTAGTTGCCTTCACTTCCATCATCCATCGGAAGCAGGTTGAAAATCGTTATGTTTTTAATTTATTTTTTTTCATTTTTAAATATCGATAACACAGTCTAACAGAGCATTTTAAGTCTTACCATCTCCACCGGAAGTTAGTTCTACCAAACAGGAAGTTGCCTTAAAAATAAGTATTTTTCAATCAAACTTTCTAGGACGATTTCTGCACGCCCCCAGTGTAATTTTCAATCCTTTTAAAGTGAATAGAAAAGAACCGAAGGTTGTTAAAATTGATAAATTTCATCTCCTATCTGATATTCGTTCTATTTCGATAACTTTGGGTTCTTATTTCTTTCAATTATTTTCATTCTTCATCAGTCGAATTATCATAGTTAGGATCCAATCTCAACTGATCAGAAATCGAACGGAAGACCTATTCGTTGCTCGCACGCTAGTTATTATTATTATTGCACGCTCAGTCTTATCTGTGATGTGGTCCTTTGTGTTGTCGTCTAAATCGGAGGATAGTGATTCATCCAACACCAGTCTGGTGATCCGTGCAGTTAGATTATTTTCTGTAAACTCAATTATATCATAAAGAAAACCTTTATTTTCCATGGCAGACATGATTCATGTGTTATTAGGTTTCTTGTAATTGTCTCTCACACCCTGTGTGATGTCACGTGGCATTTGGGTAATCTCACGTGTTTTGCGTCCTCTTGCTTGTTGTCTTCCCATGTCCTGGATTACATCGGGGGGACTCTTCCATGCGTATTTCTTGAACGGAGCTCTACAGAAACACGGCTGAGGACGTTGCCTTTTTGTTGCCGATGTTGTTGTTGTTAAGTCTTAAAAAAAGATCAAAAGTTTCTCGTGTGTCGATTAGCCGAGCATAATGCGGTAAGACTGGGCAAGACGTTATGATTGAAAAATAATTTATTAATTACTTTTTCATATAACTTGGATATTTAATTAAAAGATGTACTCACAAATATTGTCTCAAACAAAAATTTTGACAGAAACCTAACTGAAATGCAAATTTGCTATAGTTGTTTGTCAGAGACCCCAAACTTGGCAATGATGTTTTGTAACATATACGTTCGTGTACGTACACCAAGATGAAGTATGTGTATTCTGGGTTTAGGATATAGAATTTTGACAATCTTACCGACGGGTTTGACAATCGCATAAAACCCTGTCTTCACTTCTGAATTATCACTATGGAACTTTAAAGTCAGGTAGGAACCGGTGGAGATGTAAGATTTAGTCGGAGGTGCAGCAGCGCAGGTTGTGATAATAGTTGGGGATGAAAGGGAATTCCCTGTTAATAACAAAAAATTTATCTATATTTGAAATCATAATCTATAGATCTGTCCATTTGAGATATATAATTGCTTATGATTCAAGTATGCTATTAAATGTTTCAGATACACTCTACTGCAAATGACAAATAATCATACACAACACGGGAAGGTCATGCGTCAACATCATCGAAAACTTCGGTAAATGATGACTCAAAAGGTGAAGATAATTAACAATGATCAATCTCATAACTCCTATAAGGAATACAAAATTACGAGTTAGGCAAACATGGACCCCTGGGTATATCGGAGGTAGAATCGGGTGCCAAGGAGGAGTAAACACCTCCTGTCAACCGGGCACATCCGCTGTGAGCCCTACATCTTGATCAGATATACGTGGCAATCCATAGCCAGAATTAGTGTGCCAAGAACAGCTTAATATTGGTATGAAACACGACAGACAACATTTGACCAAATGACAGATTGTCTTGGCAATCTAGATCGTTATAACGACCATAAAATTTGCGAAATGCTGACTTTAAACGAGACTTTTGAAACACCTGTAGTATCAACTTGTTTGTCGGTAGCCTGCATCGATTTAAAAACTAATCATACCCAGAACAAGCCTTTGCGTATCAAATCAGTTAATTGAAACACCATATGCAGGTGATAATGGGTTAATGCTACATAAATATTGAAGGTTGACGACAGAGGAGCTGAAATCATCCCGTTTGCCATAAAGTTGAGTTGTTAGTTGGCCGTCAGCATCTATTTTCAATAAAATATTTAAGTACGAAGCAGATGTATAAAAACTCTGTGGTGTCTTTTATTTCGAATTCACTGGGATATATCTAAGCGACACATGAATGAAAATGATTATTAACAAATAAAATGTTAGTTGAAACCCAAAGCAAGAGATTTTTTTTTCATAAAGAAGTGTTTGAATAAATTCTGCCTCGTAGGAATAATATAACAGGTCAGTCAACAAAGAAGCACAATTCGTGCCCATGGCCATTCCAACAAGCTGTTGGAAGATCTGATCACCAAAGACTACGATTTGTTTGTTTGTTTGTTTTACGTCCCGTCGAAAATTTTTCACTCATATTGAGGCGTCGCCAGCTGTAGGTGAAGTACCACAAATTTAGACCTATGTTTAGCGCTCAGGGCCGTAGCAGTGAGGGTTCTTTAACGTGCCAACGCCTACCGTGACACGGGACCTCCGTTTCTAAGGTCATATCCGAAAGACCCGTCATTCTCACTTCTAAATGCTGAGCGTTTGGCGAAGGAGCAATCACTACCTATTTTTCGTCTTAGGTTTGACGCGGCCATGGCACGAGCGGGGCTCAAACTCACGACCTCCCGGTTACGAAGCGAACGCTCTAACCACTGAGCTACCATTGTCCTTGTAAATCCAATATCCTCTACTTTTTTTGAATAGTATATTATCCATTAACAGCGTTTGATTAAAGAGACTGTGATGGGCAACATCCATAATTACACAATTCAGTGTGCACTCTAGTGTTGAAAAGTCCAAGTATGGACTAGCTTCGGCTTCATCAAATACTCTATTCAAAACTGTGATGGTACAAAGTAAATTTTCGTGCGCTTATGATGCAGCCCCAAGTGTTTCTTGACGTAAGATAATAAAAGTGCATCGTGTACATGTGTTTTATTTCTATGGATAATGTCCATAACTCCATATACGTCTTTGTATAAATCTTTCCAACCATTACACGATCAACGTGCACGTGGTGCAACAGTCGAAGGACACGACTACGCGGAACAGATTGATAAAAACAGGAGCAAGGTAGAAAATTCAGGAAGTAGATTAAAAACATGAATTCCACCTTAAAAATGAAAACATGACACCACCTTAACCATGTTGCGTAATGTTTACAAACACAAATTTACCGTCATATATTTCTATGTAATCGAAACAGATATTTTCGTATTCCAGTTCGGCGAACACAATATCAACCTGAACTTTTCCAGTAAGGTACCGAAAGGTGAACGTGCAGACATAGTCACTAAAATCAAAAATAATACATAAGCAAATGTGCCTCACGTGATTACTGTTCACAGGAAATTCACGTGAACATTTTACATACATTTCAAGGGAATTGCTATTAACACACGAAATGCATATCTATTTCACATGAACAGTAATTCACATGGAAATTTTCATAAGAATTGCACATGAAAACGATTCACGTAAAAAAAAATTCACACGAATTTTACGTGAAAAGCGATCCAATATTCAAATTTTTCATATGAATTTTATGTGAAAAATATTTACGGTAAATTCATGAGAAAAAAAATTAGCATCGATGTAGCATACGAAAAGATATGGAAATTTTCCAGTTCATATTTATCTATGAGATAATTCTCTGCACTGTGCCGAGTAAAGACTTATCTACGTGCGAGTATGACCCAGAAATGGCTAATCATTCGACGATTATGAATACCCAGATGGAAACTACGAAAGCATTGGGTATTTTAGCAATCGCCGATGAGTTTGTGTCAGTGAGGGATGGACGGGGTCGCTTAAAACAATGAATATAATTTTATGAGTTTTATTTCTGAAACTAGCAAATAATTTGCTAATATTGATTATTAAATATATGAATTAAAGATAACTATAGCAACTTTACTTTCATTAGATGGTGTCCTAAGATATTGACAAATTAGGGAAAATGTAATTTGGGAGATACATGTATTTGAATTTAAATAAATATACAGTAGTCCGTGGCCGAGTGGTTAGAGCATTGCGCTCAAAATCACAAGGCCTCTCACCTCTAGTCGGCGCGGGTTCTATTCTCGCTGGCGCCGATATATGTGAGATAGTTTGCCAGTTTACTTTCGGAAGGTCGGTGGTCTCTTCCCGGGTACATTGTATCTGGGTTCTCTCCTCCACCAGTAAAAAATGGACGCCCCCAGATAACTGAAAAGTTGTTGAGTGTGGCGGAAAACAATAAACAATCAAACAATCAGTAGTTCGAACTCCCCTTGTTTTGTTGATCCAGTTTCCCTCCCCAATGTCAAATTCTTGGAGACGCGTCTGTAGAACAGCATGTACCCGGATGTACAGGCCAAGGTAACGAATAGTATTTACTCACGAGTTATCATCACATACTGTATTTCTTGATTTGAGCTTTTGATACAGTTGGAAATTGAAATACATGACACCTGATAGCTGTCTCATATTGACAACAAAGATCATCAACTTAGTAAATTGCATTGATTTATAAAATTTCTACTCACGTTTCATAATTTGCTGGAAATTGTGGCGATGTTAGTACCGTCTCACTTACAAGCTCGACATCAAGGTGTTTCCCGGATACTCCACAATTTGCTGAGAAATACAATGATAACATACATGTGTGCATGAACTAGTGAAAATTACGAACAATGATCAATCTCACAAATATATCATAAGGAAAAACTGCATGATCATACAAACAAGAAAGAGTAGTGAATGTGTTACAAAGGGATGGGGTGGGGGTGGGGTCTCTCCGTGGGTTCTTACTTTTGTCCACATTTCATAAATTATTGAGTGGAGACCAATTTGGTCAGGAAAAAGGAGGAACCAATCGGATACGAGGGACCAAAGGTCACTAGTTTGTATAAATTATCTACTCAAAATAAAAGCTGAATGTTATGGAAAAAGTTAAAAATAAAGGAAGGAATTGTGTTACTTTTAAGTTTGAATTAAAATGCAATGCAATAGTACATATTTTCAAGGGATAATAAGGGAAGGAATTCTGAAGAACATGCATAGGTATAAAACTGCAAATAGCAAACGTACAGGACAGTGGCCGACAACAAAAGATGTGTTTGCCAATTGCATTTTCAAAAGGTAAGATATTTAAAATATGTTGCACGTTCAGGTTCAACTTGGAAAGTTTCAGATGGTTTATTTGAGTTGTAATGATAACTGTTATGATTGTAATATTCTATATACTTTTTTATTTACTATATGTATTAATAAATTATAATGGAATGTGTTTTACTTAATAAATGAGTGGCTGAGAACACAAATATCTGTTTGTTGATTGCATTTTTAACAGGTGATGTAAAGACTGCTCCCCTATTCAGTTATTTGGGATAAATAATCTTACAAAGGAATTTCGATAACATATTACAAAAATATTACAAGTTGTCTGAGTTGTCTTCCGTTTCATGGAGAGCTTCTCAACGAGAAAACGTACAAAGATCTCGGAGATTGATATTTTTTTAATACACATTGCCAACTCGTATATATCAAATACTCGCTGTATATGACATATTACAAATAACAAAATGTGAGTCTGGGATGGCGTTACCCTTGTCGATGTTTCTAGCACTATTATGATAAATCTCCTATAAAGATACAACATTAGAAGAAGGCAAACACTGACTCTGAACGTACCAGAGATGGGATCGAATGCCTACGAGGAGTAAGCATCCCCTATGGACCGGTCACACCTGCCGTGAATCCTATATCTTTATCTTTATCAAGTAAACGGAGTAATTCGTAATCAAAACCAGTATACATGTATATAGAACAAATCAACAGTGACTGGCAGTTATTCTGCATGCTAATTAACGTCGGTTTGCTAATCAAATGTAAACAGTTTATACAGAACAACGTCTTCGTTACGTGCAAATACAGGGTATTGGAACCACTCTATTTTGTCTTTGATTCCATCGCGGTTTTAATGTATAGTGTGCCCAACGAGATATCATTTTCTTACGGTTAGGACAGGTCCTCAGTAACCCTTGCTTGTCGTACGAGGGGACTAAATGGGCGGTCCTTCGAATTGACCACAAAAACCGAAGTCCCATGTCACAACAGGTGTAGAACGAGAAAGATTCCTTCCTGCTCGATGGCCATAAGTGCCGAGCATAGGCGTAAATTTTGCAGCCCTTCACTCGCAATGGTGACGTCTCCATATGAGTGAAAGATTCTCGAGCGGGACGTTAATTAAACAATGTACAATGAATCAATCAGTATATGAATTATTTGTGGTCATCAGTTCATGTATTATTGATAGTCATAGGATTTTGCAAATCTAATTATTCATTGAATTCCATTAGAAATAATTGTGTTTGCCTTTCTGTGTATGTTTTCTTTAATTGTATACGCAATAACTACCGAGTTCGTCTGTCGTGACTGCTTTAATCATTTAGTTTTATGTACGACACAATCTGTGATATTATATTTCTCCCAACAAAATCTACTTATTACTGATTATTTACTGATTGTAACATTATGTTAATATGATTATTTGCTGATTGTAACATTATCTTAATATGATTATTTACTGATTGTAACATTATCTTAATATGATTATTTACTGATTGTAACATTATCTTAATATAATAATTTACTGTAACTTTCTTACAGCTGTCTTTTCCAGCTACCAGAGAAAGACTGAATCCATATTCATGAGCGTTTATTGTCGCATCTGTTTTGAGCTCCACAAATAATTCGTTTCCTGTGGTCATTTGTCTCGGCTTTGAGGCACCACAGGGTAAAGAACAGCATACACTATGGCCAATAGGCGACGCCGAGCTCGATGTTCCTGAAACAATCGTTAACAGATCGTCAATGTATCTAAATATCGAATTGAAAGCCACTGTAAGAAATTTCTTTTTATATAGAAGTTTTAAAGCATAAATCCCGAGTCATCACACTAGAAAATCAGGTCAACTGATAAAAAGCACAGGTTTTCTTTTACATTCGCGTAATGCAAGAGACCCGTGGGGATCCGGGTTAGAATAGGTCCTCAGTACCCCTAGCTTGTCGTAAGAGGCGACTAAATGGGGCGGTCCTTCGGCGTGGCACGATAAAGATCCCTCACTGCTCGAAGGCCATAAGCGCCGAGCATAGGCCTAAATTTTGCAGCCCTTCACCGGCAATGGTCTCCATATGAGTGAAATATTCTCGAGCGGGACGTTAAACAATATACAATCAATCAATATACAATGTAATGCAAGATAATGTAATGAATCGAGTTTGTTTTGTTAAGGTTACCGACTTTTCAATGTATCTAGATTTTCACAACGTACAACTGAAGGCAAGCAGCAAATAGATTTCCGTCTATGTTTTGATATATTAAGGCATTAACTCAGTCATTATGCTTTAAGTATCAAACTATGTCATTGAATTGATATTCTATATTTTGTCCGCCTCTCCACCTTTGCCGTATTGACAACATCTTATATAAGAGCATACTTGCGCCTGCCACATTGCAAGTAGTTTCAATTTGAGTGCTTTGATATGAAAGCTAATTAATCATTTGATTTAAAACCACTGCTTCCACTTCCTCCCCAAGGAAAAAAAAATCCCCTTCCCTCCGACACTGTATTTCTTTAACCTGTATTTGCATATTGTGAAACTAGTGAAATAATTGATGATATGAAGGTTGTTTATAGAACATCTTACTCTACTTTTGCTGTTGCCTGTTAACCATTAAAATCAAGATTACTAAGTACTACACACGGTAACTCTGGGTTCCAGCCTACATTTCCAACTGGTATATTTTTAAAAGCTTTGCAATTTTGTTAATGATACTGTTTAATGCAAAGTAGAATTAATTAGTAGTTCATTACTGACTTTCATACAGAGTTAATTACTTTAATGCTCTTAATTACAACTCTTTTTGATTAGGGGTAGAAAAGTATGTTCCATGAAATCAGACTTTAAAAGTTATGTACAAATAAATAATCATTTCATTTGTTAAATTAGAGTATATTATTGAGTAAAATATGGCAAATCTTCATAGTGAACATTTTCGTCGTGTTTCGGTCTGTAAACATGTTTTCCCCCGTGAAATATATTCCGTTGGCAGACTAAACAGCAAGTACTATAGCCAAAATATTTGAAGATGATTTCATAAGCCGCTTTGGATGGCCTCTGCAGGTTCACTCAGATAAGAGGGAGCAACTGTGAATCCGAAATATTTCAAAGCATTTGTACACTTTTGAACATTGACAAAACTAAGACCACTGCGCTGTGTCCTCGGTCAAATGGAAATATTGCTAGGTTTTACCGAACCCTTGCACCAGTATTGTGAAAAAGATTAAAGGAGGTGGGATGGATATCTACAACAAGTCATGATGGCCTATAAATCCTAAACACCCAATAAGATGACACCGGGCAAGAAAACAGTTACGCGTATACCTCTACACAACCAGATGCTGGGGAATGTTGAGAAGATGAAGAAGATTATGTAGAGAACCTTAGCTAGTACATGACTCTGTAAGGAAGTGTTTAAAACAGAGATCTCAGTAACAGGAAAGATCATATGGGGGTATGCAGTAAACTGACTTCTTTTTGTGGTAACCAAGTGCATCGATGACGTTACATACGAGGTCATATGACGTCGGTCTCAGATCATAAGGTGTACCATATAGATCATCTGGCTAAGTATCATGGCAGGACTGTTCCTGGATGGATTCTGCAGTTTGGTGGACAGCAGGCTTTTAAGACAACAGATGAATGCAATTTGTGGTGGTAACACAAGTTGTACAAGTTGAGGTCTAACCGAAGATAAATAGGTTAAGTCCATTAGCTTGGTGATGTTGATACAACGTAGTGGAGAAGACTGGACTGATCACCCAGGGTTACTAAATGAGATGTTTATATTACCCGTTTTTATGTTCCATAGAATTGCCGACAAATTTTACAAATTCGCAGCGATATATACTCAGTAGGAGTTCCATAGTTATCATACATCTATAGGGACAATGTGATGTGACATAGTCGTGTTTATGGTTTTATCTGTTGAACTACTGTACCACTTCCACGTGCCATGTCCATATGGTGTCTATTTCTTGTTTGAATTAAATCATATCTTTCCATACTTTCCCCTTTCACCAGATGTATACCCAAGACTGTTTGACATTAACTTGACAAGGATCACTGGTTGTCAAGTACAATGCATAAAGATACCATCTATTACATGCCTTATGATGCCTATCACTAAATTTCTTTAGGATGTCATCCAGAGAAAAGATTCTTTGATGGAAATTCAACGAGGTGTTTGCTTTCTTAAGGAGCAGAAAAAAACCACATATCAAACTCTGACTACAACTTTTTGCGAGTGATATGTCCATTCTGTCCGGAAGAAAAGTTATTCAAAAGATCCACTCCAGAACTTAAGGAGCATGCTACTTTCAAACATCATCTTTGCGAATAACAATGGTTTCTGGCTGTGTTTTTTTCCAAGGATTACAGGAGATTTGTCACTCATACTACCTGGACCACTCTGCAAGTAACTAAGGCTTGGGAATACGTAACAGAATGGTTGAATAGATCAGTAGGGCAAGATAAGAAAAGTGGAAATCATCTGGAAGGAAGAAATAGAAAGGGATCCTGGTCAAGACGAAAGTAATTCCAACAAAGAGTCACAACTCCAAAAACAAATTACCATCCAGAGAATGAAGTGAATGACAACATGGTCCTCTGTACTGTCGACCATGACTGGGAATTTAGAGCCACTATTCATTTGGAAGATCATACACTGTGGTATCAGATGACGCTAAGACCTCTGTATTGTGACCCCCCAAGACGATGGCTTCAGTATTCAGGAGAGTTCGAGGGTGTAAAGCAATGTCACCATTGTTCACCAGTGTCAAATTTCCTGGTTCCCGACTCTGCAGTCTTAGGTGATGCTGTTGGATTCCATGAGAAGTCCATTAGAAGTATCCAGAAGGGGATTCAACCTCTGTTTGAAGGAATGGTAGATCAGGATGAGAAATGAAAATTATAATAACTTGACAACTGTAGAATCCTGACAATAAATTCCTGACAAACTGATATTATTGAACAAAATTATCATTACAACTGTGGTGATAATTAATTCCTGCCACCATCTAGTTTCCCATTTTATTCCGCTCTACTCTGCTATGCTATTTTTATTCTTTTAAATCTTGAGCTATTTCGCACCACTCATAAGATCTGTGAAAGATTATGATTATATACTACTTGTGATTGCAAGATGACATTGTGTAATGATGGACCAACACAGTTTTGTGTATTCATAATGATGCATTGTTTGATGTGAAGAAAATAAACCTTTGATCTGTACAGAATTTGCAACTCTGAGTGATGGAGATTATTAGAGGGCAACTTGTCACAATAATGAATTTTTTTTTCATCACATAAAAATTGTTATCCCCTACTGGTAAAAAGAAGGAGGGGATATGTTACTATGTACAAACACTCTATTTGTCTTAATATTTTATTTAAGGATATAAGATTATTTTGACTAGTTGTATAAGCAGTGAATCTATTAATATACTCATTAGTTATTTCGACACGTGAAGTTAGATATATGTGACACCCCCACTTTATTTTACGTTATAATACTGAATGGTACGAATGTATATATTAAATAATAATTTGAACCCATGTGTTGAAGGATAAACACTCCTCCCACTACTAAGTTTTGAAGTTTAGTGAAAACATGTTTAGGTTTTTCATTTAAGTTTCTCAGCTCTCTCTCTCTCTCTCTCTCTCTCTCTCTCTCTCTCTCTCTCTCTTGTTTTAATATTGGTCAAAATGGAATGGTATTCTTTTGGTCAAAATGGAATGGTATTCTTTTTATTTTGCTCCCTTTTTTGCTGTTAATTTTGTTTAAAACATATATGAAATCAACTCCGCCATAGTTTGAAAAATGATGCTACGTGCCAGAACAAAACAATGCCTTTCTCTGGATGGATTCATATTGATTAAGTAATCGAGCCATCTCTCTCCTTTATCTTCAATATTTATTAGTATATATATACACTCGAGGATTGTTCCATATGTAATGTGCGTATTGTTTTTGTTTGTTTGTTTGTTTATAGCCGCCGGAGCAATTTTTCAGCTATCCGGCGGCTGTCACCATTACCGGTGACAGGGCTGCAAATTTAGGCCTATGCTCGGCACTCAGGGCCTTTGAGCAGGGAGGGATCTTTATCGTGCCACACCTACTGCGACACGGGACCTCGGTTTATACGGTCTCATCCGAAAGACCGGCACCCACGTCCCACAGTGGGATTCGAACCCCCGACTCAAGGATCATCAGATCTTTGAGCCCGACGCTCTAACCACTGCGCCACGCGGGCGGCTGTGCGTATTGTACGATATCTCAAAAGCATTAGATTCAAATAGTGAAATGAATATTACATCACTTCAAAGTATTCTCCATGGTTTGAAATAATAATTTTAATGTCTGAATCTCTTTCTGAAACGCGTCACGATACGCAGATTTACCTAGGCCTCTGAGACACTCATTGATGGCTGAGATAAGGGCTTGTCAGGACTTGAAACGACGACCAAGTAAGAAGTTTTAAAGTCTTTGGAAAATTTTTTCGCATGGAGCTAGATATCGAATGGTGAAGTTAACAATGTGTTAATCGTAATCATAAATCCCAAAGACATATACAAGCTACAGACATCCGACAAAGCGAAGGTAGGATCAGTTGCCATGGAGGAGTAAGCATCCTCTGCTGACCGGTCACACCCGCCGTGAGCCCTCAGTCGAAATTGGGTATACGGGATTACCCGTAGTCAAAGTTAGTATGAAAAATGGCAATCTAACAAAGGGTTTGAAACAAATCATTCAACATGTCCCAGAGACACTTCGTAATCGCAAAAAGGTCATTATAGCGACCGTAAAATTTGCGAAATGATGACTTCAAACGAGATTCGTTATAACCCTGCAACATCAACTTTTTTGTCAGAAAATGACCTCGCTTTAAAAAATTCTCATACGCATGGCATGCTCTCGCGTATCGAATCAACTGGGAGATATACACACCATAAGCAGGCGAAAGTGGTATATTACTACATAGATATGGGAAGTTGATGATTGCAAAGTTGAAGTCATCACGCTTGTCATATAATGTAGTTGTCAGTCTGCCATTAGAGTCAATTTTAAGTAAATATCCAAATATGAAGCAGACACGTCAGATTCTGTAGTGTCCTTTATTTCGAGTTCATCGGGATATATCAAATGGACATAATTATGAAAATTATGATTGTTGATTGATAAGACGTCATCGATATATCTATATGTTTGTTGAAGGACACGGCAAGTTTTTTGTTTTTATCCTGTAACAGTTTCTGAACAAATTCCGCTCGAGGGGCCTCCGTGGCCAAGTGGTTAGAGCATCGGGCTCAAAATCACAAAGCCTCTCACCTCTGTCGGCGCGTGTTCGAATCTCGGCCGCGGCGTTATGTGAGCAAGTTTGCCAGTTTACTTGCGGAAGGTCGGTGGTCTCTTCCCAGGTACATTGTATCTGGGTTCTCTCCTCCACCAACAAAAACTGGACGCCACCAGATAACTGAAAAATTGTTGAGTGTGGCGGAAAGCAATAAATAATCAATCAATCAATCAACCGCTTTATCTGAATATAAAGATAAGTCTACCAATAAGGGAGCACATGTAAATGATACATGTAAACTATGTCTATTTGTATATATTGATCAATATTGATTCGATAATAAGGAGAGTATGATGGGTGTGGCAAGACGGTAATCTTCTACTTCAACAATTGCTTCACAAGATCAGATGTATATGATGGAGCATTATACTAGTTGTATGCTAATTGTGTTATCCTGGGTAAATAAAGGTTATCATTATTATTATTATTATTATTATCATGAATTAAACGAACATGCCTACATCCCGACACAGGGCGTCGTTTATGATATGTCTTGAGCTTTTTTAGTGTAACATCTTGGTAATATCGACCTGTAATATTTTGCACTTCGGAACCGAAATTTGTACGGCTATACCACCACACGAGAAGAAGATGCAATAAAGAACCTTCTTTTTGCTTATGGTTCTTTTTGCAACTACAGGCCTTCTATCGTATTTAGTTCTCCATATTTTGTTTCCAATTTTTCTTATTGGTTCGAAATAGTGAACCCATGTTACATCACAAGTAACAAGGTTTGCAAATTGTCTTTCATTTCATTTGGGAAACATTTTGAACAATTCATTAGCGGTTTGTACTCGTATCTTTTTATGGTCATCTGTCAATATTTGCTATATCCATCTTGGAGAAATCTTTCGTACTTTCAAAATACGCTTCAAAATGAAATGCACCCGGTATAGCGATATGCCAACAGCATTGGCAATATCACGTATCATGTACCTGCCATCACTTTCAATTATTCCCAGCCCCGTGGAGATCCGGGTTGTGAGAATGGATCCTCATTACCCCTTGCTTGTCGTAAGAGGCGACTAAATGGGGCGGTCCTTCGGATAAGACCGCGAAAACCGAGGTCCCGTGTCACAGCAGGTGTGGTACCTTAAAGATCCCTCCCTGCTCAAAGGTCATAAGCGCCCAGCATAGGCCTAAATTTTGCAGCCCTTCATCGGCAATGGTGACGTCTCCATAATTATGAGTGAATAATTCTCGAGCAAAATATAATCAATCAATCAATCAATCATTTCCCTGACTATTGAGACATTTGCTTTGCATGTTACTGTCACAGGTCGACCAGATTTGCTGCATCCTTGATGGACTCTGTCCCAGTCAGAAATTTCTTTCTCCACCTAAGAACAGTCTCATAAGATACCTTATCATACAGATAAATTCTCCCCAATTCAGTAAAAAGCTGCATTACCGAATCACCGAGTTTTGTGCGAATTTTTATATAACCTCTAATTTCTTTAATATTTTCAACCCGTTTCCCAACCATTTTACAACAGTGGTCAACGACTGGCTCTATTGAAATGACTATAAGTTTAAAACTATGTGGAGCTGAAGGCTCGTGTAGATACCGTTGGAAAGGTATTGTACTCAAGAGTATAATCCTTCAGGAATGAGAGTACCAAACCTCCGGATGCGTAACCCGGACGCAGTTTACCCAAGATTGAGCGGAGGTATAAATGTTTAGGTGTGGCGTGATTGGATAATATCAAGAGTGAAATTATTTGAAATTGAGAGAAATAATAAATTGTCGGGATGAAAAATTATTGGACAAAACTGAGAAAGGACTGAGGAAATTGCCTTGGTAGGGGTGTGTTTGAAATGAAAGGTGTAATTTACTCTGCAGATTGCTATGTGTTGTAAAAAAGTACAAATATGACCTATAAAAGCAACGGAACCCTACATTATTTTTGTCGTTTTTTATTAGAACTTGGAATGAACTTTGAAATCTTGGCGGTCATTTATCTAAAAATTTTCGTTAATTAGTGAGAGGACCAAATATTAGTATTGAGGTCTATGGGGGAAATTAATTGGTACTCTTTTCCCTGCACGAAATCGTGCAAAGCATCATCGCGCCTTGGTAAAATACACATTACATATCAAACGCCCCTCGTTTATATATATATATGTGTGTGTGTGTGTGTGTGTGTTTTGCTTAAATCTATCAAAATTTCGTTAGCATTTCAACATTCTTCAGATCTGCCATCATCAAAGTTGTTTTGACTAAAATGAACTATTTTCGATAGTAACTATGGAGCGCTATTAGTGTCAAAACAACATTAAATAAAGGACCATTTTCATTGCACAAAATAATTGACAATTCACAATTAACAATTAAAGCAATTTTGAATAATTTTAAAAGGCGCCTGAAGTCCTGGCTAATAAATCCATCTGTCCTATTTCTTTAAATTGTCATGGGAAGTTGGAAATATTTGGAACCATCATTGACACTGATATCATCTTGAAAGCACTTGACCCCATTTCTCGTATAACTTCCTCTAGGATATAAAATATCTGCAAAGAAATAAACAGTGAATCAATGCAAACACGCAAAGAAAAATTTCTAAAATGAATGGTAATAGGATTATAAGGTATTTCCATACTTTTTATTTGAAACGAAAGTTAGTTTAAAGAGAGGCTTATCTATTTTTAAAACGGAATATCGCGTTTATTATCAGACGACAGCATAAATTGAATAGACGCTGCTTTCAATGAAAAGTGGTCTGGTTTTCATTGTTTTGCAATGAGGAAAAATGGCGTTTTCTAAGATGTATAAAGAATTGTAGTCTTACCTCCCTGAAAGGCATAATTCTCGAATGTTTCTGACACTTATTCTTTCTGACGTTGATTATGGGAAAAATATTCCGAAAAATGATGTCACGATTACCGAATAATGATTAAAAATAGTAACCTATCGAAATTAGGAAACTATCGAAAAAAAGGTAACGGTACATCGATCGATCGATCGAGAGAGAGAGAGAGAGAGAGAGAGAGGAGACACACTTACCATCGAAAAACTTAAAGATGTCCCCACAATGAACATTAATATTGTGAATTCCAAATGCTATCTTTGAACTTGAGTCGGGTACGCGAAAGAGCCATTGACAAGTCGTGGACCTGTAAAATGCATCTTTAAAGAATCATTACATTTGTAAACAAACGTTATCCTAAATTGTGCCGTTGAAAATGTTGCATTTGTCAATGATGACGACGACGACGATGATGATGGAAGGGGAGAATGATAACAATGAAGATAATGATGAAATTCATTTTTTTTTAGTAAAACGGCCGTTCGTCATCGATTCCAGAAGTGTAGTGGTTAGGATGCTTGCTTTGGATCTAGATTGATTGATTGTTGTTTACCGCCACACGCTGCAATTTTTAGTTACCTGAAGGCACCTAGTTTTTTATTGGTGGAAGAGAGAACCCAAATACAATGTATGGGATGAGACCATCGGCGTTCCGATAAAGTGAACTGGCAAACTTTCTCACATATAGCGGCACGAGCGAGAATCAAATCCATGTCGACTAAAGGCCTTGTAATTTTGATCGCAATGCTTTAACCACTCGGCCACGGAGGCCCCTTTTGCATCTGGAAGCTCCGAGATTCGATCTCCAATTCTTGTAATGAAATCTAATACTTTCAGAAAAGTAGTGACGGTTTTCTGTATTAGACGTCTGGTATCAGAAGCGGATGTTACGAATCCTTTCGAATATGACCTTAAAAACGGAGGTCACGGTAGGTAAATCGGTAACCCTCACTTCTAGGGCCTTGAGCGCCATCCGTAAATCAGAGTGAGTGAAAAAGGCTGAAATGAAACGGAAGACAAAATCAACATGTTCCTTCATTTATTTTTTTGTCTAAAGGCGCTGCCATCTGTCGGTTGTGTGCCTCTCATTTAAACCCATGCTAAGCATTCAGGACCGTTTATCATTTAGAATTCTTCATTGTTCAAGGCCGTTCATGAGATAGAGTTTTTTTTATTGCATCAACACCTATCTTAAGGGTTTAAAGGTCTCATCAGATGTTAAATGACAATCCTGTCTATTGCAACGATCCGTGCTTATCCTGACCTGTGCTTGAACCCGGACCTTGCACACAACGCGGGTGCTCCACTACACGAGTCATGGCGGAAGTGAAATTAATGATTATGATAGATGCGTGGTTGATGCTGTTCAAAAGGACGATGAAGATAATTACGGGTGTGTTAATAATAATGATGAAGATGATTATGTGATGATGATGATGGTGATGATCCTATACACCCTAGTGATGGATGGGGAATAATTACTTGAAGGAACCTAGTCACTCTATTGGAAAAGAACGAAACACATTCCTAAAATTTTTTAAAAAAGAAATAGAAATTGGGTTTAACAGAAAACCCACCAGAATATTTCTTCCTCACACTACTTTGAACAGTTTGTGATAGAAATCACTTTTAAAAAACAAATTATAGAGAAAGATAGTCCAAAAGTGGGTAGAGGGTCAAGTTTTCATTGAGCGAGCATAATATAATAATAATAATAATAATTGCATTCATATTGCACTTTTTCCAGTTGCTCAAAGGCTTTACAATACATTATTGCCCCGGCAAACCTGTCAATCCAGAACTTTCTCATTTAGTGCAAGCTGCAGTTAAGGCAATAGAACACTAACATTTTGACAATATCTTTCACTGTCTATAGCCAGGTACCCCTTTTACACTTGGGTGGAGTGAGGAAATTATTGTAAAGTGCCTTTTCCAAGGACACACTTCAGCGCTGCGGCAGCCAGGATTCGAACCCACGACCTCTCGGTCGAGAGCTGATTGCCTAACCACTAGACCACCTACACCAAATAATCATAACAGCACAATACAGTAATTATCAAAACTTAGCAACAGTAACAGTCATTAATAGTAATTATAGGTAATTATCAGCAGACAATCACACCTTCAGTACTTTTTCTGTTCAGTGGTTATTTTTTCCCGAGCTTTCTGGAACTCAACCAATCGAAATACATAGAATATTTCGATTGCATATTAATGCTGATTACTACATGATACGGATGTTGCTGCAAGCGAATACTTACGATGGATAGTTCCCGGCTGGATGGAACGAGTAGACTCCGTACACCTCATTTAAAGTGATACTAGTTACGGAACTTGCACACGTTAAGGTCGTCTCTGGAAAACGGAAGTTAATTTGATAGCATATCATGATTATATAGAGAAAGGTGAAGATAACGAACATTGATCAATCTCATCAATCCTATAAAGAATACAAAATTCAGAATATGGAAATCCGGACCCCTGAACACACCAGATGTGGGATCAAGTCCTTAGAAGGAGTAAGAATTCCCTGTTCATCAATCACACCCCCCCCCTGAACCCCAAGAAAAGGTGAAGATAAAGAACAGTGATCAATCTGATAACTCCTATAAGGAATACAAAATTAAGAGTTGAATTAACACGGACTCATGGATATGCAAGAGGTGGGATCATGCGGCTAGGAGGAGTAAGCATCCCCTGTCGACCGATCACACCCACTGTGAGCCCGATTTCTTGATCAGGTAAACGGAGTACGGGTGTAACCCATAGTCAAAACCAGTGTATAAAGAACGTCGTGCCTATTGGTATGAAACATGTCAGACAGTATTTAACATAATGACAGATTGTATATGCAAATAAGATCATTGTAAGATTATTCATTTGGGAAATGCTGGTATAACGTAATGCAAGACTGTTAATCCTAAGCCCACGCATGCAACGCTGACGCAGTCATATAACAAGAAAGATGCAGAAGAAAGTTTATATTAATCATTATTAAAAAGTCAAAATATTTTTCATTTCCTTCATCATAAAACGTAGCATTCACTCTTCGCATGGAGAGTTTTGTGAAGGTCATTGTAAATAATCATATCTTATTCCTTCTTTGTGCCACAATATGACGTGATATATACCCACTGTCCTAACCAGGAAGATTGCAACCAAGAATTGTAGACCATTTTAAAACTTTTCCATTATCATTTGTCTATTTCGTTGTTATAGAATGTGAAATGGACGAACATTTTAAAAAGATGCATCTTATCTAAATTTTAGAAGGATACATTTTATTTACAGTAACCTCAGAGACAATATCAAAAGATGAATGTATGACGAAAATTTTAAATTCACATGCAGTTTTCATCAAGATATCACTAACCCCAACCCCACCCGTCCTTCTAAATCTACAAGGTTGTGAGCCTTGTATTGAAGGACGTTAACGTCGATGTGTTTTTTTCCCAGCCCTAATTTTTCCTTACTATATAAGGCCATGTACCCGAAGACTGCTGTCATTTTGTAAGTTTATATCAACGAGGTAGCACTCTAAAAAATAAGGCCAGTGACTTTTGCAAAATGGACAAAATCGGTGATAGAGCAGTGATCCAATATTTGCTTAAGAATTGTTTAGCACCTAACTGATACGGTAGCAACACTAGAAAAAGATGTCTCTTCATATGCTACAGTAAAAATGTGGGTAGCCTTAAATATGATCCCCGCCCTAGAAGGCATGTCACTGTTGCAACCCCCAAAATGGTCAATAATGTCCATGATATGGTTATGACTAATAGGCGAGTTACAGAAAGATAGCAAGAAAGCCAGTACAGTTAGAGTCTTGCAAGGAGAAAGCCCTTAGAGTACCAAGATTTCCGACAATTGATCAGAAGCACATCGGGTGCAAATTGTCGCGTGCTAATCTAAACCTTTTAGAGGAAGATCCTGCTAATTTTCTTCAGAGATTTGTTACTATGGATGAAATGTAAATCCACTACTTCACCCCAGAAGCCAAACAACAGTCTAAACAATGGAAACACCCTGGTTCACCCCCGCCAAAGACTGTTCCATCAACTCGATAGGTTATGGCCTCGGCTTTCTGGGATGGTGATGGTAGATTTATCTCCATAAGGGACAATCAATGACACATACTATGTATCACTTCTGAGTCAGTTACGGGAAAATGTCAAACTCAAGCGCCGCGGAAAACCCAGCAAAGGTGTGTTGTTCCACCAGGAAAATGCCCACGTTTACGAACTTGTCATTGCCATGGCTACCATTAACGATTGTGGCCTTAAATTGATTGAGTATCCGCCTTATTTCACTTCGTCAGATTTTCATCTATTTCCATAACTGAAAATAGCCATTTCCGGTACCCACTTTCAGTTAGATGATGACGTCATACATGCAGTGGAGGACTTCTTTAAAAGTGGCATTAAGTCCCTTAAATATCGCTGGCAAAAAAATGTATCGATGCTGAAGGGGGTCATATTGAAAATAATGCAACCCTTACATGTAAGGCTCACAGCATATCAATCAGCCCTCGTATGTAGTATTGGTTATCATTCGTTTTTCAAAAGGGGCCTCCGTAGCCGAGTGGATAGAGCATCGCGCTCAAAATCACAAGGCCTCTCACCTCTCACCTCTGTCAGCGCGTGTTCGAATCTCGGCCGCGGCGTTATGTGAGCAAGTTTGCCAGTTTACTTGCGGAAGGTCGGTGGTTTCTTCCCAGGTACATTGTATCTGGGTTCTCTCCTCCACCAACAAAAACTGGACGCCACCAGATAACTGAAAAATTGTAGAGTGTGGCGGAAAGCAATAAATAATCAATCAATCAATCAATCGTTTTTCAAAAGGTGGACTTTATGTAAACAAAATATTTCATCAAGTCCTTTCTATACGTTAACCTCCATATGCGATTATAAAAATCAAATAATATTATTTTTTGGGTGATTGATGATAATAATCAAATATGTATGTTATAGTATGAAGCAAATATTATATTTAAAAGAAAACTACCCTCTTCTACCCCCTCGCCCCATATTATAAAAGACTAAGATAACAAACAATACTCGATCTCGTAATTACTCTGTTACTCTGGAAAATACAATGGGATGGGCAAACACGGTCCTCCGAACAACCTTTTTGTTCTAACACCTAAGACACCATTATGACCCAAACATTTAGAACATTACAATGTTACATTAGAACTTTAAAATGTTACATTAGGTCATTAATCTGTCGCATTAGAACATTACACTTTCATATTAAACGCTACATTTTTATATTAGGGCATTACACTGTCACAATAGAACACTACACTTTTACATTACAACATATACATTTTCATTAGAACAGGACTCTTTTACATTAGGACATTACACTGTTACATTGAACACTACTAGGAAAGTATAGTATTTGCGAAGTCCATTATGAACAGATGAAAATTCAAATTTCACATCAGTTTATTGATTTTTACGGAACTTTGTATCAAACAGAGTTTTCAAGAATTTCCTCTGTTATGAAACGTGAAGCCGACGAACAGCGATCAATGTCATAACTCCCACAAGAAATACAAAACAAAACGTTGGGAAACACGGACTCCTAAACATACCAGAGGTGGAATGGGGTTCCTTGGTGGAAGTAAGCGTCCCTGTCGACCGATCACACTCTCCGTGAGCCCTATATCTTGATCAGGTAAACGGAGTAATTCGTAGTCAAAATCAGTGTGTAAAGAATGGCCTAACGATGGGGATATACATCATATGGTGGTGATGATGGAATACTGCTACATACATATGGGAAGTTGATGATGAAGAAGTTGAAGTCATCCCGTATGGCATAAAGTTGAATTTTTAGTTTGCCGTTAACGTCTATGTTCAATAAAATATCTAATTACGAAGCAAATGAGGAAGACTGTATATATCTATATCTTTAATAAATAATCAGGAACGAGGAATTTTATATTTCGTCATCTAATGAGTTCATAAATATGAAACTCTTTTGTCACACTTGACTTACACTAACAAAGATTGTGTCTTACTTTCATAGTTGATTGAATGTTCATGCCTCCATGTCGGGGGAGGGGCAAATTATTTTTGTCATGTCTATACGAAACTTTGCTCTTAACTTTTAAAATGTGAGTGACAGGGCTCTTGTATTTGGTATGTACATTCCTTTTAACAAGACCTTTGGTATCAAAAGCTTTAAACATTGTTTATTATTTTTTGTTGCAGCCGCGGGTATAGTGTGTCACAAACACATCTTGTTTGCTTCTTTTTAACTGTTTAAATCACGGTTGTGGTGTTTTCCTTCTATAAAAAGTGTACAGAAATACCATTGAGCGGAACTATCATTTGCATATTTGTTTTCTTTTAAAAACTGCTGTGTAAATAAAGAACTAGAAAAATATTAATGGGTGGAACCATTATTTGTATACAATGTATATATTTTTTTAAAAAATGTGCTGTGTAAATAAATCATTGTACACCACCTAGCAATTTCAATCACTTTTTAAAAATAATTTTGAGCAAATTTTTATCATAAACACAAAAGGCAATTTTTTTGTCACTTAAAATAAACACTTCAATATATTTCCTTTTACCATTTTTATTCACGAAGCAACTGTCTATGATGTCAAAATGTCTAGTCTTTAATTTATCGTGAGCTATGGTCGCGTAAAGTGTTGTAAAATTATATGTTTTAATGATGTGAATTTAAGAAATGTTTTGTGATTTCAAAATCACTAAAAGTTCTTTAGACGTTTAAAGAATTCACATTTGATTTACATCACTTCTGGCATATATAATGACACAGTACGTTTGCAGTTTCTCATTCACAGCAATTAATATTTTCGTAAGGAGCAAAGATAGCGCTGTGATGGGCAACATCCATAATCATAGAATTCAGTCTATATTCTGGTTTGCAAAAATCCACATATGGACTAGTTTTGTACGAATATGATGTGGACCTAATTGTCTGTTGACGTAAGGTAAAAGCGAGTCAAGTGTGACATCGTGTATACTAGGTCTTTTATATGAACGGTGTCCATGGCTGCGTTTGCATCTATGTGTATCGTCACATTCACGTTATTTGCTAATGGACTAGTCAAATTTCCGACATTGGATATATTATCGTTGCATCCATATGGAAAAACAGTGCCTAAAGTTTTAATCCAGTGATTTGTCTACGGAAAGGGGTACTTATAGTAGGATAGTTTGCATGATGGTAAATTTTTTCCAGAGTCCTGGACAAGATGGACTGGTTTTGGGTCTTCTTAACAATACAGAGCAATCTTTAATTTGAGTAAACGAATTTCCATTTCTGTACCAAAGCTGACTATCTGACAACTGTACATACGATAAATGTTTAATATCCCAAAGGATAATTCTAGGGACACAAAGCATTCTGTTAGAGCCTGTGTCCCTTATAGGCTCCACAGAGTGACACCTTTTAATACTGGGGCGACGTGTCAGCCAGTATGTTATCTCTGTTATTTATATTCATGGAAGAACATATATCGAGCGACAAGTATCCTCGGGGACAGAGTGTCCAACAACAGAGATACATGCTCGAAAAGGTCAAGATAACAAACAGTATTCAATATCGTAATTCATATAGAAAGTTCAAATCAGAGAGATGGGCAAACACGGACTCCTGGTCATACCAGAAGTGGGATCAGGTGCCTAGGAGGAGTAAGCAACCCCTATCGGCAGGTCATACCCGCCGTGACCCCTATATTCCGATCTATAGTCAGAATCAGTATGCCAATAACGGCCTAACAATTGGTATGAAACACATCAGACAGCATTTGACTTAACGGTAAGCTGTACTGACAAACTAGATCGTTATAACGACCATCAAATTTGCAAATTGCTGGCTTAAGACAAGACTGTACAAACCCCTGTAACATCAACGTCTTTGTCGGTAGCCCGCCTCGATTTAAAAACTGATCATATGCAGAACAAGCTCTTGCGTATCGAATCAGTTGGGACCCATATGCAGGTGATGATGGAACATTGCCACATAAATAAGGGAATTTGACGATGGAGAAATTATAATCATCCCATTTTGTCATAAAGTTGAGTTGTTAGTTTCTCAACGGCATCTATTTTCAGTAAAATATCTAAGTACGAAGCAGAAGTGGAAGACTCTGTGGTATCTTTTATTTGAAGTTCACTGGGATATATCGAATCGACATATGAAACATTGAAATAAATATCTTGTATAGTATTCTGTGAGATGTCACTTTAAGAAATTTCTGATATGATACTCACCTGACTGAGCTTGAGTTACCTCCAACAAGACCAACAAGTAGAAGACTACTGTGATTCTCATGGTTTTGATAAGCTTTGAACTTCTCGTTTGGATGAGTCCTACAGAAGGTGTAAAGTCAAGAGTAAAAGAATGCGGAAACATGAACTGATTATTGTTCTTCGAAATAATAATCTTATGAAAGAAACTGTCAAGGAAACGTATGCAATTATTCTTTTGAAAAAGAAAAAGGATAGAAACTGATGTAGTTAATAGTTATCAATATGTACAACATTTGCGCTCACCAGTCAGCTGATTCCATATGTATTGTTGTGTTTCTAGTGAATTTGAAACTGTTCTTTGCTATTAAAATGTGCTTTTGTGAAAATGTGACTGTTGTGAAAATGACGGCTTTTATCATAACTTATTGCGTAACTGTGCTAAATATTGGGTTGATTTTACATACTCTATAAAGTAACCATCCACGGTTAACCCGGAGTGGTCAGTTTTGAAATTGTTGATTGATGTTGCATTTTGTTGATTGATATTGCATTTGTGTTAGTTTGCCCATATTTCGTGGCATCCAAAAAGTTCTTGCTGTATACCACGGCAAAATAAAATTTAAACTTGCTTTTTCTCTGTACAAATAAACTGAACCCGAAACAAACGCAATTCAAATTGACAATTCTAATGTTTATTACATTATTTCCTAATATGCATGATTTATTTCTGGAGATCATACAACTTGAAGGCTAATATTAAGAATAGCTTCAATCCCCAAAGTACGTACAAGGGCGAGTCGTTAAATAACCAGACTAACCGCCCTATAGTGTGATGCATTTAGATCAACGGTGTTCAAGTGCCATCAGCCCAGAACTGAAAAAATCAGGGTCCTTTCCATTGACCCACTCCTCAACTGCCGTCACGACTTTTTCGTCAGACCGGAAATTACGTCCACGAATGTCCTTTTTCAAGTTTGGAAATAGAAAGAAGTCGCTTGGAGCTAGGTCAGGCGAATAGGCAGGATGTGGTATTGATTTGTACTTGTTTTGTTCTACAGCACCCATTGCAACTTTGCAAGCGTGGACTCACGCGTTATCCTGCTGCAGGAAAACATTTTTAGAAAATTTACAGTGGCGTTTTTCATGAATGGCGGTTCTTAGCTGGTCTAGCAAGTTTGCATAGTACACTCCAGGTATTGTACTTCTCTTGGGTAAAATATCCAACATAATAACGCCGTTTGCGTCCCAGAATACTGAGGCCATCACCTTACCAGCAGATGGTTGCGTCTTAAACTTTTTGGCCTCGGGGATCCCGGCCCTACCCACTGAGGACTCTGACCTTTATTATCTGGCTCATAATAATGAACCCAAGTCTCATCTACGGTCAACATATGCAAAAGAAAATCATCTTTTGACCTAATACGCTTCAACAAGGCGCTTCATACTGATGCTCTGGTTGCCATTTGCTCATCGTTAATGGATTTGGAGACCCAAAGTGCTGGTAGTTTCCACATACCTAAACGATTATGTAAAATTGTTGAAACGCTACCATGTGAAATGTCTAATGCCTGCGCTCTTTATTTCACCTGAATTCGCCTATCAGAGTATACCAGATCCCGAACTGTCTTTGTCACACATTTCTTCGTCGGTGGCATCCAGTGGGCTAGCAGACCTGACTTCATCCTCTAAAGACGTTCTACTGAGTTTGAATCCCCCTAACCAGAATTTAACCTGAACGTAAGATGGTGTACAAGACCCATGAACATCGGCTATCTCATCGTGTATTTCCTTGCCTGTTTTACTTTTTGAATACAAGTTCCAAAATACAGCACGACACTCAGCTTTAGATGAAAATCATACCTTTGCATCACTAGCCATGTTTGACATTCAAAATCTTATTAAAGAATGGCTCGATATATGTGCAATTTTTTACCCAGGTATGAAACATGTATTGAAACAAGGCATGAAAATAGCGACTGTCTAGGTCAATCGGAAATGGGGTGGGCTGGTGACTTATTGACTGGCCATCGTACTACATTAATTCAAATGAAAAAAAATACAATCACATCAATCCCGCAGAAATGAAAACATTAATTCCGCAGAGACGGACGTACAATTCAAAAACCCATATCAGAACAGACTGCGTCTTGCGCAGCCTGTAGGCCTGATCTGAATAAATTTGCATGGCCTCCAGCGTACACATCAGCCTGTATTCTATGTACTTATGTGTTGGGGTGTTAAGTTAATGGATTACTAAAGTTAATACTGTTTGTTCTGTCATCTATTGAAACTCCAAATATTCTAATGTTCATGTTTGCCTTATTTGCATACCATCATAATAGTATATTTTATGAATCAATTTAGCAGCAACAATGCAAATTGCCTTGTAGGCATAGGAGGATTTAGGACTTCAGTTTAGAAGTCGCGGAAAAAATCAGAGACAAGGATCGCATTTAGGACAAAACCTCTGGAACGTCCAGATATTCATCTAGGAGAAGGGAATTCCCCCAAGTTAAGGTTCATAAATAATCGACGTCATTTTCAAAGCTATCCTGGAAAACCCTAGTTATATTCCACATTTAGGAATTAGCGTGTTTGACAGGAACTGCATATCTTCTATATGAAAATCTCTATTGTGTCATTTTTCTTTCATTCTGAAAGCAACCAATTTTGAAATGAGAGGGGAGGTGTTGTAACTCAAGTCCATATCATTACTATTTCCGTCTAAAAGAGGGGAGGAAATGAAGATCATCTTTTAAAACAAAAGGCCCATGAGCCACATATCTAAAGATTTTTCATGTTCTTGCGTAACACTTTGATTCCCTATGGTGGCCCCATCCTATATGGAGGGGGAATGCATGATTTGAATAATCTGCACTATGTCAGGACGCTGCCTTGAAAATTAAAATTTTTCTGGGCAGTGGCTCTTGAGAAGATGATTCTTAAAGATTTTTTTCCTATATAGTCGCATGTAAAACTTTGATTACCTATTGTGGCCCCAATCTACCTTCGGTGTCCATGGTTTTGACAAATGTGAATCTGCACTATGTGAGGAAGCTGCCATGTAAATTTAAACCTTTCTGATCCAGTGGTTCTTGAATAAAAAAAAAATTCCCTTGATATTTGCATATAAAACTTTGATCCCATATCTTGGCCCCACCCTACTTAAAGGGTCTATAATTTAAAAAAACTCCATGAATCTGCACTATTTCGGGAAGCAGTCATGTAAATTTGAACTTGTCTGACCTAGTAGTTCATGAGAAGAACATTTTAATAGATTTTGACTTATATATTCGCATGTAAAACTCTTATTCCCTATTCTAATCCTCGGGGGCCACAATTGTAACAATCTTGAATCTACAATACGTCAGGGAGCTTCGATGTAAATTTGAACTTTTCTTGCCCAGTTTTAAAGATTTTTCCCTGTATATTCTCATGTACAACTTTCACATACTTTATATGTTTATATTCTCACGTAACACTTTGATCCCCTATTTTGACCCCACCCTTCCCCCAGGGACTATGATTTGCACAAATATTAATTTGCTTATTCAGAAAGCAGCCATGAAAATTTGAACTTTTCTGGCCCAATGGTTCTTGAGAAGAAGATTTTAAAAGATATATTTCTATATATTCGCATGTAAAACTCTGATTCCCTACTGTGGCCCCATCCTACCTCCGAGAGCCATGCTTTTAACAAACTTGAGTCTGCATTATGTCAAGAAGATTGTCTGTAAACTTGAACTTGTCTGACCCAGTAGTTCTTGAAACGATCTTTGAATTACCCCCACCCTATTTTAGCATCTTCGTGATTATCCCCCTTTTAAAGGGGGCATGGACCTTCATTTGAAAAAACTTGAATTCCTTTCACAAAGTTTGATTGAAATTGACATACTGGTTCTGGAGAGATTTTAAAAATTGTCAGTGTATTTTATTATTTCCTCTTGTAGAAGGGCGTTGTCCCTCATTTGAACAAACGTAAATCACCTTAACCCAAGGATATATTTTGCCAAGTTGAAATTGGCCCAGTGGTTCTGGAGAAGAAGATGAAAATGTGAAAAGATTACGATGACGATGACGTCAACAAATGACAACGGAAAGTTTTGTTCAGAAACGTTCGCTTGAGCCTTGGGAGGGGAGCTGCACTCAACTCAACTATTTTTCAGTTATCTGGTGGCGTCCATTTTTATTGGTGGAGGAGAGAACCCAGATACAATGTACACGGGAAGAGACCACCGACCTTCCGAAAGTAAACTGGAAAACTTTCTCACATATATCGGCGCGAGCGAGATTCGAACCCGCGCCGACTAGAGGTGAGAGGCCTTGTGATTTTGAGCGCAATGCTCTAACCACTCGGCCACGGAGGCCCTCGAAAGCCCCATGAAATCATTTGTGTAGATAAAAAGAAAAAATCGCGGTAGGTGGAGGAGAGAACCCAGATACAGTGTACCCGGGAAGAGATCACATTTGCAAAACGACACAAATCACAACACTGGTACTTAAGCTGTCCTTTCATTCGCGAGCAGACTTCTGTTCACACAAATGTTAACTCAGGACCCCAATTATAATGGGATAAAATCTAAATTATAAGCATAGCATCAGCAAAGCATTATAAACAGCATAAATGCAGCGTTGTAGAAAGACTCCTGAATCGTTCCTAAAAATCATTACCAAGGATTTCTATCTTGGCTTAATGTGCAATAAGAAAACATATATGTCATTTCATGATTGATTATTTGATTGATTGATTGGTTATATATTTTTTAACATCCCGCTGAAGAATCGTTCACTCATATGGAGACGTCAGCATTACCGGTGAAGGACTGCGAATTCAGACCTATGCTCGACGCTTATCACCTTTGAGCAGGGAGGAATTTTTAACGTGCCACACCTGCTATGACACGGGGCCTCGGTTTTTGCGGTCTCATCCGAGGGAGCGTCCCATTTAGTCGCCTCTTACGACAAGCATGCCATTGGGGCACTGAGAACCTATTCTAACTCGGATCCCCACGGGGAGCCATTTCATGACCTAATGAATAAGTGGCACTCATGGTTGTAATAAGTAAGGTTTCTTTAACGTTCCAAAGCCTCTAGGGATACGGAACCTCCGTTTTAAGGTCATATCCGAATATTCGTTTTCGGAGCAAGCGTCCTAACTACTAAGATGCCATGAAATCTGGTAGAAAAACTGCAAAATAAAGATTGTAGTGATACATATTATACTCACGCTAATTCGGTTATAGTCTGATGTAAGATTTCTCAACCCGATTTCCCTAGGCACTCAAAGTCACGTGAAAACTGCAGCGATTCACGCAAGCGGCTGCGAGGTACACTGCGTTATTCGCAATCGCACATTCTCGGATCTTTTTGGCCAGCGGTAAAACGTCGTACTTCCAGTGAACGTTATGCATTCGAGGCGCCTTTTCCGAACTTGTCGGAAAGATCCGAGGAGATGCGTTGTACACTTTATATGGCCCCGATCTCTGGATTTGATTTCAGTATTAAACAAATGAATATCCCAGTCAATGGGACCAATAAATATGAGTTACCATACCTAAACGTCAGAAAAAAAAAACCCCTAAACATAGATGTTTTGATGGATCCAGTAAATGCTCTACCGGGTCCCTATATTTGCTCCTCACGAAAATATTAACAGTTGAGAAGGAACTTCAAAAGTATTGTGCCACAATATATCCCAGAAGTGGTGTAAATCAAATGTGGATTCTAAAAAATTCTAAAGAACATTTAGTAAATTTGAAATCGCAAAACTTTTCGCAAATCAACAACATCAAAACTTTCCACAACCATTCCTTACGACAAATTAAAAACTACACTTCTTGACATTAAAGACAGTTAATTCGTCAACAAAAATGGAAAAAAGAAATCTTCATATGAAGATTCGTGATCAGTCATTCAAAATTGCTTTGTTCAATGTCACTTTGACTCTACTCACAAGTACTCTGAAGTTGATGTTAAAAAGATGCTGGAGTTCCTCAATTAACGATATCTAAGTGAATAGGTCTTCCACAATCTTGTGGGATCCAGTTAATGTTCTACTAAGCTTCTTTCATTGCTCTTCACGAAAAATATTAACAGATGTGAAGGAAAAACGTTAAACGTATTGCGCCACAACATGTCCCACGGGTGGTGTAAATCAAATGTGGGTTCTAAATAATTCCGAAGAACTTTTTGTAAACTTGAAACCAAAACTTTTCTTTAATCAACAACATCAAAAGGTACGATTTTTCAACTCTTTACATCAAAAATTAAAAACTAGGCTTTTTGACATCATATGAGGGCAGTTCCATATGTATTGTGTATTGTTCCACAGCGCGATAACGCTTTGCACGATTTCGTAGATGATGATACTCTTCAATAGCATTTAATACCTTTCCAACGGTATAAACACAAGCCTTCAGCTCCATATAGTTTTAAACGTATGGTCATTTCAATAGAGCCAGTCAATAACCTCTGTAGTAAATTGGTTTGAAATTGAAAGTGATGGCAAGTACACGATATTGCTGTTGGCATATCGCTATAGCGGGTGCATGTCATTTCCAAGCGTATTTTGAAAGTACAAAAGATTTCTGTCAGATGGATACAGCCATATATTGACAGATGACCAAAAACGGGTACAAGTACAAGTACAAAGCGCTAAGCAATTGCTCAAAATGATTCCCAAATTCAGTCAAAGACAATTTGCAAATATTGTTACTGTGGACGAAACATGCGGTCACTATTTCGAACCAGTAAGAAAAATTGAAAACAAATTATGGCTAACTAAACACGGTAGGAGGCCTGTAGTTACCAAAAGAACCATAAGCACAAAGAAAGTTCTTTATTGCATACTCTTCTCAAGTGATGGTATAGCCGTACAACTTCCGGTTCCGAAGGATGAACATGTTACAGGTAGGTATTACCGCGATGTTGTACTAAAAAGGCTCAAGAAATATTATCATAAACGTCGGGATTTAGGCAAGTTCGTCTAATTCATGATGATGCTCAATCATATATATCTGAGCTTGTGAAGTCGTTGATTTTAAAACTAAAATGGATAGTTGTTCCAGTTTTCACATTAATGATTGTTGTCTGTATGTTTTGTCTTAAGTTGAAAACCTCATCTTTAAATTCCTAAAAATCATCAGCTCTATTTCAGTTTCCTGCGCTTGGCGGATCTTAATATATCTAGTAAACAAATAAAACATCCGTTTGCCCTCAAATGAATGAATGTTTACCAACTTACGGCATTTCTAGAATTATATTTGCTAGTGTTTATATGCTTACATGTGCGATTAAGAATCAGTTTTATGCTTTTTATTCTAGCGATGGCGAAAGTTTCATGTTGAAGTCAGTCAATGTTCATATTCAATTGAACTTCCCAGTTGCGACAGAACGATTATTGATCTTTTTTTTTTTTTTTTTTTAAAATACATCATTTATTACAACTCTTACAGAAATAAATGTGGTCATTATTTATTATTTATTAAGCCCCGTGGGGATCCTGGTTGTTAGAATAGATCTTCAGTACCCCTTGCTTGTCGTAATAGGCGACTAAATGGGGACGGTCCTTCGAATGAGACCGCAAAAACCGAGGCCCCGTGTCGCAGCAGGTGTGGCACGAAAAAGATCCCTCCCTGCTCAAAGGGCATAAACGCCGAGCATAGGAATTAATTTTGCAGTCCTTCACCGGCAATGATGACGTTTTTACATGAGTGAAAAATTCTCGTTAAACAATAAATAATCAATCAATTATTTATTACCATCCAATTAGAAATATGTTTTGGATTACATGTTAGGTATAGAATCCTTCAATACTATTGTCAACATAATGTGCAAAATCTTGTAGGTATTAACAATTTTGCTCTTATAGAAATGTTATAAATTTAAGAGCAAAATTTATCGTGGAGATTGGTTTTTTTTTCTCTCTCTCGTTTATCCTATCACATCGTGCAAGTATAAGGAATGAGAGTACCAAATCCCCGGATGCGTATCCCGGACGCAGTTTACCCAAGATTGAGCGGAGGTATAAATATTTAGGTGTGGCGTGATTGGCTAATCAAGAGTGAAATTATTTGAAATTGAGAGAAATAATATGGAAGTTTAAATTAATTGTCGGGATGAAAAATTATCGGACAAAATCGAGAAAGGACTGAGTAAATTGCTATGGTAGTGGTGTGTTTGAAATGAAAGGTGTAATTTACTCTGCAGATTGTTGTAAAAAAGTACAAATATGACCTATAAAAGCAACTGGACCCTATATATTTTTTGTCGTGTTTTATTAGCACTTGGAATGAACATGGAAATCTTGGCGGTCATTTATCTAAAATTAATTTCTTTAATTAGTGAGAGGACCAAATGTTAGTATTGAGGTCTATGGAGAAATGAATTGGTACTCCTTTTCCTTAATATCGTATCGGACAGGAACACATATACAGTTTAAAACCCCATATCAAGACAGACTGCGCTCTTACTCGGCCTGTAATTACGGTATTTGCCGGATTCATTTCTTTAAAAATCCGCATAGTTTATGATGAGGAACTGTACTAAATTTCAGTTATGCACACCAAGATACTCCGTGCCATATGTTGAATGCTTGATCATCGCATTGTTATTTTCCTAGTGGAACAGATGGAATAGTAGTATTAAGAGTAAGCTGTACATCAATCATGTGACATAATTTGGCCCCAAGATCATTAAAATAAATGATATCGAGAGAGATCTTCACTGATGAAACCTTTTATCTGTCTCTAGGGAAAGGAAAACGAACAGTGAAAAATCTGACCTACGCACTGCCTTTCTTGCTCAAACACTGGTAAACTACAGAAAAAGAAAAACAATCAACAAACAAGCATCGGTTTTAAACATATGTAATATCCCAGTCAATGAGATGAATATTAATTGCCGTACCTATACTGGATTCCTAAACTTCACAAAAACCCTCACAAACATAGATGCATTGCTAGATTTAGTAAGTGTTCTACCAAATCCCTATGTTTGCTAGTTACGAAATATTAACTGCTGTAAAGGAGAAATTTCAATCCGATTGTGCTACAGCATATGTCAGAAGTGGTGTAAATCAAATGTAGATATTAAAAGTTCTAAATAACACTTGAAATCACGGAAGTTTTCTAAAATTAACAACATCAACACGTATGACATTTCAACAGTTTATACGACCATTCCTCACATTAAATTAAAGACCAGGCTTTTTTTTCATCATAGACAGTTGCTTTTCAATGAAAATGGAGAAAGAAAATAATTATATCTAGTGATCAGTCCTCCAAAAAATTATTTTGTTAAACACCACTCTGACTCTACACACAAGTACTCTAACGTTGATATCAAAGAGATGCTAGAATTTCTCATTCATTACATCTTAAAACAATCTATTGGAATTCCCATGGACAAGAATTGTGTTCCTTTATTTGCTGACCTGTTTTTATATTCTTATGAAGGAGAATTCATTCAAAAGCTTCTAAATGAGAAGAAAGTCTCTTGTTCTGGGCTTCAATGCAACATTTAGATTTATCGACAACATGTTATCTTATTATCAATAATCATTTTCATTACTACATCGATTCGAAACATCCCACTGAACTCAAATTGAAAGACACAATAAACTCTTTGAAATCTAATTCAGATTGGGATATTTTATTGGAAATAGATAGAACGGCAAACAAACAACTCAATTTGATGACAAACGGGATGATTTCACCTTCTCCATCATTAACTTCCCTTATTTATATAACGATATTCCATCATTATCTGAATGTGGTATTTATGTCTCTCAAATGATTCGAAACACAAGAGCTTGTTTTGCGTATCATAAGTTTTTAAATCGAGCCAGGCTATAGAGCATTCTGCAATTTTTTTGTCTTTATAACGATCAAATTATCAGTACTCTTATAATCCAGTCAAATTAGCCCAAAAAAGGGTCAAACTTGCAACTAATTGCAAAAGAATTGTTTTCAATGATTTTGACCTCGCTAATATGTGTACTAAAACATATAAAAAATCTAATGTTTCAGTTGAAGTGGAAATACCATTTTTTGGGGTTCAAAAACAGAGAAAAAGAGAAAAAACGACAAAAACTGGAAATTAGCTTTCCATCATTACCTATAATAAGAATGCAGTTTCTTGATTGGCATTTATAAATTTTTGTAAGAAATAGAAATTGTAAAATTTCCATGTAATAATTGCACCTTTAAGAGGCTTTTTTGGAAAAGGGGGGGGGGGGTAATTTCAGTGAACAGACCATGGAAATCAGTTTGTTTCTTCTTCTTCCTCCGTGTTCCTTGTTGAATTGGAACAACTTGTTCCTCTACAATGGCCACATCCAATAGTACATTCTAGGCCATGTTTTCGGCACGTACACCTCTTTGTGTCACAATTTACCTTGCAATTACAGTGGATAATATTCAGAAGACGATTGGGAGCAGGCGGCAAAGTGTTTTTAAGCGGCATGCATTTGCTATCATCAGTGACTGTCCATCCCCAATCAAGTGGGTTCAGATCAGTGCCATCTAGTTTTATCCACTGCTGACACTGATAGTATGACCTTCTAGAATGCAGAGCCGCAGAATCAGATGTTGGCGGGAGACTCTGTACCTGAACGCACTTATTGTTAGTGATAGCCTTATTTGTGTATAAGCGCAGTCTCAGAAGATCCAGTCCTTCGCACAATACTCCCCCATATAGGCTAGCAATAATCTGTTCGCCGCTCGTTACAACAGTTTCCAGATGGTTTCCAGGCTTTAAGAATTCCTCTATTGCCATTGTAACATTGTTTGTTTTCGAAAGCTTCTTTAAAGCAACACCTTTTCCTATCCCAAATAGGCGGGAGGTTGTATCGCATCCCGTGATTGCGTGTACTACTGGCAGAATTTTGCACTTGTGCATACCAAGCATCCGCTTTGTTTTTTGTATGTCCCAGTGCCTGCACTTATTAGAAAGTTCAGATCGGAAGTAAATGTTGTATCCATCCAGTGATGCATGGTAGCAGAGGAAAACAAGAAGATCAGTGTCTTCGCCAATGACAACGACTTGTGTTGACTGAGCACATGCTACAGCTGTTGAAATGATGAGACAATCTGCATCTTCCTCTGCAAGGATGACCGTGCATTCATTTTTCCGAAGTCTTTGGGCAAGAAGACTTATGAAACGAGACTTGTTGTTATTTGTGAGAAAAATTTCTTTTTTAGATTTGAAGGTCATATCTGAAGTAAATGTTACATCAGGGGACATGATGCCCTTTGAACGTCGAAGATGAGCCACGTCTTTGGTCGAGGGTTCACTGGAATATCCATCAAATACAATAGTTGGTCTCGAGTATCTTCTAATAATATACTCAACATACAACTGACATATAGCATTGAATGACATGCCTTTTGTCCATGGGATACGCTGTAGCAAAGAACCGCCATCCAAAACAAAATGTACATCAAGCAATTCCTTCTCTGATACAGCACAATCGCCCATACTCCAAATTGCATCTGAAATTTGAGGCTTAATTGCTGCTCTTGGAAGTCCTGAGGGTTCAAAGATCGATGATGGATGCGTTGATAATTCATATTTGAAGATATTTGCAATATCTTCAACAGATTCTCTAGATGAAATTGCCGTTAGTCTTTGAAAAAGCACTTGGGGATCAACCTCAACTCTGCCTTCCTCAACCGTGATAGATGTTTTAGATGACATAGTTAACACCTGCATTGATTTTTTGAAGGAAAAATCAAAAATATTCTGACCAACCATAGAGTCAATGATCTTTTGTCCACATGCTAATGCATTATGAGCGTTGATATTATTGTCTGCATTCACACCGGTGTCAATATTTCGAAGAGGGATGCTCTCAGTAAAAGGGTCACGGTCTCGTAGGTATGATATAACTTTAATTATATCTTGTTTGTCCCTTTCTTGGCGAGAGGTTGAAGATTCCTTGTGCTGCTCACTTGTGTGGTAGCCAACATTTGTCAGATTCTGCATTGCCTCATTTACTGCTGCACAAGAAGGCATGGACAAAAGCCACTGCGACCGCTGTACCTCTGTCATTCCTCGACCTCTCGTTAAACCACCTGATGTTTTCACACTTCTCATTAATGCCTGCTCAATGACAAGATCACACGACAGACCCGCCCAATACCTCTCACGTCTTCTCAGTACATGATAACCTTCCATGAACTTGCTGTGTACATCGGGATGAGCTTTTTGAAGATTGATCATTGACATGACATAGATGTATGCTGACTTTGCATACATATTATGCCCAGCTGCAGCAAAATAGGGAAGCATTGCGTGTAGAGTTTGTATATGGAGTAATCAATTGCCTGTTCTTTCAGCTGTGATAAAAGCTTTTAAGAGACTTATCATTTCTAAGTACTGAAGCCAAAGGGCTGCTGTTCTGAAGCACTTGAGAGAGGATTTTGTGTCCGCAAGTTTCCCCAGTACTTGTGTAATGGTAGAATTATTGCACACGTCTTGTGCAGTAGCATCTCCCTCTAGCAACTGGTCACACAAGGCAGCAGCTTTCTTCAGCAGATGATCTTCCTCCAGTTGGGCTGTGGAAACGTCTGCAGATTGAGTAAGGACGTGATCAGGGGCCTCTGTGTCAATGGGTGTTACAAGATAACCTGAAGATATATTTTGGGGCATATCATTATCAGGCAATTCGGCACCAAAGGTTTTAGCCACGAGCAAGGCATGACGGGCTGTATCAACTAGAAAATGGGCACGGGTTGCTCGAGCTACTGCATTTCCACTAAGAATATGGCCAACTGCATTTGACGCATATACAGTCTCTGAAACTTCCTGCAATCCCGATTCTCTCATAATGCGCCCCATACATCCTAAAAAGCTCATTTGTGTGTGAAACCCACCTAACCTGAGTATAATGGAGCTTAAGTCTTCACACTGTGACTCATGAGTGACAATTGTAACTGCTTTCATGTAGAGAGGCTAGTCAAATGTCAGAATTGGAGTTGTACCATATTTTCTAGCTTGGCGAGACACAAACTTCAGTGTAGAGTAGATACATGACATATCGCTTGCGTCCATATATATCATCGGCAGAAAGGTGATGGTGGACTTCCCAGGGTAATCTCCATTTTGAGTACACTGCATCAGTCCTGACCAACTTGGAGTTGGAGATCGAAGAGGCCATACAGCCTTTGAAAGAAGATCTAAACTCAAAGATGGATCTGGTACTTTCTGTTCTTTATTAATTTTGGCGAATTTCATCTGCAGTGACGATTTAGGTGGTTGCTTGTAGAAATGTATATTAATTTTCCCAGCAGTGACCAGGTCAGCCGATGAAACGTTCAGTTTAGGGACCGGTTTGCTAACCTTTTTACCAGGTGTAGAGCCTACAATAATGCCCATGCCATGGAATGTACCATACCCATCAAGTGTGCGCACATTGTGATCCACGTTGTCTGCAACGAATTGCAGAAATTGTCCATTTTCATAGCTTGGAATATCTGTTCCTTGTGAAATGGCTGCACTTGTTTCAAAACGTTGTATCTCCGAATATGAGGAACAAAATCCTAAGGAATTCAACGTATCAATAAGAAATTTTGATGAAAAATGGTGATGAAGCTGCACTCCTAAACCTATTTGTAGTGGTGCAATATGCATACATGGCTTAGCCATCTGCATAATTGTCTGTCCAATCAATGCAATTTTCAAGTCAGGGTCCTTTTCTCGGACGAGAATTTTCAAAAAAGTTTGAAGACTTTCAGGAACGTACTGAAGATTCTTTTCAAGTGATTCAATATCTGACGACAAAGGGTACAGATCAGAAGCTAGATGAAGGGACAGGATATCAGATTTTATCAACTTAGCAGCAGTTGTAATGATGTTGAGCTTCTCCAATGTCTGGTCCACTGTTTTAGGCCGATTGTAGAAGCTCTGAAGAATTGATCTTGCCGTTTTCCGTACCGTTATTACAGTTGATTTTCCTTGTTCTTCTGTCATGATGATTTCATCCCCAAAACGCTCATACAATTTCTTTTTCAAGTAAACAGACGAGTATGCATCATCACCACAGTGGTCCTTCATTTTAGCAACAAGATCTAACAGTTGATGTTGTTTGTCATCATTCTCCTGCAGATAATTCACCACTTTAAGAAATGCGTCAGTAATATCACTGTCAACAGGTCTGCCTCTCTTGGCTTCCGTCGAAGAGGGTGAGAATATTTTAGGTATGTGTTTGCCTGTGCGAAAATTTACGTTACAAGTTTGATGATAGATGGCATCAGCAGCATGCAAATCATTTACAGCTTCTAGTCTACCATAAATTTGGTTTGCCCAAGCGTCTTGTCTTGTAGAACAGACGGATTTTATACAAGCCTGAAAATCATGAGTTCGCACAGGAAAAACATCATGCCCTCTTTTACTTGATTAAGTTTGGCAGTTTGTCCACAAAAGAGGCAGTGGTCACGGAATGAAAAGGTCTGTTTTGATCTAAGAATTGGTGTACTATCAGCAGGAGGAATTGGCTTGCTTTGTTCTTTTTCCCTCAGATATTTGCTAATTTCAATCGCATTTGTAAATAGACGCCTACATTCGGTGTGCACATATTGCCCAGGATGCGTGCGAAGATTGCTACCCCTTTTCTCAGCAGCAGTATTGATACCTGTGCTACCCTTGCCACGAAGACAAACTAGACCATTCTTGTCCCCCGATTCACAAATTACACAGTCTTGTAATCTTTCCATATTCAACACAAGGTTAGAACAGATATAATTAAAATGGAAGAAATTTTCTACTAACACAACATAAAAGGTTAAATTAAATTGGTATCGTATTAGTTTTGCATATTACAGAAACCGCATTCAAGTTGCAACTAATAGCGTCACTTCAGGAGAAAGATTTACTCCGTCGGATGGGACGTTAAAAGGCGCCCCGTGTACCCCAATCAATAACGAGAAAGATGGCTTTGTAACGCGAATGGGTGTCCTTACATAGAAAATAGAAATAAGCAGTGCAGTATAGAAAAAAGCCTTTTCACTTTCTTACTTATTAATTTTACCTTGAAGAAATGATGCTTTGCGACTATTTAGTTTAAAAAAAATGTTATTTTCCGTTACATTACGGCACCTTTCCCAAATTTTGAATGAACCCAGTAGGCCTATACGTCTATATGACGACACGTGTTGTGACTTTACCAACCTGTTTTTTTTCTAAACTTTTGAGAAGCTTTAGAACGTCTCGTTTGCAAATAAATTTATAGTATTACACCTAGGCTATATTGATTCAAGCGCTTACACGCGTGTATGAACATATGTCATAAAATTCGAGCAAAGACTTTGATCAATGTCTACGTAATGATAATGTATACGTCACGATTTCGGTGAAAGCACGCTATGATAGCGCAGCGGTGACATAAAACAAAGGGAGCTAACAGCAAATTTGATGCATCAAAATATATTATTTCTGCACATTAGATAAAATTAGATTTTTTATATGTTGTTTCACTGATACTAAGGAATACTTTGCAAAAAAATTATTTCTTTTGCAATTAGTTGCATGCGAAATCGTAAATTGACTGGACTATTAATTATGTATTCTCTATAGGATTTATGAGATTGATCACTTTTCGTTAGCTTTTGCTTTCATCAATTTATGTTTATTTAAATCCTTAATCTTAATTTGGGTTTCATTATAGTTTTTGAACAGTAGTATACGGTTTCATCAATATCTATCATCTATCAATATATGGTTATACAGTCTCTCCCATAAGTAAAATTTAAAAAATATAAAATAAAAAAACAAAAAAAAAAAAAACAAAACAAATAAAAAACATTCAAAAATAAAATAAATGGAATGAAATAAAATAAACGCAAGAAATTTGGAAGAACCATATTTCTTAGAAACGTATAAACGTTGTATTGAAACATTATATACAGTAAGAGTTAAGCTCTGTCAAACTGAGACAACACGTATCCAGTAGACACTTTCAATACGGGACATTTGCGATACGGATCCAATTTGACTTTTATCGCGCACTGAACGTAATTGTAGGGCATGTCACTACCGGAAATTTTACAGTTCCGTATTAAAAAGAAGCGCAATTATTTCAGAGTCATCTAATAAATACGACCGAAATATATAATACATTTTTTAACGTTAATGTGTGGGTTAAGATTAATGAATTGGTTTGCAGGGAAATACTCCGAAATATATCACACGTTGCCACTATAACCTCTGGTAATAGATATGCCTAACTGATATGATCAATCGTTTTATTATAGAAATAAATGGGTGTTTTCCAGAGTTGTAAATATACTATAAAATAAGTTCAACCATTTCATCAACACCATTGAAAGTACAGTTTCCACGAAAGTGGCAAGGTAAGATAAGTATTATATTACTATGCATAAATGAGCCTTGAAATTAACGTATAAATGTTTCTTGATATAACAATCAAGGATGCGAAGTATTTGTGTAAATATGGCATAACTAGTACACGAATTGACATTGTGATTTTTATTTTTGCTAACTTATTTCTTTCTAGCTTTTTTTTTTCTTTTCTTTTTTTGACGTTTTCTATAGGAATTATAATTATGGTAACCAAATGAAAAACGCATTTAAAAGAAGCTCTGTTATAGATATAAATGTACATGCTTTTATCAACATTCTATACGAACATTTGAATTCGATCAGATTTAAACGTAGTCAGATTTCCTATTTACTTATTTTTACCCGAGTTGGATAATAATGGCCCCATTTAGAAATATTAATGTTCATGGAATGTTGCATATTGAATTAAGAAACGCGAAACAGTGAACGACGTGCGGATTGTTGGCGGACCACGTTCGGTGATAAACGAAAGGAATGGATAGGGAAACGGATTAAGAGAACCACGTTGGGCAATGGAATAAAGTGTATGAGTTAATTTCATGTTTGAGAGAAAATCATTTTTCATAAGACCTTCATTATTGTAAAAAAAAAAAGTCTTCCTCCCCTTTAAAGTTTTAATATAAATATAAACGGCATTAAACAATCATCATTTCCCCTTGCATGAATAGGCCAGTTCTTCGAATTGTTGTTTGTTGCTTTTCGCCACACTCAACAAATTTTTCAGTTATCTAAACCCAGATACAATGTACCTGGGAAGAGACCACCGACCTTGCGAAAGGAAACTGGCAAACTTTCTCACATATATTGGCGCGAGCGAGAATCGAACCCGCGCCCACTAGAGTTGAGAGGCCGTGTGGTTTTGAGAGCGATGCTCTAACCACTCGGCCACGGAGGCCCCCAATTCTTCGATAACACCAGAGTATATATATATATATATATATATATATTCTATCAGAAATTACTATTTCATGCAGTTTAACGTACCAATGTTTTGATATGGATGGGGAAGCTGAAGGCAGTCCATATTCCGTAAATTCAGTCCATTTTTGTCGTAGTTTAGAAACTGATAATGCACAGAACTTGTTGTCGTCTATCGAATCAGTTGAAAGACATAAACACCAAATGCAGGTGATAATGCAATGTTGCTACATAATATGAAAAAGCTGAATTCATCCCATTTGTCATAAATTTGAGTTGTAAGTTTGATTTGCGTCACATATAGCATCTGTTTTCAATAAAATATCCAAATATGAAGTAGATTCCGAAGACTCTGCGATGTCTTTCATTTCGAGTTCCCTGGGAGCTATGTAATCAACACACGAATGGGGCATCCGTGGCCTAGTGTGTAAAGCATCGCGCTCAAAATCACAAGGGGTCTCACTTCTAGTCGGCGCGAGTTCGATTCTCGCTCGCGCCGATATATGTGAGAAGGTTTGCCAGTATACTTTTGAAAGGTCGGTGGTCTCTTTCCGGCTACTTTGTATCTGGGTTCTCTCCTCCACCTACAAAAACTGGACGCCACCAGATAACTGAAAAATTGTAGAGTGTATGGAAAACAACAAAAATCAATCAATCAATCAATCAATCAAAAACACACAAATGAAAATGAACATTATTAAACAAATGAAGTGTAATATATATTGTATATCTAAGTGGTGGGTTGAAAGTCCCATCAAATGCTGAAGCTTTTTAATAATCTGTGCCTCATTAGATTCTAAAAATATGTCGGTTGATAAAGGAACAAAATTCGTGCCCATGGAAATTCCAATAGATTTTTGGAAGACTTTATCTCCAAAAAACCGCATAGATATTGTTAGTTCATAAATTAATAGATTTATCCAAGATTCCTGATATAATCACATGTTACGTACTTCTCAAAATGCTTGTTCTTTGTATGGCGCTGCATATGCTTATGTACTCAATTGATTAATTGTGTTCAAATTGAAACTAACGAAGAAGAAAAAACCTCAAAACCATTGATTCTGCTTTCTTAACTTTAAAATCGATCGACTTACATATTGATTGTACATTAAATGTATAAGGGAAATATTTGGAGTTTATACAATGTATCAAATGATGAGAATTGAATAGCTTTTTACTGATTGTGTTAATACCTATGTCAGTTGTGGAGAAATTATTAGGCACTCTAGATGCATTTACTATAAAGTAGTCCATCTGACACTGAATGTAACAGATAATAATCAACCCTGAGGAATACGAGGTAAGAATCCTATAAAAAAGTAGGGCAAAGCAAACTCCCGAAAGCATCAGGTGGGATCGGGTGCTTAGGAGGAATAAACATCCCCTGCCGACTTGCCCTATCAGCCGTGTGATCTCTTTCTTGATCAGCTAAATCGAGTAATATCATCCGTAAAATCATCATTTAAACGACGGACAACTAGTGTGGAACACGTCAGACATCATTTGGTTTAATGACTGATTGTATATGCTAGATCATTATTACGGATATAAATTTTAGGAAATGCAAAATAGAACTGTTGAAAACCCTGTAACATCAATTTATTTCTCAATTGTCTGCCTCCATTTAAAATTAATTACACATAGCACATGGATTTACTTCAAGACAAGGTAATACATTTTTGTAATTGATCAATACAGTGCAATTGACATTTGTAAGGTTTGGTTATGTTTAAGTCATTTTGTTTTAGGCAAAACAGTAATGAAGACACTGGTGTTTGCGCTCTTTACACTGATGTTTATTGGAATGTCAGATCAGTGGAAAAACCAATTTGACAAACCACTCAACTTCCACTGCCCCACCAAAAGTGCCATTACTCACATCGTATCCACTCATGACAACAAGAAAGAGGACAGGATATTCGATTTCCACTGTACACCCGTTCAGGAAATCTCTGGACGTGTTTCTTGCACATTATCGGGTATTTTAGCATTAGCAACAACGTTTGATGAGTATATCTCTTATTTTTTCTCTCTCACTACATGATTACAACTATCGAAGTATACTTTCCAAAAGAAAACTCTGTATTTCTAAAACCTTCACATTTCTGTGGTAAAAAGAAGAATTCATTAGTACCATACACGAGTATATATTCTCCAGGTTATGTGAATGGCTGGGACGCGGACATCCTATATACATGCCCAGACGGAGGTTACCTAAATGGTGTCTCTAGTATCCACAACAACAAAAAAGAAGATAGGAGATATAAATTTAAATGTTGTACTCCACAGAGAGGTAGGACTAACAACCTGACATTCCATATTATATAAAAGATAAACTGAACGATATAAGATTAGCTTCCAATGGCTATCGTTCACCAATGTGAAATATTATCAATGTTAATAGTTAAAATGATAATGATGATCAAGATATTGTGGGTTATAACAATGATGATCAAAAAATTATAGGCTATTACCACAAAAACTGCAAATGGACTGGCTGGGTGAACAACTGGGATGCGTTTTTCTCATACTTTGTCCCTCATAGCTATATTATCAGAGGAATTAACAGCATCCACAACAATAAGAAAGAGTGAGTAATTCGTGACACGAAATTGTCGTTATCAAGTACACAATAGCATGAAAGAAACACACACACAGACACATACACACACACACACACACATACACACACATACACAGACACACACACACAGACACACACACAAACAGACACACACACACATTCACACAAACACGCACAGATATACGCACACAGACACACACACACAAACACACAGACACACACAGACACATACACAAACACACACACACGCACAGACACACAGACACATACACACACACACATGCACACAGACATACACACACAAGCACGCACACACAGATACATACACACACAGACACACACACACACACACACACACACACACACACACACGCACACACACATACACACGCACACAGACACACACACACGCACGCACACACACACAGACACATACACACACAGACACACACACACATAAACACACACATATACACACACACATACACACACACACGCGCGCGCGCGCGCACACTCTTCGTTATTGTATGTACCGTGAATAGGTAGACAAAATGTGTAGCAACTTATCAATTCACTGTACTGTAAATTGTATGCACGACACACGCTCTATCATTAGCTGTAGTAAGTACACGTTACATAATTTGGAATTATGATTATTAAGTACACACTATGCTCAGTGTGATTATACAGTTACATGTAGTAATCCTCGGATGATGCATTGCTATTACATTTTGTATATGCGTTGATTACATCGCATTCGATAACTTTTCATTCATGTAGAGACATTACCTTGCAGTCAATGTTTACCCATAAATGACGTTTATGTACTCGGCAGCGAGGGTTTTATTTCATCGAGCAAAAGCTTACTATGACATGAGACAGTCTTCTCTAAACTGCCCACGACTTTCACTCCTTATGTGGGGCATCGGGCGCAGGAACAGTCAAAAACGGTCACACGTAAGGACTGGGGTTAAAACTCTAACACGTCTTCCAAAGCGAGAGTCCTTTTCAGTAAGCTATTGCGAAGTATGTTGCCGTAAGTGAATAGTGTGTTGTTAGTCAGCATATATTACGTGAATCATTGGCAGTGTGAATGCCGTTACATCAGTTTGTTTGATTATATATTGTTTAACGTCCCGCTTATGGCCTTTGAGCAGGGAGGGATCTTAAACATGCCACACCTGCTGTGACACGGGGCCTCGGTTTTTGCAGTCTCATCCGAAGGACCGCCCCATTTAGTCGCCTTTTACGACAAGCTAGGGGGTGCTGAGGATCTATTCTAACAACCCGAATCCCTACGGGGTTACATCAGTTTGAATGCAGACATGGGTATATAGAGCACTAGATTGAGCCCAATCATCGAACATTATAAATTTTTCATGACGTTTCCCTCTGCAAGAAAATGTTCATTAAACAAACAATTTCAAATCTAAATTATTTAATACCGATATTAATACGTCGGATTAGTCGAAGAACAATTAGATTATCTTGAATACCTTACTCAAGAAATGCATGTTACACTTGTACATATATTATTAATATTTTTTCAGGGACCGAAGATTTAAATTTGAAGTTTGCCAGGTTGCCAAGCATTGAAAGACGACCATCTCATTATATGTGTAGGAGTCTGCAATAAATAAACTTAAAATAGTATCCCATTGTTTGCTTGCATTCTGTCTGTTTTGATTATTCAGAATTTAAAAATCATACAGTAAATGTTGTAGTGTTTATTAAATGAAGTTTGTATGCTTACAAATTCTGAACAACGAAAACGTATCTAAAATTTCTGTTGTATGAAGGGCCTCCGTAGCCGAGTGGTTAGAGCATCGCGCTCAAAATCACAAGGCCTCTCTTTTCTAGTCAGTGTTCAAAATCACACGGACTCTCACCTCTATTCGACGCTCAAAAACACAAGGCCTCTCACCTCTAGTCGGCGCTCAAAAGCACAAGGCCTCTCACCTCTAATCGGCGCTCAAAAACACAAGGCCTCTCACCTCTTGTCGCCGGTAGATGTTAGAAAGTTAGCCGGTTTACTCTCGGGAGGTTTATGCTCTCTTTTCGTGTACATTGTATCTGGGTTCTCTCTTCCAGCAATAAATTAAACGGACGTCACCAGAGAACTTAATGTTTTTTTTAGTATGGCGGAAACCAACAATCAATCAATCTGTTGTATGAACGTCTCCAATGTCTAAGAAAAATCTAAGTGTGTAAGGGCTACATAATCGTAAGTTTCTTAATCAGACATGTCATATTTGTTTGATGATAAAGTAGAATGAAGGTCACATTTATTTAGCTAGCTTTAATGGTATTTCTAAAGGATTTACACATAAAACTGTGAATCAATAAACACAATTAAATATATATATATGCCGCCCGCGTGGCGCAGTGGTTAGAGCGTCGGGCTCAAAGATCTGATGATCCATGAGTCGGGGGTTCGAATCCCCACTGTCGCAGTAGGTGTGGCACGATAAAGATCCCTCCCTGCTCAAAGGCCCTGAGTGCCGAGCATAGGCCTAAATTTGCAGCCCTGTCACCGGTAATGGTGACAGCCGCCGGATAGCTGAAAAATTGCTCAGGCGACTATAAACAAACAAACAAAAACAATATATATATATAAGTAAACATTTTCCAGTCTTATAAACCATAGAGAGAATTCGAAAATGAGAATAGGGCTAACATGGATCCTTGGACACACCCGAGGTGGAATTAGTTGTGCAGGAGGAGGAAGCATCTTCTGTTGACCTATACATATTCAGCAGGTAACGGAGTAATCAATATGTAGAGGACGGCCAAAGAATCTGAAACACCCCAGAATCATTTGACCCAATGACGGGTTGTATTAGTAAACAATTTGTTTTAATTAAATATTTTAATAATAACAAATTTACAAAGTCTAGTTATCCCGGGCCAGGACAACAATAAAGAAAGAAAAAAATATACATTAAAGCAAACGCACATACATATATATATAATTTGTTGCAGTAGAAATATATGTCTCAATTTACAAATCAATACGTTTGTGTGTGTTATGAGATCACAAGTACATGGTGATGAATAAACTGTACTATTAATATACATACAGTAGATTATGGTAAAATGTTGTTGATATATATAATTGAACAGAACAGAATTGCATGGTAAACAATGAATTATTCATTTACAGTGTATCATAAGTTTCATACAACAAAGTCAGACTGACTTTGAGGGATCACCTCCACTCACTACAGTCCATTGACTCCCCGAAAAGACAGCGCTACTAGTGGACAGCACTCCTTTCAGTAGTGACTATATGCAAACAAATTATCATTATAACGACCACAGAATTTGCGAAATGTTGACTTTATACAAGACTGCTGTAACCCATGAATCGTCTACTTGTCATCCCTTGACTTAAAACATGATCTCATGCAGATCTCACGCACACCACATTTTCATCAGTTTTGAGACACAGCCACCATACTCATGCGATAACGGAAATTTGTTGCATGAATATGCAAATTTGACGATGGAGATGTTGAAGTTATCTTGTTTGTAATAAATGTTTAGTAATTGTTGAATAAATGTCTTCGTGCCCATAGAAGTTTGCCGTTAACGGTTATGCTCAATAAAAATCCATATATGTAGGATATGTAAAAGGTTCTGAGGTACATGTTTTTCCTTCTACAGCTGGTGATGTCTCAATATGAGTGTAAAATTCTCGACAGGACGTAAAACAAACATTCAATCAATCAGCAAGATTTTTCATATGATGCAATGTGATCTTGTGGCCTCTACCTGGATTTTTTAACTACTTCTAGCAATAATCTTGCCAATTCAATATTTCCTTAACTATTTAAGGTGGATCTTTCATATTTTGTATATATATATTTCTTATGGCAACACTATTTAATTTATACTTGACCCACATTTAAGAAAATATAACTTATTAAATATACCCGGACCTATTTTAAGTAGGAATTCATATTTTTATATAGATTCTTTATGAAATGACCTTGTTATTCCGTGAAGTATGATCTTGTGATCTTGACCTTGAAATGTGACCTACTTTTTAGAATTCTGGCCTATTTAATATCTCCTGAACTATCAAAGTCGTATTTTACATATTTTGTTTATAGATTTCTTATCGCAAGACATTCCATTTCATCATAAAACCTTTGGCCTTATATATAGTTTAATCTACATATAATAAAACGTAACATGTTAAATATCTTCGGAACTATTCAAGGTAGAGCTTTCATATTTTGTATATATATTGTTTGTGACAAAATGTTGTGATACTATTGTGTTTGATTTTGTGACCTTGACCTCGTTTTTAAAGGCCTGGCCTAATCAATATCTCCTGAACTATTTAAAGTAGAGATTTTATTTTTGTATATACTCTTTATGGCAATACTTTGTTATACCTTGGTGTTTGATCTTGTGATCTTGACGTAGGGTTTTGCCTACTTTTTAAAATCTGTCCTAACCAATTTCTCCTTAACTATTTAAGAAAGAGCATTAATATTTTGTGTGTAGATTTCTTATGGTAAACTCTTTCATTCATGATCTATGACCTTGGTCTTAACCAGAACAGCGGTGTTGAGGCATATCCGTGTTATGTGAATTCATTTTCAGTTATGTCATGATCCTTTTGGGCTAAATTGGGGCCATAATATTGGGTCAAAAATTTTCATGGGAATAAATATTGATACAAAATATTTTAAAAATTACAACAGCTGAACAACGGCATGGCCAAGGTGACTCAGTGTGTGGTGTGGCCAATGGGTCTCTTGTTATTGAAAAATCAGCTTTCTACGATATCAAAAATACTGGTCTTTCATTTATCGTGAAAAGTAGTTGTCTAAAGTGCACGTTGAAAATTCTTACTTTCTGATAATATTGATTTTGATTCAAGTTTTGTGATTGAAAACTTAGTTAAGGTTCTTTGGAATTTTTGGGAATCCATATTTGATTTACACCCCCTTTCGCATACATTGAGGCACAATTCATCAAATTGATTGATTGATTGTTGTTTTATGCCAAATTCAGCAATTTTTCAGTTATCTGGTGGCGTCCACTTTTTGTAGGTGGAGGAAAGAAATCAGATACAATGTACCCGGGAAGAGACCACCGACTTGGCAAACTTTCTCACATAAGGTGAGAGGCCTTGTGATTTTAAGCCCAATGCTCTAACCACTCGGCCATGGAGGCCCCTAAAATTCATCAGAAATTTCATGACCATTCCAGATAAAGCTTAGTAGAACTATAACTGGATTCTACAATAAAACGGTCAAGATAACTAACAGTATTCAATCTCGTAAATCCTATAGAAAATACAAATCAGAGGGATGGGCAAACATGGACCCCTGGTCATACCAGAGGTCGGATCAGGTGCCTAGGAGGAGTAAGCATCCCCTGTCGACCGGTCACACCCGCCATGAGCCCTATATTCCGATCAGGTAAACGGAACATTCCGTAGTCAGAATTACTGTGTCAAGAACGGCCTAACATTTGGAGTGAAACACATCAGACAGCATTTGACTTAATGGTAAGTTGTACTGGTAAACAACATCGCAATAACGACCATAAAATCTGCGACGAGACTGTACAAACTCCTGTAACATCAACTTCTTTGTCAGTAGCCCGCCTCGATTTAAAAACTGATCATATGCGGAACAAGCTCTTGTGTATCGAATCAGTTGGGAGATATAAACACCATTTGGAGGTGATGATGGAATATTGTTACATAAATAA